>PVKB01000069.1:0-524492 GCA_004027205.1 Ctenodactylus gundi | reverse complement strand
GAATAAATACTCAAAAGTGAACTTGCACATTCAAATTTGAAAACATATCGCCAAAACACCTTCCAAAGGTGAACGTCAATTCACATAGCCCCAACACTGTCTGTTAGTATCTGAGACTCTATATTTAGATCAGTGGAATGTTTATTAAACATTTTGATCTTTGCCCATGATTGGTAAAAAAATAAAATAAAATAAGGTTTTGACTGTGGTTTTAATTTGTAGCTATGTGAGGCCAATTATCCCTTCATAGTTTGAAAGCCGTTTGAATTTCTCTTCTGGGAACTCTTTGTTCATCCTCCACCCTGTCTATTTTTGCTATTTATTGATTTGCAAAATCATCTTTATGCAATGGAGAAATTAATCATTTGTCTATCTTATGGTGGTGCTATTTCCCAAGTCTATCATTTTTTCATTTGTCTCTTTGCCACAGGCAGGCTTAAACACAGTTAAATCTCTTATTCTTTTTGAAAATTTCATTGCTTTTGGATCTTGTATCTAAAAAGTCAACAAAAAGACATTTTCTCCTGAAATTCCAAAAAGAGATTCCCTCGTTTTTCTAGTATTATTCTAACATCATTTTTATGGCGAATATTTTTGATATACTTAGGTCCTATTTTAATATGAAGAGTAAGGAAGTAATCTAATTGTCTAGTTTTTATAATTGCACAACTCTAAAACGGATATTTTCTTTTCTTTTTGGGGATACAGAGGATTGCACTCGGGTGTTACAACACTTAGTCATGTTACCAGCTCTTTCATTTTCGGGCAGAATTTTGCTAAATTCTTCAGGCTGAGCTCAATCTTGTGACCTCTTGTCTCACTCTTCCCAGTTCTGAGGTTACAGGCATATATGCTGCTCTCAGTGGGATTTTGTCTTTTTTCAGACGGACCTGATAGTATAGGCCAGTAATCTCAGCACTCTAAGGAGTTGAGGCAGGAGCATTGCAAGTTGGAGTCCAGCCCTAGATATTGGGTACTTAGCAAACATGTCTCAAAATCCAAAATTAAAAATGGTCTGAGAATGCATCTCAGTGGTAAGATCCTGGGCTCAATCTATAGTACAACTTAAAAAGAAAATAAAAATTTTGAAATGGGAATTTCACTGTGTTTCCCATGCTGGCCTCAGACTCAAAATGCTTCCTGCCTCAGTCTCTGGAGTACATGGGATTATATGAGTATACTATCATACTCAGCTACTTATTATTATTATTTTTTTGGTATAGGGGACTGAAGATAGGGCCTTTACTCTAAGCTATTTCTCCAGCTCTCTTTTTTAACTGTTTATTAGAGACAGGGTCTCGCTAAGTTGCTAGGTTGCCTAGGCTGACAAACTTGTGACACTCTTGCCTCAGCCTTCCCAAGTGCTGAGATCACAGGACTATACCACTGGACAAGCTTAATTTAATTTTTTTGACTAATAAATGTAGTGTTTTGATATATGTCTTCATTGTGGATGATTAAATCTAGCCAATTTTCACGAATATCACTTCAAATACTTAATTTATTTGTAGTGAAATTTCCTAAAATCCTCTTTTTTGCTATTTTGAGAGAATAAGTGATTTCTAAAGACGGCTTTAATCTATTTCATAATCCCGATGAGTGCAGGAAGTTGGCATGGGGTCACTGAGGATCAGAAGGAGAGTTAACCTTTGCTGAGGGATGCTGGGCAATTAGGCTTGGGCCTGGATGCTCTGAAGAGTCATTGAGATTGAATGTTAAATTGTGCAGGACTGTCAGAAAACAGTGTGAAGATATTATTGTCTCGAATTCTGCAGAATTTCATTTTTAAAGTTACATTTTCAAGTTATGTCTGTCATTTCTTTTGCAAGAAAACTTTATGGAACTCTGTAGCTGCATTACCTAAGGAGGTTTTTTTTTTTAAAGTATTGTTTAACTTGGTACTTCTCAACTAGTGTTTTAAAATTTTATTTTGTTTTGAAAATAAAAGGTGTACCATTTATTTTAAAGGTTTGTCACAATTAAATTTTACAGTTAGGAAAAGATACGCAATAGAAGACCAACTATTGGTCATCTATAAATAAGATGAAGCACTGAAGAAAACCATATTTTCACTCTTATGCCATGTTAACAAATACGGCATGGGGAATGGGTATTTTGTAAAACATCCTGCTCAAAGTCGTAGGTTTTTGCCAAGCACATGAGGTTACCTGGTATGATGTAAAATGCCCAGTTACATTTGAATTTCAGATGAAAAGAATATTACTTTAGCCTAAATACACCATATAGTAGATATTACCAAGGACATACTTACATTAAATTATTATTCATTTATTTTTAAAAATCTGAAATTCAAATTCAATTTGGCATTCTGATTTTTCATTTGTTAAGCTCAGAAACTCTACTCCAGAGGACATCTGATGTTGTCAGGGGGATTATGGCTGTCACAACTTGAGGAAAGTTTCTTACTAGTATCTAGCAGGTACAGACCAAGGATACTAGAAAATATACAGTAGTGCACAGACAACTGTCTTAGTTTTTTTTTAATATTTTATTTTATTTTATTTTATTTTTTTGCTGCTGGAACAAAATACCCAGCATCCACAACTTAAAGGAGAGGAGGTTTATGTTAGCTCGCAGTTTCAGAAGGTGTCATTCTATTCATGGATGGCTGGCAGTGGTAGAAGAACAAAGCAGAGGCCCAGGAGGAGGAAAGCTGTTCATGGCATGGCAGATAGGAAGGCATGTGAGAGAGTAAGGATGAAGCTAGCTTATACCCTTCCAGGTCATGTCCCAGTGACCTGCCCCTTCTGGGTCAAGCCCCAGTGTTCTGTCCTTTCCAGCCCTGCCCACCTCTTAACAGCACGTGGTTCCACAGGTATTTCACAGCATTCAAATATATGAGGCTTTTGTGAGACATTTCAGGTTCAAACCATAATAGTTTCTAAACAAGTGACTTTGTAGCTCAAGTGTAAACATTGAGAAACCTTGGTTTAACATAGTTCTCGTAATCTCTAAGATCTCTCTGGTACAAATTTTCATTTAGAATAGAATTTGAAGAAACCATAAGCTTCCCTTAATTTTTTCAAAAAATTTAAAATTTAACGTCAATAAGAAAATAAGTTACTGATTTTATGTCCCTTTTCCCTTTGACTGTTCTTAATATTCTAGCCTGATTTGCCTTTCCCTGGTTCAATTCTTATTCTTTTTTCATTTTTCTCACCATTTCCTGTGCATCACTCAAATCTCTTGTGGAATGAGGCAGGACAAACACACAAACACATGCGCGCGCACACACACACACAGACACACACACACAGGAGGTGGGGAGAGAGGTTTATGTAAATATTTAAACACTAACTTTGTCATACATTTGAAACGACCTTACTGTATCCTTAGGAACTAGGTAGAAAAATGGGGCCACACAGTCCTTTCCCTGATGACCCACTAATCTCAGGATATCTTGGCATTCGAGGTGTTTCTTATTGTCAGATCCAGGCCTTAGAACCCTTGAAGTGGTTAGTGGGAAAAGCAGAGCTTCCATGGTGCTGTTTGGGCACCAGGATAGTGGTCAACAGCTCCCTCCTATTTGATATTGGGAGGCATGTAGGTCCTTCCTGCTGCCCAGAAAGCGAGGGTCACTTGGTTGAGGCCAGGCAAGCAAGACCGCTGCGAGGCACTGTGGCGGCCCACGCAGACACACACTGGGAAAGAACGAGATTGCATCTTCCCCCGGACCAGCGAGATTCTATAAACATAATCAAAATGTAATAGAAACTTTTTGGAAATGCTGTTATGAGGAGAAAGCATCAATCTTGATGGAACTCCGCTCAACAGGCTTTGCGGAGCTAATCAATCATGGTCAGGACTCGGCCTCCCCATCTGTCTGCGCCAGGGACCGAGCAGAACCCGCTCACTCCCCGACTGGGGCTGTGTCCCCTCGCCAGGCAATCCATCATGCTGCAGGGGGATGGCGGGAGGGGAATAATAGCACGCTAATAAACTAGGGGCTTTTTTCATTCCCAACTAATTTTTAGTAAATGAGCCCAATCCAGACAGAGCAGAAAAAGAGCCCGAGGAGATGGTGCTTCAGAGATGCGCCTCGCTGGCTGGGGACAATGGCTTCTGGGCGAGGGGAAGCAGCGAGCTAGCCCAGCCTAGCGATGACTCTCAGCGTTCAGTTCAGGGAGAAACTTAAACCACAGGGAAGAATGAATTCCCAGCTACTTCCGGATCCTTGATGTGGACTTCCGGATTGGTGGTATGGATTTCCGGGTCAGGCTCTAAGTGCTTCTGCCAAGTAATGGGATCACAATTCCTGAGACCAGCTTGGAGCTTGGGAGTGAATGAGGCATATGAAGGGAGCCAGAAATCAGAGAGCTAGGTCCAGGAATGGTCGGAAGGGTTGATATAGGGAATGAACTCAGCGGTTAGAAGCCAAGGAGAAAAAAAAAGAGGAATATAATGCAGAATGGCCTTAGAACAGTTGCTGGAAATAATCCAAGGGGCGCTGACCCATTTATACCTGGCAACATCTGCATTGGGGCAAACTTCCAGATGACAGAGCAGAACGGGGGATGTTCTTAGGAAGGTCTATAGTTTTGGGGGGTGCTCTTGGTGTTTACTTAACCTTCTACGTTTAGCACTTTCCTTAGTCACAGCACAGGAAAAATCTTCACAAGTATTTGTTAAGTGAATATATGAATGGGGATTTTCTCTGATAGTAGGTTTTGAAGACTTGGTCAGTGAAACGTCTTAAATTTACCAACTGCAGGTCCCTATCCTGAAATACATCACAGGTTCAGTCCCTAGTTTCCTCCTACCCAGAATCCTGTCTTGGAAAGGGAGAGAAGGGCAGTTTTGGAGAAAGTTAATAGATTTATAATTTGTGACTGTGTGACATATTATCCCAGACTAACTGGCGTAGAACAATAAAATAAATGTATATTATCTCCCATAGTTGCTGTAGTCAGGTCTTCAGGAGCTGTTTTCTCATTCTGTTTCCAGGCCTTGTGAGTCTTTTTTGAAGATTTTTCTCATCACTTTTGTTCCAGGAATTTAGGGATCCATTGTTTGACATTCCTCACATTAAGAGGTGCAGTCTATCTTATATCTCTTCTTGTATCTGTGCTGGTCTGTGACTGTTAGACCAACAGAATATGGAAGAAATGATGCCATACCAGTTCTAGGCCTGGTTTTTAAAGGGCTAGTGGCTCCCACTTTGGTCTCATGGAGCCTGTATTTTCATGATAGCGATTTGACCATACAGCTGGACACATGAGACAGGCCTTGCATCCACATGGAGGGGGAGTGCACCAGAAAGAGGCTAGCTTTCTAGTTCCTGCCGAGATCTATGCCTGTGAGTGATGGCACCTTAGACCTTCCATTCCCTCCCAGCTGCTGAATACGAAGTAAGCACAGTCAGTGCCACATACAGTAGAAAAATGCCTCAGGTGAACCTTGCCACAGAATCATGAGGCATAATAAAATGCTTGTTTTAAGTCATGAAATATTGGGTTAATTTATTTTTTTAGCATGAAAAATTGGAACACCCAGAATCCAATGAAAGATAGTAAATTATATCTTCCCCAGCTATACACTGGGTGTTTGAATCATTTCTTTGATTCTTTTTTTCTGAAATATTATTCAGTCTTTTGTTTCAGTGCATACATAGAGGGCAGGGCAGTTATTACTTCTGTGGTATTCCTTTCTTTGGTAGGATGGTGAGGGATTACCTCCCTTCTTCCTTCTCTCCCATCTTCCCTTTCTTCTGCCTTTTTCTTTGCTTTCTGAATATTTACTGGGAATAGAGTCAACTAATGGTTCTCGGATGATTTGATACTGAGCTGTGAGTTGAGCAGGCACACGGAAAAGGGCTCATTCTAGGAAGAGCATTTGCAAAGACAAGGCTGGTGTTGGAAGTGCATAGTGTGGGCAGAGTGGGAATGGTGAGACTTGAAATGGTTGAAGGGGGAATTGGGGCTGTATCAAGATGGGCCTTGATACCACTCAGAAGTTCAGGATTTAGAGCCAGATTGAGTAAAGTGTTCCCCTCCAGAAGCCACCTTTTGGATGCTAAGGGGGTAGTCAGTGTGGCAGCAGGAGACCAGTTACAAAGTTGATGTGGTGAAGGATGGTGGCAGCTTGGAAGGGGTAGAGGTGATGGGAATGTAGGTGGCTTGGAGGGTGTGGCTTGTGTTTGCTGTGTTAATTGAGAATATGTGCCTTGCTGTAAAGGACAAGAAACATATATAGGATGGATGAAACTCCTAAGAAGTATTTAGTGTAAATAGTACACAAGCTTGCAGCATATAGAGGAAAAACAGAGAATGTGTATACACAGAGAAGTTTGGAAGGCTTAGGCAGAATCCACAAGATGTTTCAAATGTAGATAGTAAGCATGTTAGTAGCCTGCTAATAATAGGTGGTTAAATGGCTTATATGGCAAAACAAACAAGAGTTTGTAAAGAGAAATAGGTGGAAAGACCAAGTCATGATTGCATCAGTTCTGAGATGACAGCTAGATCATCCTTAATTGGCCACCTATGGTGTCACCAGCCCTAGGCTCATTTGGTCTCACATGTAGTAAGAAATGCCTGTAATACAGCCAAGAAACATGGCTGTTTGGCAGACAAGTAGTCAAGCTGTAGCAGTGGCCAGGCATGCTTTCTTGCCTCTATCTTTCAGTAGAATGTGTGTATATGATTGGCTTCAGGGACTTTCATCTGGTGAACCCTATATTAGTTTTTTTTTTTTTTTTTTTTTTTTTTGCTAATAATGTAATACCACAGACTAAGCTAAAAAAGAGAGATTTATTTAGCTAATAATTCTTGAAGTTTAAGGGCCTACATTTGGTGATAGCATTCTTGCTGACAGAGTCCCAAGGTAGCACAAGGCTTGAGTTGATGACAGATAGGAAGGGGCTGGGCCCAGGTGTACAGGCCTGTCATTCCAGCGCTTTGAAGGCTGAGGCAGAAGGACTGCAAGTTTGAGACAAGCCAGGGAAACTTAGCTACTTAGTGAGTTCCTGTCTCAAATAAACAATGAAAGGGGGCTAGAGATATAGCTCAGAGTGAAGGTCCTCAGTTCAACCCCAGTACAGAGAAAGAGAACGAGAGATAGATGGGGCGGGGGAGAGAATCTGTGTTTCCTCTAATCTCTTTCTTCGTATAAAGCCACCAGGACTCAATCATGAGGGGTCCACCCTAATGACCTTATCCAATTCTAATATATTGCAAAAGTCCCAACTCTGAGCACCACAAATTAAGTTTCTACTTTCTTAACATCTCACAGTGGGGATTACATTTCAACATGTGGAACCTTGGGGGATATATTCCAATCATACCTAAACCGTAGTAGATTCCCCCCACTTGCTTAAGCCTCAAGTCTTATGAACCACACATCAGCTTGTGTTTGTGAGAGGGACAGAGAGAGAGAGAGAGAGAGAGAGAGAGAGAGAGAGAGTTTAAATGTTATTAATGTGAGTAGTGCTGACACAAACAGGCATGCAGATATCTCTTTGGTATACTGATTTCAGATTCTTTGGATAGCTACTCAGAGGCAGGATTGCTGGGTCATATTGCTATTTTCAACTGATGTACTAATATATAAATTCATTCAGATTATTTTTTGCTTTGGGCACCAGAAGGATGTGTTTATTTTTACCCCTGGTAAACCACAAGCTGCTGGGTGGGTGCTTCCTCTTCCTATCAGAAGGCCCTATTGGCTGTACCATGCTACTTCTGACCCTGCCATGCCACCACCCCAGTCCTCAGCACCACCGTCTCTTGACTAAATTGTTTCAACAGCTCCTCACTGTCTCCCAGCCTCAGCTCCAGCCCCTCAGTCTCTCCACCACAGAACAGCCTCAGGGGTCCTGCTGGAGCAAAGCCAAGAGATGTCAGTCTGCTTCCTGGCCTCCGATGTCTCCCCATATCACTCACAGAATATCCAGAATCCATTTTCTATTTTTAAAAATTAATAGACTTTATTTTTAGGAAAGTTTCAGGTTTATAGAGAGCTTGAGTGGAAAGTACAGAGTTTCTTCATGTCCCCCTCTTTCTCTCTCTCTCTCTCTCTTTGTGTCTCCTAGATTTGTACATTGCATGGGTGGGGTACATTTGTGACTGAAGACACATTATTTTTAACTAAAATCTGTAGTTTATGTCAAGGTTCATGCTTGTGTTGTGCATTGTGTAGATTTTGACAAATGTACAATGTCGTTTATACTTTAGGATATCGTAAGAAGACTTTCCAAAATCCCCTATGCCCCATTTGACCATCCCGTCTTCCCTCTCCCCTCCCCAACCTCTGATGGCCATTGATCTTTTTAATACCTTCTCCAGGATGTTGTAGAGTTAGAATCATGCAGCATGTAGCCTTTTCAGTTTATCAGTATGCCTTTAAGTCTTCTCCCATGTGCCTACATTCTTTCAATTGGCCCTAATGTCCTTCATAAATGCCCCCTCCCTCTCCCCCCACCCCGTTTTTGACTGTTTTCCCCTCCTATCTGCTTTTCACTTCCTCTAGCTCTGCTGGCTTCCTTCTTGTTGCTGGCGCTCTCCTGCCCGTGGGTTTTGCACTAGGTGTTCCTTATCTGAAATGCTGTTTCTTCAGTTTTTGCATGACCGATTCCCTCATTTCCTTCAAGTCTCTGTTTAAATGTCATCTCCCCAAGAAGTCCTCCCGGAGCATCCTTGGTAGCAGCAACCTGAGCAATCTCAAAGAGTAGCCCCGGGCTTGTGACATTCTGAAGCAAGTACAAGGTCAATGCATACTAGCTAGACCCTCCCTAGCTCGTCTCTTCTCTGCTCTTGCTTAGTCCACTGTCCCAGCCTCCTGTCGTAGCCTGCCTCTGGCAGTTCACATGCCTTCCTTAGAAGATATTATTGAACCCAGATTCCAGCTACAATGCAGAATCCATAAGCTTGGAGGTAGGTGGAGGGTTCTTGGAGAGTGTGAACAGCGTGAAGTTAGATTAACCAGCTTTGCACTCATTAGTTTTTGTCACCTAACAAAACAATTTTTATGGTTACAGGTCACCTAAGTTTCTGTTAACCTTGGCTGGAGTTGGCTGGGCCCAGCTGAAGAGTCAGCAACTATCTGGGACATGATGCCCTTGCCCTCATAGCACGTGCCGCTGGAACATAAGGGGTCAGGCTAGCTGTGCACACTCACTTGAGGATTCTGCACACATTCCATCCTTCTGCTTACATCTCACTGGTCAAAGCAAACCATGTAGCCAAGCCCAGCATCAATGAGAATATTATTCAGCCTTAAAAATGGAAGAGATTCTGCCACAGGTTATGACAAGGATGAACCTTGTGGGTGTTATACTAGTGAAAATAAGGTGGTCATGAAAAGACATGTTGTTTGAATCCACTTATAGGAATTACACAGAGTAGTCAAGTTCACAGGACAGAAAGAATTGAGGCTTGGGAGGAGAGGAGGATTTTTAATGGGTATAATTTCAGTTTTGCAAGATGATAATAATTCTGGAGCTGCATTATACAATAATGTGGATATACTGCTTTTTTAAAAACTTAGGTCCTTTGTACTCAGCTGCATCTTCAACCCTTTTAAGTTTTTTTTTTTTTTTCTTTAATTGAAAAAAAATTTTTTTTTGTGGTACTGGTGATTGAGCCCAGGACCTTCATACTGAGCTACATCACCAGCCCATATTTAGTTTTTATTTTGAGAAAGGATTTTGCTAAGTTGCCCAAGCTGGACCCAAACTGTCTTATCCTCCCAGAGTGCGGGATTGCCACTGGCCGAGCTCCTACCCTTTTTTAAAAAGTTGTTTTTCTTCTTCTTTTTCTCTTTTTAATTTTGAGGCTAAGTTGCTCAGGCTGGGCTTGCACTTGAAATCCTCCTGCCTTGGCTGTGAACTAGTTATCTGGATCTGATGGTGCAGCACTGTAATTCTAGCACTCCAGGAGGCTGAGACAGGAGGATTACAAGATCAAGCTCAACTTGGGCAACTTAGTGAATCTGTCTCAAAATTGGAAATCAAAACTGGGCTTAGTGCAAAGCCCCCTGAGTGTGATTTCCAGTCAAAAAAAAAAAAAAAAAAAAGGCTAAGGTAGTGGTAGTATAGAACCAAAAGTAACATATAGCACATAGGGATAAGTAGTCTAAACTCCTTGAAGAGCCTATGAAGCATGCATATTTCCTCCTTCCTTCCTTCCTTCCTCCTTCCCTACCTTCCTTTCTTTCTCTGTTCTTTTTTTTTTTTTTTTTTTTGATACAGTGTCTCTCTCTGCAGTCCAGGCTGGTCCTGATCTCACTAAGTAGCACAGGATGGCCTCAGACACACAGCATTCTTCCTGCCTCAGCCACCTGAGCACTGGAATCAAAGGCATGAGCCACCATGGCTGGCTGCCAGGCATTTTTGTGTAGTTCAATATCCAGATGGGAGCAGGTGTCAGTTTTCTTTAAAGAAAAGAATGCTGCTATACAGGCTTTTTTTATTGGTGGCTAACTTTTTTCAAGAAAAATTGCCATGTTGATATGTTGTGGAGTCAGTACTTCGAACTGCCATCATTTTCAGTGGGTGGATAGTATTCCATGTTTGATATTCTAATTGTATCAGTTCATACTGCATGTAATACAATACCTCAAAACTGAGTGGCGTAAGACAAGAACCATTTATTACTGAACCATTTATTGCTGCCTGTAGGGATCATGTGATGTGTTTTTTGGGGGACTGCTTTCAGGAGAAGGGAAGCTAAGGACGCATGACCAGAGGAAGAAAGTGAAGGCGTGGCTGTTAGTTTGACATATGCTTCAGCTGGCTATTTGGAGCCAAAATTGCACCCCAGCATTGGTCCCACTGAAGACTAATCCATCCTTCCTTTGTTAATCCATCACCCACCACAGCCAACAGACCCCTTTAGCCAATGGCAGTTCTCCAGAGAAGGTGAAGCTATTAGCAGCCAGTATTATAGCAGCCTGGTGAAAGCGAAGATGGTAAATTTCATAGTTTGTGTGTTTTTACCATAATTGAAGAAAACCCCAATGAGATGTGGATGTACACTCTGTCTACAATGGGAGGCCCTGTGAATTACAAGGTCAAGGGTGTGGATGTGCACTCCTGATAGGTGGCGGTGAATTAGGACCAATAATACAACCTTGTCCATGCTCAGATTTGCACTGTGGGAAGATTTCTCTGGCAATTGTAGTGAAGCGTAAGCTGGCTCTCATTTAAGAGGCAGGAATCCAAGGGAGAGGAGCAGCCTTGAGGCAGGCCAGGAGCCGAGTGGATGGAGGAGAAAGGGTAAAAAGATTGAGTAACAGCCATGTCAGATGAGAACTTCCTAGACCATGGTTGGGGCTTTATGGTAACCAAGTGGTACAGGTCCACCATGAGCCCCATTTCATGGATGAAGAAACTGAGATTGTGAGAGGGGGAAGTGACTTGCTTAAATCCACACAGGAAGAACCAGAGATGGCTTTCAAAGCCACCTCTGTCTGCTTCCAGGGCTCTCCCACCTTGGAGAGGGAGACAGACAGAAATCTGATCTCACTTCCAAGTTGAGAGGCCAGAGAGAGATTTCAGAACATCTACTACTGTTTGGAGATAAACTGGGGACAATGAGGTGGAAGAGAAAGGCGACAGAGCTTGGGTTTAAAAGAAAATGGAATGCTTTCCCCTTCAAAATAGTGCTGTTTTCTGCTGGCTCCACTCTCCTCTGCGTGCTTACCTGTAACTTCTTCCAACTTCTGCTGGGGACAGAGAGAAGGGGTGGAGGGGGATCGTCTAGGGACTGAGGCTGCTGTTCAGCTTGCAGTGGAGCCTGACAAATCAAGTGGGTAAAACCCATTAATTAGCAGTTTTGAAAACGGTTGCAAAGTTAATTATTCTATTTTCTGATGAAAGAAAGCTAATTTTTGGCATTTACTCTGACAGTGACATGAACTAACATTTTTCGAGTAGACATCCCTCAAGATAAATGATGCTGTGAGGCATCTGTGCAAACATCCTGACCCGCAGCTCGCTGCTGACGACCGTCTGCCATGGGTGCCTTCGTCACTGTGTTTTGCCCAGTGCATTGAAAGAGTGGGGGAGCCAAGGAAAGGGATATGGAGAGCAGTAATGAAGACTAGAGGGCTGATGGTATGTAGGGGAGATTCAACACTGGGCTATTCAGAAGGTTTTGCTGTAATTGAGAAAGTAGGGCAGTACATGAATATCTCTGTCTGTCTGTCTGTCTGTCTGTGGTTAGATGTATATCCAGAGAAAGAAGAGGGACCTAGCTTTTCCAAGGGGATGCTTCCAAATTTAGACCTTCTCCTCAGACTTTGCTTTTGAGTATGAGGCCCGTATGTCCAACTGTCTGCTTGACATCTTGCAGGCATCTCAAACTCAGCCTGTCCCAAAGACACCATAGTCTCCTGTCAATGTTTGCCTACCTCAGGCTTTCCCCCTGGAAGGAAGTGATTCCTTCATCCATCCAAATGCTCAAGCCAGAACTGTGGTCAGCGTATCTAATGTTTTCCTTCCCTTCACTCAATCCAGCATCTATTTATCAGCAAGATTTGCCAAGGCTGCCTCCGAACTCATCTCCGATCTGTTGTGTCCTTTTCATATCTACCAGCACTACCAGTCTAAGTAATCATTTCCTCCAAGTCAGTGATGTCTTGTAAAAGCATAATGAGGGCCACCAAAGTTTGTGTTTCTGGTGAATACATTAAAAAAGCAAAACAAAGCAAGTGTCCTTATTTTAATAATTTATATTATTTAATTAATTAACTAATTAATTTTGACCGTGTCTTGGTCTGTAGTCCTGGCTGGTCCTGAACTCATTATGTAGCCAAAGCTGGTCTTGAACTCACAGCAATCCCCCTGCTTCAACCCCCAACATGTGCTGGGATTACAGGCGTGTGCCATCATGCCTAGCTTATGTGGTGCTGGAGAGCTGAACTCAGGGCTTTGTGCTTGCTAGGCAAGCACTTTAACAATTGAGATATGTCCCTAGTCCCTTAATAATTTATTTAACTCAGTATATTCAAACTATTATCAATTAAAGACAATCAGTATAAACCATCATCAAAATGATTTATCATAGTCTTTTGTCCTAAGTCTTTAAGATACAGTGCACATTTTATACTTACAGTACAATGCAATGCAAATGTTAAATTTTTATCAGAAACACTTAATCCATATTTAAGTTTTACAACATTTAACAGTTGTAAGGAGAGAATTACATAAGTTATTCCAAATGTACTTCAACGTTTCTCCTTAGTAGCTGAGTCAAGCAGTAATTGATTTAAAGATTTAATTAATTTAAAGAAAATATTAATAAAATATTCATTTCCTTGGTCACACAAGTCGTATTTCTTGTGCTTACCTATGGCTGGGGGAAGCTGCATTAGAAAGTGCTGTTCGAAAATATCTTTCTCTCTCAATTGGTTCAACCCATTCTCCGTGAGTAGCCAGGGAGATGTCTCAAATATGCAAATTGGGCCACGTCATTTCCCACCAGACCTAGGATAGAATAGAAACTTCTTCCTACATCCTACAAACCTTGCAGGATCTGGCAGCTACCTCACTTAGCCACCTTATGGCCCTCTCCTTTCTGTTCATGACATCCAGCAACCTCGGCTTTCTCCCCCAAGCTATGTCATATCTGGTATGGCTGAAATATTAACTGCAAAGGAAGGCATGGAATAGGTCCTTGAGTGCTTTGCCAGCCCAGTAGTCCTGAGGGTTCAAAGGATCCCCTTTGGGTGTGGGCTGGGGGTAGAGGGCAGGCCAGGATCTGCTTAACCCTTCGTGGCTGTTTCTCTCTGTCTCTCTAGAGCTGAGCTAAAATCGCGTTCTCCGGGCAGCAACTTTCTTAACACAGGCAAATTAATTAGAAACAGATGTCAAGCAGTGGGAGTTAAATACAGACATCTCACCAAATGTCAGCCCTTCCCTTGGGCCACAGTAAAGTCCTCGCTTCTCATCTCACCAGGGAATTGGGGAAAATCTTCTTACACATGCTGGTGGCACTGCTGACCTCCAGAGTCTTTCAGCCCTTCGCAAAAAAATTAATTCAAAGTATGACCCTGAAAAACCAGAACCTACTACTTGCTGGCATCTGTTTGGCTCTGGTGAGGACCGCATGGCACTGTGGCAGGAGAACATATCTCAAAATAGGAAGCCTGAGGAAGGTTCAGAGTTCTGCTCACTCTTCTTACATGCCAGTTTCCTGAGTGCTCATGGGTCTCCTCAGAGGTGCATGATCCCTCCCGGGGGCAACTCCTCTAGTAATCTGAGAATGTCTCTATCTCTTAAAGTTCCTACCACTTCTACCACCTTCTCAGCATTGCACTAGTATGGACAAAGCTCCCAACCTTAAGGGGACACATTCAGATCCTATCTAACCGGTCTCTCTTCTGTCGAGGTCTACTGCTCTGTCTCTTTTAGGCTGTGGTTTTTAAAAGACTTGTCCCAGTCCTATCTCTTTCTTTTTTAGGAAAGCTTTCTTTGTGTAAGGCATCATGGGACTCAGGACCTTTGCCTATGCTGCTCCTTCTCTCTGGAACACTCTCTTTTCATTCTATTTCATCCAGCTTCTTAACCTTCCGGTCTCATTTCAAAGTTTACCTTCCCTGAGAACCCTTTCCTAACTCCCTGAGTACCCAGCCTGGGGTTGGGTGCTGGCAGCTGGAGGGAATAATCCGTGAGTGGGAGAAGGAAGGAGAGGCGGGATTGACAGAGCACAGGGCCCTGCAAGTGCTGGAGTTCTTAGTGCACGCTAACATCTCCACAGTCATTGGCTGGGGGTTCTACTTCTCAGTCTCAAAACAGGCAGGCTCTAGCATTGTTGGGTTATTAACTCTCCTCAGTAAACTTCCAATGAGTGTGATAAAACACTCAGCAGAATGCAGCGAGAGCTCATAAAAGCAGGATTTAGTGCCATTTTATAGATGTCAGGGCTGACTTCTACACCGAAGTTGGTATATATTTAAAATTCATGCCTGAGTTATTGCCTTTGGGGAGAAGGTATGAGAGCTGAGAAGGGGAGGTGACAGGCCCGTGCTCAGTTCTCAGGTTCAGAGCCCTGGGTGGAATCCTAGCAGGATCAGGCTGAGCCCTGGTGGGCCTTCCTAATGTTACTATGGACTTTGGGGCCAGGTGGACCTGTGTTCCATTTCTGGTTAGATGACCTAGCTGCTGCTGCCTCTTTGCCCAGGATCTGGACTTTTAGGCTTTTAGTGCTGAAGCTAGCAAAGTTCAATACACCGAGAGAGCTGGTTATCTTAAGACTTGGCGACTTCTTGGTTTTATGGATTTGGCTGGATCCTTTCTCTCTGGGGTCCTTATTTCTCACAGCTGTCAAAAAGAACAACTGTCAGGTTAATCAACATAAGCTGCTACATCAAACAATCTTGAGATCTCCATGGCTTAACAATATACACGTTATTTCTTGTTTCCATCACAGCGAAATGCAGGCTGGGTGGCTCCTTTATAGCAGTGGTTCAGGGTGCCATTTACTTTCATTTCCTGGTTGTTTTCCACAATGCCATCTTCGTGGTTTTTGCTGGGTTATTGGTGGTAAGCCATCTGCAAGTGAAGATTTACTGAAAATATTTTAAAAAATTTTTGGGGTGGATGGAGGACAAGGGTTGCAAACTACACTCACAAGTCAAATTCAGCCTCCAGTTGGTTTTTGGTACATAGACACACCTATTTGCTTCCCTTTGTTTTAATCTATGGCTGCTTCTCTACAACAGTGGCAGAGTTTAGTAGCATGACAGAGGCCATGTGACCAGCAAAGCTTAATTATTCATTACTTAGTCCTTTGCAGACAATATTTGCTGACCTCTGTTTTAGGGTCCCTGCATGGAAGTGGTATCCATTCCCATCAGCTACAGTTCATTGGTTAAGTGACCCAGATGAATGACCCTGAACCAGTTTTAAGGGAGACCAGGAAATGTGGAGAAATAAGTGGGTTTTGGCTATGCTGACAGTTGATGCCATACCTAGTCTTAGGGCCATTTTAATGATGTAAAGAAGTAATATGCAGAAAGCATGTTAAGAGGGTCCAGCACCTGGTAACTCTTCATAATGATGCTTATAGCTCTCTAGGCCCCAGGCATGTAATAAGTGGCTGGAATGTGGGATGTGTATTAAAGAACCCCTTCCCTGTCCTTGGGAGGACTCCATCCCCATCCATGGGAGAAGCCCCTGTCCATCCTTGGGAGAAGGTTCTGGAGAAGAGTGAAAACCTATGTTGCTCAGATCTTTGGTACCAGGACTTTGGATGAGTGCTTTGTTTCATTTGATCTGAATTTTGGTTTCTGGCTATTTCCATGCGGTCCGCAGGGGTAGGGAACAGGAAGAACTCAGGGATGCTTACTCATTGAATTCAGAGCCCTAAATTCAATGTGTCTCACCCACATTTTCTCTTGCACAGGATATCTGCTGTGTACTCATCATGCTCCGTCCTCAGGACATTGCCCAGGCTCTGCTTACTCCCTTACACTAGCCTTATCTGTGACCACTTAAAACAGAACAGCAAGTTAGGGAAATTAGAAGTATTTTCTATTAATTGTGGGATATGAAATGTATTTAACATTGAACATGTGTTATTAATGATATTTTTACTTTGGAAAGTAACTATAATAAAAATTATTTAAATCACCAACTGGAGGTTAATTAGTAGTTAAGCCCGATATTTTAAAGTAAATTTACTAATGTGAAGGTGATGATTCATGAAAATAATGAGGTAATTCTCATTTTAGGCCCAAGCTTACCAAGTTTTACCCCTTTTTGTATTCAATTTTCTTAAGAGTTTAGACCCTGGATGTATAGAAATGTGGCACTGAAAACATGTAGCACAATCATTACCTTTTTCATGATACTAGATTTATTTTTGTAATAGAAATATAGTGAGAATTGTCTGAGTGTTTCATATTAAGGTCATAGTCTAAAAATAGAGGTTGATTTTCCTTTTCCTTCTCCCTCCCTTCCTTCTATCTTTCTTTCCTTCCTTCCTTCCTGCCCTCCTTTTTTCCTCTCTTCCCTCCTTCTTCTCTCTCTCTCTCTCTCTCTCTCTCTCTCTCTCTCTCTCTCTCTCTCTCTTTCTTTCTCTCAACAGGGTCTTGCTTTGTAGTTCTAGCTGGGCCCGAACTCACTCTGTAGCCCAGGCAGTCTTAAATACATGGCAGTCCTCCTGCCCCAGCCTCCCAAATTCTGGGATTATGGGCATGCACCACCATGCCCAGCTAGTATGTGGTGCTGGGGGATTGAACCTAGTGCCTCATGCTTCCTAGGCACATGCTCTAATCATTGAGCTATGTGCCCAGATCCTCGAAGCCTTGTAAAATAAAAGAAAATAAAAAGTCATCAATAATAGTATGGCGATGATGTATTTGGTTACATGGAGTCTTACAGGGCCTAGAAAATCACCTATGGTTACTCTCTTGGTGTTTGGTCACCCTTTAGCACTGAGTCATTGCCTGAGGAGACCTATTTAGACTGAGAAGGAGAAAGGCTCTTGTCTGTCGCAGTGAGCACCCGCTTTCCTGGTGACTGAGAACCAGGCCCACCTTCCAACTCATTGCTCTCAAATCCATTCACAGTGATGAGCATTTAGATTGCCCTTACTAGGTGCCTCAGCATGAGCTACCAGCTTTGAAGATGAACGCAGCAAGTGTCTGTATGGCTGTTGGTTGGTGGTGATGAGGCAGCTTGCTGTGGTGTTAGGAATATGGGCTTCAGAATCAATCAGACTTGAGTGCAGATTTTGGCAGAGCCAGTCATTGGTGATGTCCTCTTAGGCAAGGTGCTTAACCACTCTGTTTTCTTGGTGGAAAAATGTACCTGAATGTCTCATACAGCAAGAGCTCAGTGCTTCTTTGTTCCCTTCGTTGCTTGGGCCCCTCTGCTTTATTGCCTAGTGAGAAAATCTTCTTTAAAAATTGGGTTCAAATACCAACTCTCCAAATGACTTAGCCAATTTGTTGTTCTTCTGGATATTGGTGGAAAACTGAATATTGATGATGGCACTTGCTATCATGATCATAGTATGGCACAGTTGTCAAAATAATGTAAAAATCTGTGTCTGTAAGAATGCTTTTGGCTGAAAATAACAGTCACATTCAAACTAGATTATTCAATAGGAACGTTAATGAGGTAAAGGAACAAAAAACCATAAGGCGCTAGACTCCCATCTCAGGCTAAGTGATGCCATCAGAGGACAGATGATGGTGGTTTAAGAGCATAGCTGGATGGCCATGAGTTGATTGGATCAGGCTATTCAGCATCTCTTTATGAAGCTTGTAATGAGTGGAATCCATAAGAGTTGGTTGCCCTGGTGACCCAGCCCTTTGCCCCTTGGTGATGGACTCTAACTCCTTTTGATTCTGACATCCTCTTCTCTCTTCTGCTGCTTCTTTTGGATGAGGCAAAGGAAGCTGATCAAAGGAAGCTGTTTGGGTAAACTAAACCAGTGCATAAAGTAAGTCACAATCCAGAAAAATCTCTGGACTCTAACAACCAAAGAGGAGTCTTAGAGGCAGAAACGCTGATAAGAGTAATTACAATCAGCACTCTGTAGGAGAGAAATGATAGTGTTCAGGAACCAACGGTGGGTTTTTTCTCCTTTGCACCTCTGCTTTTCTGAGACTGAGCATGTTCTGTGTCTGCTTTATACTGTAGAGGCCTCCATGTTGAGGAGATGCAGTTTCCTTTCCTGGCTTCTAGCTTAGGATGGTGTCTGCTTTTCCTGAGTTCACATTCATTTGCTTCATGAATCAAAGTTCCAGACAAATCCCGGCTCTGCTGGGCACTGGCTGTGGAACCTTGCAGAACTACATTAGCCTTCTGGAGTCTCACAGCTTCATCTGCCCCATGGAGTAAGTATTACACTACTCCCTGAGTAGTCACCAGAACACAGGGAGGCCATTCAGGCCATGTGCCTTGGAGAAGATGACATTTCTAAGAACAGTGTTGGTCATTCTGCATGAAAAAGGGGACTCAGCTGTCGAGTTAAGGATAGGAAGGAAACCTTCATTAACGAAACCTATTAAAGGGTTTATGAAGTACTATGCTAATGTTCATTATAACATTATTGTGCTCTGTTTCCTTAATCTACTTGTCCTCAGACTCCTACTTTGTTTTTTTTTTTTTTTTTTACATAATGGATCTTATTTTTTCACAGAAAATAGATATTCCAGTTGACTCAGATATACCTCTTCTGTTTATCTTCTCAAAAGAGTTAAAGCCATTATATAAGAGTGATACATGCACATCTATGTTTATAGCAGCACAATGTATCATAGCCAAATTTTGGAAGTGCAAATGAATGGATAAAGAAGATGTGTTATATTTACACAATGGAGTACTACTCTGCTATAAAGAGGGACAAATTTGAGTCATTTGTAGGAAAATGGATGCACATTGAAATCATCAGGCTTAGTGAAATGAATTAGACACAAAATTAAATATCACATAGTTTCTCTCCCATGAGAAAATGAAACCATAAAAAAGAGTGAAAGAGAGATGGAGGAAAATAAGAAGATAGACTTTGTGGATAGGGAAAGAGGGTGTTGGGATTGAAGGTAAGAGGGTGGGAAGGGGAAGGCATGAGCGATGTACATAAAAGGTAGAATTCCATAGAGTCAAAAAAGATAGAATTTGACCATAATATAAAGTATAAGGAAAATTTCAAATATAGCATTAATTACAGAAACAAGCTATCTTTTTCTTTTTTTATTATTACAAAAAGGTCTACATTCATGGTAGTTACTTAAAAATCCATATGAGAAAAATAGAGGAGAAATACATAAAAGTTACATGTAATTCACAGCCTAGAAGCAATCACGCTTCATATTTTGGTATATCTTTCAGTGTACTTCTTGTATCCATTTGCCACCAAAGTAAAGCCACTTGAAAGTCAACTCTGTGACTAAATGAGCAGCACTTGAGGGACACCTTTGTATTCATCTCTGTTAAAAGAGGTTATTGAGCAGGCCTGCCACTCAGAGCCATCTTTAGTTTCCTGGGTAGCTAGGCACATGGATGTTGGGGCTGAGGTTGCGCTGACAAATGAAAGGTCTACTCAGGGCACTAGGTCAGGAGCCTGATCTGCACATCGCCTTTCAGTTCTCCTCTCTCAAAGAAAGAATCCATTTCCTGGCTTCAGAAATATGTCACCCCGCTCCTGTCTGGAACCAGGTTTGAACCCATCATCGTTGCCAGCTCTGCGCATGGCACACGAACCTGTTGGCAGGGGAAGGGATCCACCTAGGCTGAGGCTTCAGATGTGGGCCATCACTCCTAACAGCACAGCTTTGATCCTGCCCTGTTGTTAGTTTGGGACTCCCAGCACAAATGGAGCTTCCCCAGGCCTCGTGGTGAGCACAGTTAGGAGCAGTAGCGATGTCTGGTCTGTTTCAAGAGACCTGACATGATCTTTGGTTCTTCTCTCTGGGGAAACCCCGCAGAGGCAAGATGGCCCTGGTGTCTGGGCCCAAAGCCCCAGTGTCGTGTCACTGTCAATTCGTGTTCTTTTCTTTTGCTTTTGGGGCTCTCTGTTTGGCATCAGTTCCTTCCCTCTAGGATGGCATTCATGGAGGTAGTGTTAAAGCAACCCCCGCTGCTGGGGAGACACAGGAATGCTGAGTTCACATGTCCCTAGATCAGCCATGGTACGGAGAAGGCATGAGTGAGGGGGACAGGAATAGGAGCTTCCCTGGTCCAGACACTGCAATGGGACAAATCAGAGGTGGAGGAAAAGGAGATGGGAAGGGAAGAGGAAAGAATCTTGGGAGAAAAACAAGAAGGGAGGGAAGGAGCCCTGAGTGGAAGGGGGGGGGGGGGGGGGACAGGTGGGAGGTGAGGGGCAGAGGGAGCAGGGGTCCCTGACTGGGGGGCATTCAGAACAGGGTGACACGTGAGTGACACCCAGTGACTTAAGAGAGAAGAAGTTGGCAGCCTGAAAGGGAGGGAGACAGAAAGCAGAGCTTTTCAATATGAGCATTCATGTCGCCTTGACAGCAGTCATTTATCATGCCCTGAATGGGAGCGCAGGTCCCGGCTCAGCCACCAAAGGCCTCTGGTTAAAGTTTTACCTGAGTGTGAAAGAGGCCAGGGACCTGCTGCGGGGGCAGCCCCTGAGGACCCATCTGCTTGGAGCAGAAACAGTGGCACCAGGGGAGGAGGGCCAGGAGACAGGATGTTTCCGGGGGTGGGAACCCCTCTGGGCATCCCAGACCAGCTGGGCTAGTGATCTGCTACACAGTGTGGCCCAGAAAGGACTGCTCAGGGCAGTCGATCAGGAACCTGGGGGTGGGGAACTAGAAAGGGACAAATAGGAACATATTTTGCCATGTGATGTCATTGGTACCCAGCTTAAATCTTAAAAAAAAAAAAAAACCCGATACTATTTGGTACTTCACACAGAGTAGGCACTGTGTATCCCCCTCCTGCCTGGCCCTTCTGGCTTGTCCTAATTGCTTTGGGGGCTGAACAGGCAGACTGTCAGGGGCCTGCATTTGTGTCCTGCACAGGGGACATTAAGTGAACAGAGTCCCTCTAGGTTTTTCATGTCATTAATTGGTGATCTTCCGACTCTGAAATAGCATTTTCTCTCTCCCATCCCTTATTTCATTATGCTCAGTTCAATACACACCAGTGCCACGTGAGGCAGCCTGCTCAGATATATTAGGAATTATTTAAATGAGATGAGGATGTATGGGTAGTTAAAAACGCAGTCTTCTATTCTGCCCTAATTATGTATCAAATTACGTTACAATTATTCCCAAATATAAACTTGCTGAGAACCTCAAAAAGGGAAAATCTGGGAACATTAGGAGGAAAGTGGTAAAGGGCATGGTGGGGGCAGTGGTCCTCGGCTCTAAATGGATTCTGTGATGCAGGCAGTGGGCACGTGTTGCCTCTGCCCCTGTCTGTCTGTCCCTCCTTCTCTCCTTCCTTGACTCCACTGCCCTGTTGGGTCCATTTTAGGAGTCACTGGCTCAGGCTCTGAGTCACAGGTGAGCAGAAAGAGTCCTTACCCAGTCTCGATTGTAAATGAAGATGCTGCGGCTCCCCAGCTGGGTGGTCCAAGAGAAGCCTTGTAAACTCTTGAAACCTGGTTTCCTCCTCTGTGAAGTGGAGGTGATAATAGCAGCTACCCGTCTAGAGTGCCCGATACACAGGAATTTCTTGGAAAATGGAATGAGCCTTTACTGTTACTGCTATCATTGGGGCGGGTGGGGGGGGGGCGGGCAGAGAGGGGTCTGTTGCTGTCTTTAGATTCTCTAAGGGCTGGGAACTGACGAGGGTGCTCCCCCTCCTGGCTGTCCCTTCTGCATAGCTGCTAAGGCTGATCTGGGCCTGAGGTAGCCACGACTTGGGATTCAGGTGTTCATGAAGCCTAAGCCTCAACACACGGTTACTGGTCAGCCACTCTATGGGGGCCTTTCCAGTGCCTCTGAAATGATGCCCACGCAGTCCTGGGGGGAAGGGAGGACCTGCCCAAGATGTTTCAGCCAAAAAGTGGCAGAGTTGGTTCTGCACCCAGATCTGCTTAGGGACCCAGGCTTTAAGAGGGAACCACTTGGCCTCCAGGCTGTTGGACAGGTTTTCTCTGACTTGTTTTTATGCGTCTGTTTTGTGCTATTAGCCAGCCTCTTCTTCAGTGGCTCTTGGGAAAGGTCCTGGTTAATCTTAATTAATAAATTATTAATAATTATTAATCATCATGAAGCTACTGATACTGCAGGGCTCTGAGTTTGGCTGTTTCATCCCTCTTCTTGCATCCCAAGCCTGAGGACAGGGACTGGAAGTTGTGTTATAGGTGCTGCTCCCAGAGGGGCCTTTTCCTCTTCTCTGCTGTTTTATTGTTAGCTGATGGGGTTGCCCAAGGCTGTCAGAACATTTTCAGTCAAGATCCCAAACATGCTAGGACCTTAGGAGTTGAACTGTACCCCTCAAAAGTTGTTGAAATTCTCAAACTAGTACCTATGAATGTGACCTTGTTTGGAAACATTTCTTTCTTCATAAATAATCAAGTTAAGATGAGGTTATGTCCTGCCCAGGATGGAGATGGGTGATGCCTTGGGCCGTGGCCCAGTGGAGCTTCCCATGATCTGGATGCTGCTTCTTTTTTCTCCGATTTGGAATTGTTCTAAAAATAAGTCATTGCACATGTGACACAGCTTTGCTGTTCTTGGTTAGAATGACTACCTTTGGTTGTGACCTCATGCTTAGCCCCAGTGAGGCTCTCTGGGAGGTAAATGTTCTGTGTCCTCAGTACGTCTAGAATACTTTGAGTTCCTATACAGTACCTCTGACTGTAACATCATGTTGAGATCCTCCTGGGCTCTCTGCTCCACTTTGAATCTGAAACCATCTCAGAGTCAGTCCTTTTGGACCTGGTAGGATTGATCCCCGTGGGCTGCATTGTCCCCTGCCACATGTGGAAGCAGCACTTGTACAAATGCAAATAAACAGGGTTGATGCTGCAGGAAGAACAAATTCATGCATAGGGAAGAGAATCGGTTGGAAACTTAAGAGGAACATCTCCACTTAAACATTGGCATCTTTCTCTTCCTGAGACCTCAGAGCAGATACGAGGTGCCATCCTGAAGGGGGAGGCTGATGTGACATAAGCTGCATGTGCCAGAGGAACCTGCTCCTCTTATACTTTGTAAATGTTTAAATGACTCAATTTTTAGTGAAATGGCCCTTGGTGGTTTTATGAATCTTTAGAAAGATCTTCCATTTTTTAACTTTGTGGGAAATTATGATAAAATGTTTTCTCTTCATGGAAACAAAAGGAGATCATGAGGTGGGCCCTAATTTAATATGATCGGTATCTTTATTAAAGGGGACAGTTGCACAGAGACAAACACACATAGAGGGGAACTTTGGGGAAGAACGCAGAGAGAAAGCTGTGTGAAGCTGGAGGCAGGGATGGGATGGTCGCCAGCTTACCACCACAGGGTAGAGAAGGGGCAAGCAATAGATCCTCCCTCCCTGGTCCAGAAGGACCCACCCCTGCTGAACCTTCATCATGGACTTCCGCTCTTCAGAGCTGTGAGGCCATATAATTCTTTTGGTAAGCTACACAATTTGTGGGACTTTGTTATAGAAGCCATAAGACACTAACGCAGACGTCCGTGGTGGATAGAAGCAGGGCAGAAGGATTGGAGAGCTTCTGGGTAGGTACCAGGCGCCCAGCCCTGCTCTGTGTCTGAAAGGCAGAGCAGGCCTGGTCTGGCCAAGCTGATAGCCATCTTTGTCAGTGGGTGAATGTGGTCCTGTGGCAGTGTGGGTCCCTAATGAGAGATGGCATGCCTTCCCAGACATGAACTATCTTTGGGTCCATCTAGGACTGAGAAAGAGGAGAAGTTCGCAGTCTGTGATACAGGGGACTGGTGAGACCAAGGTATAATGAGGGACTTGAAAGCAGCAACATCTCGGCCCACAGATTTTGTTCCATTGGCGGGAACTAGTCATGTGGCTCTACAAAGACTCAGAGGTTGCTGGGCATATGGTCTAACTTGTTCCCAGTGTTGCTTGTATCTGACCTGTTCTTGCTAATGGAATGTTGGGAGTAGTAATGGAAGTCACTATGAGGCAGGTTGGTGCACGCTTTCCACAAGCCCTCTCTTGTCCTCGAGGGGACTTTGGGATGGAGCCTTGATGTTGTAGCCATCTGCATCCTGGGGTCCTTGCTTGGAGAAAGCTGCCCTGGAGAGCTGCCAGGCCAGGTTTACCCCTGGATCTCGCTCTTGAAAGAGAAATAACAACTTAGTGTCATTTCTTTTCTAGGGCTTTCCAGCAGTTGGAGAGAAGAGAGTAGGGCAAATTGGGTTGTGTTCTAGGCATTGATATTGCTTGGTCTGTGGTGGTAGGCACATACCATGACCTCATGGGGGTCAGCTCCTTCCTTTTTAGAGGTGCAGGGTCTTTGTGATGACTATGTAAATCATGTGGAGGGATCTCCAAGAGCAAATGCATGGTGAGAGGGCATGCTTGCCCACTGTTAAGGGCCCTTCTTTCTGATGTCTCCCCTCTTGACTTCAGAGGCAAGACCACCTGGAGTGATCCTTTTTCTTCCCCTAAATAATCTCTTCCCAATAGGATCTGTTCTCCAGGTTCCTTTTGGATTCCCAAGGAGAATCTAGGGCTCCCCAGATTGACCTTGGAGCTCCCTTGATTTTGCAAGTTTGCTTATTTCCATTTTAAAGAAGGTGTTTCTAATTAAGGTAACCAAAACCCATGTGCTATTTTTGGATGCAACTTCATCTCCCCCCACCCCCTTTGGTAAGACAGTTTGTGCTAATTAGATGTAAAAATCATTCCTGGGGAAATTATGTAATTGACATGCAATTTACAAAATAGACCTCTGATATTATTTGTGCTGCTGCATTGCTGTGAAATTAGTCAACAGCATGAACACTGGATCAGGGTAAGTGTTCTCCAAAAGAAAGAGGCTTAGAGATTACAGCTTTCCGAGTGGTATTCCAAGTTCTCAGTGAGGAGGTGCATCCTCCTGACACCAGCTGGGCCCCACTGGCCCTGATTGCAGTGCCAGGATGATTTGCGTGTGGCTTTCTACAATCCTCATAGGAGGAAAGGGGCAATGCTTTAGAGAAAGGGAGGGAGATCCTCAGTGGGTCAGATTGGGTCATGTTTCTCTTGGTGACTCACATGAGGCCTCTGGCATAGGAGGATTTCACCAAAAAATACTGTGAAACGGGAAGACAGTGAGCATGTTAGAAGACAGAGTGAGAATCAGCCTGTCTCCTGACAGACTGAAGTTACGTTCAAAATGAATAGAAGGAAAACTAAGTTGTATCTAGAAAGTGACCCAGTGGCAGGGGTGCATGGGGTGGTGGGGAGATATAGCTTAGTAGCAGTGTGTCTACCAGGGTCTAATCAGAAGACAGAAACCACACCAAGTATTTTAACAGGAAGCATTTTACATAAAGAGATTACTGATTGGACAACTGGAAATGCAAAAGATGAACATTTCAGTGTCATGGAGCTGCTACTTTAGGAAGTAGCCACCTGGGCTAAGGGTCCACAGGGATTATTAAAAGTTGAAACCTGGGTTGAGGAGCCCCAAGGAGCCAGGACTCGGACCCTGGGGAGGAAATGCCACTGGTAAGGGCTGGTGTCTCTGAGCAGATGTGATGAGGCTGGTCCTACACGTGTTGAAAACACTACAGGTGAGTCAGTTTCTCTGGCTGGGACAGGATGCTCCTGTCAGGGTGAAGTAGTGTGCGGGGTGATGCTAACCTGATTAAGAACTAAAATAGGAATGGAGAGGAAACACGAATGTGAATGTCCCTTCTAACCCCTTCAGCCTTCCAGACTCCCTTAAAGATCCCCATTACAAAGCCCAAGAGGAGCGTCTTTCCATGGAGAAATGAAGCATAATATCGGGGTGGACTCAAGTTGGTAGGCAGTAGCTTAGTAACAGACATGCTATGAGTCAACAAACATTTAATTAGTTCTTGGCTGCATTATTAGAAGTGTAGAGCCTGTCTTGAGGGAGGTGACAGCTACCTCTTACCTTGAAATGGTCTGCTCTGTCATGTTCGTATGTGTGTATGATAAACACTGTCTTGGCCCTCTGGAGCACATAGTGTCTGTAGCACATAGTGTCACCTGCTGAGGAGAGTCAAAACCATGAGGGTGTTAGGTGGACACAGGGTGAGAGGTGCAAGAGCAGACCAAGGAAATGAATGCCATCTTCACACTATTGAGCCTTCAGGTGAGTGACAGAGGTGACTTTTTCTGGATAGTTCCAGGTAGGTAATAATAGGAGTAGGTGGGGTGCAGGTGTCCCCAGGAAAGGCAGGCTCCAGTTTGGGATAAAGAAGATTGGGAAAAAAAAAAACCCTTTATTTTGGTTGTAGAAGCAGTATCTGCTTATTATAGAGGCCTTGGAACAGAGAGATAACTGAGATGTCAGCTGGGGCGCAGGGAAAGGAACACGACTTCTCAGTGCCATGCCGTCAACGGAGGGCGCTCAGAGCAGCGTGATCTGTGCGTTCCCTGGGGTTTGTTCTCTGAGCCCCCTGATTCCCAGGCCCCTGACTAAGTTGTCCTGAGAGAGTATTTGGCCTGGTTCTCCCAGATGTGGCTTCTAGCTCATATGATTGTATAGGTGCTTCTCCAAAGCTATGTACACTTTTTCCTAAGGAAATTTTGGCATTAGCCCTAAAGGTAATTACATTTTTCCACCTTCTTGCATATAGAAAAGTTTAAGGAAGCAAATAAAAATCATTTGTAATTATACCTCCCAAAGATGACCACAGTTAACATTTTGGCCTTTCTTTTCTGCTTGAATATATTCATTTTAAAGATAATTGGGATCACAGTGAATACACATTTTTGTTTCTTGCTTTTTCCATTTGACTTAACACATAAGCGTTTTTCAAAAGCCAATATGTGTTTTTAAAAGTACATTTAAAAAATAGTAGCCTAATATTCAGGTTTGGATTGTGTTATACTTGTGTGGAATTATTTGCTTCTTACTGATTTATTTCATATTTATTTATTTTTGCCTTTGTAACCAGCTTTCTTATTGAGATCTTGTACATCAATATTTTGCATACTTTTTTGATAATTCCCTCAGGACAGAATCTCAAAGGATGACTGGTTCAGCTGGTATGTTTAAAACATATTTTTACTCTAGAAAAACTATGGATATACCCTAAAGAGATTAGCATGATTACCATATGATTACCCAGCTTTGATAATTACCAGCGTCCCAACAATCAGATTGCAGTGAGCTCCTCTCCTTTTTGTTGTAATATCTTAAAATAAACTGTAGAGGTTGCATCATTTATGAAAGTTGTTTTACCTCTCACATAGGCAAAATGACTTCTTAAAAACTTAATAAAATGCCATTAGTACACCTGCAAAAAATATAATTATTTTTAAGTATCACATGACATCTTGCCATGTTCAATTTTCTCCAGTTATCTCAAAAAATGTCTCCTTCAAGACAACTTGCTTGAATTGAGGTCCAAACAAAAGCTCCCATTCCTCACTAGGCAGCATGTCTGATTCATCTCTGTTATGGTGCTCATTTGCCCTCTTTGGGAAACTGTGCTCCTTGTGTAAGGAGGATCTAGTCTAAAGACTTTTACAGTTCTTCATATATATGTGAAAGCTGCTTTTCAGCAGGGTGGTAACAATTTGCAGTGTGAGAGATCACACATCTTGTCCGTCTTATATACTGAACAGCGTCAGTTTTTGAAGATTGATTCAGTAGGTGAACAATGCCACCTTATTGCTGTTTTAACTTGCTTTCTATAATTACAAGCATGGCTGGATATTTACTTTCCTTATGCATGTTATCTATTTGTATTTCTTCTTTAGTGAGTCTTCTGCTTTGACCTTTGCTCCTTTTGAAAAAGTGGTATTGATTGTCGTGCTTGAGTCTATACTAAAGAAATTAAAATTTTTTGTATAGTTATATTCATTATCTTTTCTCTCATGAATTTTCCCATTACTTTTATGCTTAGAAAAATCTATCCTCAGATGCCATTTGCCTACCCGCTTTTCTTTTTCTAGTTTTCTTGTTTCATTTTTACTGAGTTTTAAAATTCAAATGGGATCTCATGTGGTTAGACCATTGTCTAGACCCGGGATTGAAAAACTCTTCAGATTCTTCATTTTTTTTTACTAGTCTATGACAGTAGGTCTTTCTAGTAGTGTAATTATGTGTATGCATATGTACACAGTCGTGTAATCACTAGTATCATGAAGGCCTCTCTGTGTGGTGGTGAGTGCCCCATTGTGGGAGGTACACAAGAAGCCTCAGATCAGGCTGGGACCTTCTGTTCCAGGGATTCCGGATTTTTTTAAATTTTGATTTTGCTTCCAGGACTCTGCAGCTCTGCTTACCTCTTCTTTCTGCTCCTCTCCCTTCCAGGCTGTTCTTTCTGTTAGTGTCAATGACATGAATTGAAGCTGGGACCTCACCAAAGAGCTTGGGTCTGTAGGACCCAGAGGCCTTTCAGCTGGGCTACCAGCCCACATTGGGGACCCTCATAGTGCTGGGGACTCAACAACAAATTTTGTTGTTTGCCTCCCCACTGAGGACAGAGACCTTGTGCTTTCACATCTGGCACATGCTGGAATTTCAGGAGTTGAAAGAAAAATGAATGACTGGCTGGCCCTTTGGCAGACTGAGTGAGGACCATGCTGTCCTCATAATCTGAGCACGATTTAGAGACAGACGTCTGATGAGAAAACACGTTCACTTGGGAGCAAGGGAACAGAATATCTGAAACTGAGGGCCATTTAAAAGAAAATCCAGAATAGCTGCTAGCTCAAGAGATGGCTGAGCCTCCTGAATTGCAGATCTATGTGGAGCCATGAAAGTCACTCATTTTGACCCTGAGCTGACACTGACCTCCAGAGCTGATTATTCCTCCTCTCCACAAGCCTATTCCCGACAAAATGGGGTTGGGAGACATTTGCATCCAAACCACCACGCTCTTTAAATGCTGGGGCCTGGAGGCCCGATGGGTTTATTAGATTATCATTGCGGAAGTTAATAAAGAATTAATTTCTCTTCATGTGACATCCAAAGGCAGTTATTTCAGGAGCCTGTCCATTTATACAAAGCCAAGTATTTGTCAAGTGTCAGAGGCAATTCCCAGGTCCCAGCCCCCCCCTCAATAATTCTGGATTAGGGACAGCCTGAAATGACATTACACAAATTTTCTTTCAAGATGCATTGAGCTCTGGGGACCACTCAGGAATTTTAGGTTCCTGAAGGTTATACTGTCAGCAAAAGGACTGGGTGGTGTGGTTGGAGCAACTGAGCACTCCAGCTGGGCCAGCCAGGGGGGAAGGGAGAGTGCCTGGAGGGTGGGGGAGGAGGCCACAGACAGCCATTAGTCTGTGGGGGCACATTTGCCTCCTGCAAACAACTTAATGCTATTTGTATCGCAAACCCAGCTTGATGGTTTTTTCTTGTTCTTTGCTCAGGCCCAGGGAGGGGCTGCGTCCTGACTGGGACTATAAGGGTGGCCCATGTCACCTTGTGGCAATATATTAGGGAAGGTCAAGGCACCATCAATACCTGTCTTGGAGTTAAGTGCTGGCAAGTGGAGCCACGGTGAGGACAGACTCCCTCCTAGACCAAGCTGGTGCCCTGGAATGGCATCAGGAGGCCATTGGGACGGCCCAGGCTTTTTGCCAGAGGTCCAGACTTGGGCATTTGGCCACCTCCTAGATATCTTCCAGAAATGTCCAGTAGGCCTCTTAGAATCTGCACCTCCCAAACCGAACTCCGCAGTTGTGCATCATTGCCCTCTATTCCCGCTTTCTCTAGCTGGATAGAGGCTTTTTCTCTTCCCCAAGTATCAGGCCCTTTTAGACTGCTGCGCTGTCTTTCTCCTTTGGAACAGCTATCCTTTCCTTCCATACTTATTTTAAAATCTGGCTCAAACACTACCTCCTCTGTGAAGGCCTCCATGATCCCCGTAGGAGTCAAGTGTCCTGCCAGGGCCACAAGGACACATATAGCCCATTTGTGCAAATTAAGTAAACCCTCCTCTTTCAACCTGTACAGTCATCTCTTTTGGCAAATGGAAGGAACCTATTGTCCATTAGAAGGAAGTGTCTTCTCCCTATAGAGACACAGTCCTCGGAAGGGCTCATGGTTTGGGAAGAGGAGTGTGGGGCAAAATTTCAGCCTCCTTGATTTCCCTGGCTGGCTGCTTTGAGGTAGTGTGCAACATCAGTGACACACGGCAGCCCTGCTCCTTTCTCTAAGGTCCTGCAGCTCTCTGGGTTTAAATCTGTGACTATGTGTATTAGTTCCCTGTAACTGCTATGATAACGTGTCACAGTTAAGAAGCTTAGAGAGAAGCACGGGCTTATGATCTTTATTATCAGTTCTGGAGGTCAGAAGTTTGAAATGCATCTCACTGGGCTGCAGGAGAGATTCATTGCTTCAGGAGAAGCTTGGGGAAAATCCGTTCTCTTGTCTTTTCCAGGTTCTGGAGGATCCTAAGTGCGTTCTTGGCTGGTGGTGGCTGGCAGTGGGTGGTATCTTTATCTCTCTTCCTCTGACAGCTATGTATCGTCACATCTTGTCTAACTCTGTTTCTCCTACCTCTTCTTTTCACTTATAAGAACCTTGTAATTACACAGACCTCCCCGCGTCCCCCGGATAACTCTTCTTCTTAGTCATATCTGTAGATTGTGCCTGTAGTCGTAACACTCAGGAAGGCTGAGGCAGGAGCATCGCAAATTATAACTTGGTGAGTCCTTAATCTCAAAATAAAATGAGTGGGAGTTGTAGCTCAGTGTGAAAGCACAGTCTTAAGGCCACAGAAAAAAAAATTTTTAAAAATCATGTTGACAAAGTAATTTTTGCCATGTGTTATAATATAGTCACAGGTTCTGGAGATGGGGACATTGACATCTTTGGGGGCTGTTGTCCTCCTTATGATAATTTTCTATCAAAATTGTTTTCTTCACCATCTAGAGCACATCTGGAAGCAGGATCACTGGTGTACCTGGTGCTCTTTTCAGATCCTGTTCCAATGCTGGCACAAAAGTGTTCAAAGAAGATTTGTTGATTAAATGCATGAAGGCATACAGGACCTCCTGCAGACAGGAGACCAGGTGTAACTTTTTCCTCTGGGGAACAACCCTTGGCAATGACTGGAGACATTTCAGTTCCCAGGGATGCTGCTGACTGCTCTACAGTGCATGTGAACATTAAAGATATACCCAGCAGCAAATGTCTCCAGTGTAGAGCTTGGGAAATGCTGGTCTCTGCCATGGCAAGTGGCTGGGAATCTCAGGAGGCAGCCATCTGCTGGGATTGGTGCAAAACATCTCAGTGGCGCATATCCCTTGTTCTCGGTGGCCTGAATTTCCTCAGCTCTAACTCACAAATAAGAACAGACTAGCGAAGGTGGGGCCACTTGCTCAAGTTACAACTGGTCCCTGAAGGCTGACTTTGGAATCTGAGCTCCCTACACACAGAGTGGGCAGGTGGAAGAGTGTCATGAACAAAGACAGTGCTTCTCTGGAGCACACAGGTCTCAACTGGTTTCCCTCCTCCCTCTGTGGTTGCTCTTTTCTGCTTTCCTGATGATGCTTCCCCATCTGAACCTCTCTCCCTTGTGCTATAGATGCCCCAGGTGTGGTGCAACTTCCCCTCTCTTTCTACTGTCCTTACGTAACCTTCATTGCTCTCCTTTGTAGGACAGTTTTAGCCCAAACTCTCTCTGTGTTGCAGCCTCATCTTTCCCACTGTCTTAGGGCCCAGTCTGTTCTTCCCTTTAGCACAGCTCAGCTCTGATCACACTGACTCTTAAAATGTGCAGTGGCACTGGGCCCATGAAACTTATCCATGCCCAGCTTCATGCTCTTTTAATCTCAGCACTCACTGTTTTTATTTTTATTTTTTTTTCCAAATCCACTTTATACTCTCCCCTCTCTTGGCTCTGCCTAGCTGCCTCCCCCATCGGAATACCATCCCTCTCATTCCTCACTTTCTTCTTCCTGGCACCCTCAGAGTTTGTACAGACTTGTGTTAAACCTGTGGGTCTATTTGTGGGTTCGTAGAGATATGGAGTTCAGTAAATAATCAATTTTTTTGCTTATTTATGCAGTCTATATTTGCAGAAAACAACTGTGTCACAGGCACAGGGTGGATTTTGGCATTCAGAGGAGGATGAGAAAGGTGTCTCACTAAGTTCCTGTAAAGTTTATGGCCTCCTGGGGGGACAGATGTGAACCGGCTATTTTTGTTACTATTTAGTTTCAGTTGTGGTCAGGGTGTAGAGAGATGTTCAGGAGATGGGGGAGTAGTGAGGAGTCAGGTAAGCAAAGGTTCTTGAGGGGGTAATATGTGGGCTTGGGCCTGGCTGCCCATTCCCTGGGTCAGGATTCTGCCCTGGAGTCATGGAAGTGGACTGAGCTGGAGCTGGAGCTGTCAGAGCTGGGAAGGCCGGGGAGCTGTCTGCTGAGAAGGCAGCATGGTCAGGGGCTGCATAAATCAAGGAGCCCTCTGTCAGGCCTCTGAGCTCTGCGGAAAGGTTACCCCGAGCTGTGGTTCCTGGCCAAGTTGCTCAAATACCATTAATCCAGCTTCCAGGAAAGGCATCAGGCTGGGAGGGGGCTGGGGACAGTAAGGGCCTGGAAGGCCAGGATAGCAGGAGGAATGCTGGGGGTTGGCTGAGCAGCTTAGGACAACTGGGAATGATTACGCAATTGTAACACCAGCCCGTGGTTGACTTCTTACCTGAGTTGGGACTCTATTCTGCATGTTTGTAGCAGCTCACATTTCTGAGTTAAATCACCCGCTGTAATTTGTAATTGTACCTTTGCTCAGAATATTGTGCTTGTCTCTCCTGCCATCTGTGAACTCACAGGCAGACACGAGCTTGCCATTGCCCCCTCAAAACTTTGCACCAGGTTGGTGGGTACTCATTTGTGAAGTGCATCAGATTCCTAGTCTTGCCTCCCAAGTGGCCCGAAATGGAAAAGCTATAGACAGAATTACATCCTTCTCAAATCCATGTATTGAGCACTTCAGAATGTGCCTGCATTTGGAAGCAGGGTGGTTACAGATATAATCAGTTGAGGTGAGGGCATACTAGCATAGACTGAACCTATAATCCTGTATGACTGGTATCTTTATAAAAGGCAGAAATTTGGACACAGGTACACACAGGTAGGTTGAACGCCATGGGAAGATGGGAGTCATGCTGCTCCAAGCCAAGGACCTGTCATTTCCCAAGCGAGAAACCTGGCACCTGTCCTTCCTTGGCAGAGAAGGAGTAGCTTTCCTCTACAACCTTGCCCTGGATATTCAACTTCCTGGCCCTTAGAATTGCTCAAAAATAAATACTGTTGCTTAAGTAACTTAGCGTGTGGTACTTCATCATTTCCAGCAGACTAAGACAATGCCCTTCAGAAATTCTCTGTTCAGAACTGTGTTCTGCCTGGCTTTAGTTCAGGGGGACATGACTTTGTGTACGTGTAATTGTGTGTATGCACACATGCTCTCAGGTTATTGGAGGCTGAGCCTGAACCTCCTGGGAAGTGAGAGATCTTATTCCTTTGACTAAATTTCTTGTCTATGGCCCAGGTTGGGCAGGGCAGGGCAGGGCAGAGCAGGGCCAGGTTATATCATTCACTTCTATTTCTAGAGTCTGGATTTGCAAATCAAAGAACCTATTCCAGAAGTCCCTGGGCCACAGAAAGTCTGAATGACATTATCATTCTCTAAGCCCCTGTTGGTCTTCCTTGGGTGGATTTCAGAAGTTGGAGAAATAGCCGGAAGCAAAGATCTATTAGTAGACAGAGCCAGGTGCATCTGAAAAGGGCCTGCCATGGGCCCTTCTTTCCCTGAATGGTGACTGTGGCCCCCACAGACAGACATCCTGGACCAGGTTAACCTTTAACCAGGTGGCTCTGGTACTTAGCTGCTGGGCCTGGGCTCCTGCAGGCTGTGAGCAGGCCAGCTTTTCTGTGCTTGTCTCCAGTGAACCAGAGTCTCTGATGAATTGCCCTCATACCCCCACCCTGAGCCTTGCCACCATGTTGAGTGCTGGTGTCCCCAGCAAAGATGAATGGGTCCCACTAATGAGCTGGAGGCTGTGGCACTATGACCCCTGACCCTACGCACTCAGAGCCAGCGGCCTGGAGAATGGCCGCCCTGAGCCTGCTTAATGTGTCGGGCTGGCCTCTGAAAGAGAAACACATTTATTGCTACTTAGGGAAAATTGATCTAATTGGGATGGAAACATTCTGCTGATGGAACATGGAATTTTTATTAGGAGGGTGACTCAAGTTCAGCCAAGGTATCCCAGCTGGGAGGAGGGGAGAGAGTAGTTTCTAGGGATTTTTACCCCAAAACCTTCTCTTAGTGGAGGCAGAGGATTTGAAGAGGTCTGGGTTTGAATTCTGATCGTGCTGCCGATGGCGACTGTGACCAGGAAACATTTGGCAGCTTCTCTCAGGACTGGTTCCTTAACTATGAAATGAAAAGAAAAATAATTACAGCATTCTTGTGGACTTGTTGAGAGAAGGAAATGAAATTATGCACGCATGAGGGCTGTGGCACTGCCCTTAGTGGGAGACTGAATCCAGTGGGACATTTGTGAGCCAAGACTGCACGTGGTTTCAGTTCATTTGGCCAAATCCCCTGCAATTCAGTAATAAACCAGCCAAATCCTCGTTGGCTGCAATGGAGGTGACTCACTTGAGAGCTATTTTTAGACAGAACTCTAGCTCTTCAAGTCGGGAGACACACCACCTCCATAGCTTCAGAATCAACTCTGGCTGCTGATTCTCCATCTCTGACTACAACCAAGTTTGTTCAAGATCTCTTGATTTTTCCTAAACTTCCCTTGACTCCATCTCTACTGCTCTGGCCTTCATAAAGTCTGTCGTGGTCACCAACTTTTCTGGTTGAGAGACTGTACTCATCTCCTCTCTGGGTTCTCATTCTTGTCCTTCCCTGGACAAGTCTCTGTAGCCATTCTCCAAAGCAGTGCTCCTTTCATACTAGTCTGCAGTTTGGTGCATTTTGTGCAAGTGGATCTTGTGAAAAGACTATTTGGATCAGGTCACTGCCCAGCTTAAAACTCTCTTCAGTCTCTGTCGTCTCATCTGAATGCCTCAGCTTGCATACTGGGCTCATCAGCAGGGTATTAGCTTATCATCATCTAAGTGGACACAGTTTTATCCAGAACTCATTGTAAATTGCATGGGAGGCCCAATCAGCAGGCACAAACCAAGACTATGCTAGGCAAACTGGAATAAATGGATTTTCTGTCATAGTTTGGCCTTTGTTCCATGTGGTAACTCCTACGTTTCTACAAATCCCCAAGTGCTGACTCACGTTGCTCCTCTATACCTTAGAGTATACTGTACCTTCTCCCTGGAATGAATATCATCTCCCTCCATTTTGGCCAGTTTTCCCAGAGCCCTGGTTTAGGGGTCACTTGGAAGTTTTCATTGATGGACAGTGAAAGCCATCCTTTTGTATATTAGTTATTTATTGATGCATGATGAACACCTAGAAAAGGTAGTGGTGTAAAGCAAACACCAATTATTGGACAGTTTTTGTGGCTCAGGAGTTTGGGAGCAGCTTACCTGGGTGGCTATGACTCAGGGTCTCTCAAGAGATAGTAGCTACCTTGTGCAGGCATCTGAAGGCTGAGCTGGTGCAGGACAGTCAGATTTCAAGATGGTGTCCCATGTGGTTGGCAGGCTGGTGCTATTGTTGGCAGAAGAAGCCAAGATTCGTCTCCATGTGGGCTTCTCCACAGGGCTGCCTGAGTGTCCTCATAGCCTGGCAGCTGTCCCCAGAATGATTGGACTAAGAGAGAATACTCTTACGCTTCTCATTTCTCCTCTTTCTAAAGGGTTAACCCTGTTCTGTCCCTTCTCTTAGAAGTCTGACATCCCATACTATAATTTCTTTTTTCTTCTAGTTGTCCAAAGAGAGTCACTAAGTTCAGCCTATGCACAAGGGGAAGAAAATCAGGTTCTTCTTTCCAGAGGGAGAAATGTCACAGTATTTTGGACATGACTTAGAGTCACCGACCTTGTGCAATTGGACAATTTCTCAGAGGCTGTCTACAGGACATCTGAATGTGTACAAAATGCAGGTTTCCAGGTTTCCTCTCAGTAGGTTAAGGATGGAGGTGATGGGGTAGAGAATCTCTTTCTTTACAAATCACCAAAGATTTGAAAGTCTTGCCGTCAGAGACCAGTTGTTGGAAGCATGGTATTTGCTTCTGTGGGTTTAAATTCTAGCTCAGGTGTTTCTTAGCTATTGTGACTTTATGTACGACTTCAGTTTTCTCTGTCTCAGTTTCTCTATCTGAAGAGTGGGGGTAATACTGTGTTGCTGTTTTTCTCAGGTCTAAATGAGTCACATTTGTGATGTGACTGAAACACTGCCTCATAATAAGTCAGTGATAGAAACGTTTTCTAACTTACATGTGTGGTGAAAATAAATACCTAGAAAATGGTTCATTTAGGCAATTTCTTTACTGTTTATTTCCCATATTAGATAGGCATCTGGAGGGCACCTTTGCTCATTCAGTCCTTGGTCTTCGACCAGTGCTCCTTGTGAGTTTGTGATTCTCAACTATGGCTGTCTTTTAGAGTTACCTGTTGGACTTAGAAAATATTGAAGAATTTTCTGCACTATAGGCCAACAGAATCAGCCTCTGGAGATGGCTTCTTTCATATAGTCAGGCTTAAGCAGGACAAGAATGAGTAGGTGAAATAGGAATTCTCCTGGTGAACTTAAAATAAATCTAGTTTTAGATTAGACACTTCTAGAATAGAATGCCTGAGATACAGGGCTACTGTCAGAAAAATCGTCACTAAGGATTTTCCCAAATCAAAACTGGGACATAGGGACTAACAAAGGATTTTACCCACATTCCCTAAGTTCAATGAAAGGTGTCACCAGGGTCCTGGAGTAGTGTTTATAAGGTGATGGAGGTACTTATTGCAAGTAGATGCTGTAGATGAGCAGGGGAATCTGGGTCTTGCATTTTAAATTTTCCCCAGAAGACCTGGAATCGAGTCTTTGTTCTGTCACCAACAAGTCCTCACTTGTGACGGAGGTGATCAGATTGACCCCACAGGGTTGCTAAAGAAATTGTGGTAATAATAATGCCCAAGAAACTACAAAGGGAGCTGCCAAGGTGAAGACTTATATTGTTATTGTTATCAGTGAAATGAAACTCACTGTGAGCCAGGAGTTAGGATGTGCTGGGCTCTGGATGGTGCTGTCTCCTTCCTCTCAGCCTGTAGTAAAAAAGAGCGTGCTGCCCCTGGCTCGCCTCATGGGTCTCCTCCTGGAGGCCCTGCATTGTGCCTTTATATAACGGGTCCTGGGGCTTTGTACTGGGTCTGGCTTCTACTGTTTTCCCTGCCATCGGAGGAGCCCAAGCTTTTAGATGACTTCCAAGACAGTGGATAGGAGGCAGCTGGAGAGCAACCAGGAGGACAGGCAAAGATGGAGGCGCAGCCTAAGGTGGAGACAGTGGAAATCGATGCAGCCAGGTTCAAGGTAGGCAGTGAAGCAAAAGAAGAGGGAACCTGGAGATGTAAAGGTTAAAGGTCAAGAAGAGAGGAACTGAGGAGGGCCCCTTGGTGCTCGCTTCCAGTGAAAGCGTGGGTGAGGTGCTGTTGTATACTAAGATAGGAAACACGGAGATCCAATTCCTTTTGGCCGTATTTAGCTTGAAATGCTTCTAGAAAGTCCCCTAAAGAAGGAGTCCTAGTCCTAGAGTTTCAGGAAGAGACTGGGGCTGCAGATGAAAAAGTTATATAATCTAGAGGTGCTTAGGGATGGAGATATGTTCTGAGACATGCATCAAGTGTTTTGTCATTGTGTAAACTCATAAATGGAACCCACAGAAGCCCACATGACACAGCCCACCACACTCCTAAGCTGTATGGCAAACACTGTTGGGTATGTGGCCCTCTTTTGACTAAAATGTTGTTTGATGGTGTGTGAGTAAATTGATCACATTTCAACAAGATCTGGGAAGAAAGAGTGTGAGAAAGCCAGCCCAATATAACCCCTGGGTGATGCATCACTTAGAAGTTGTGGAATCAGAGTAGCAGAGATAGAGAAGGAGCAACCAGAGAGAAAAGAGGAGAGTCAAGCATGTGTGATGCCGTGGGAAACAATAGTTGAAAAGCCTGCAAAGCCAGGTGGCCCGCTGAATGATGCCAAGAGGCAAGGAGAGAGCCAGCATGAGCACAGGTGCTCAGTAAACACCTAAAACTCACCCTCCTCTGTTCTCAGATAAGTGCGCCCCTTTGACCAAAGTTTGGTTTTGTTTCTGTTCCTGCAAAAGCGTCCTTGATATGCGGATTTTGGTGCAGGAGTTTATTTGGGAGGTGACCCTTCCACACCATGCACTTATAGGAGAGGAAGCACTGAGAATAGAGAGGAAAAGGAAGCCAGGGTAGGTTGCTGATGTGCCAGTTGCCACCTGGGCAGCTGGAGGGCGACCTCCTGGAGGACTCTCAGGAGGCAATGTGCAGCACTCACCCCTGAGCATTTCATCCGAGGGGCAAGGAAGCTGGGGTCTTCATATACTGGCTCATTCTCTGTCATTGTTGGAGGTTTGCCTCACTGGCATTACTCCCTGGTGCTTCTGGTTCCCTGCATGTGGCTGGGCAGACTCCTGTAGCCCAAAGCAGCCAGCAAAAAGCTGAGGAAAAAGCTGCAGGTGATCAGAAGAGTCACAAGAGTGTGCAGAAACTCTCAGGCAATGGTGCCCAGGGACATGACATAACTCTTGAGGTTAAGCAAGTTCCTCTGTGGAATAATTCTAAGGTCTCCAGCCAATGGTAGTTGATGGAGGGTTGGTTTGGGATTCAAGTCCACGGCTTTGGGGTGGGTCCACACCCAGGATCATCCCAGGTGATGTCTGTGGTCCTGCTGAGAGGGACTGTGGGGAGGGCAGGGAGGCACAAGGGTGCCAGGCTGGCAGACTTTGGCTTTCCCCTATACCAGGGAGCCAGCTTTAGTGTTGAAGTGGGGATGAAAAATGAGCAGCCTTGTGTGCATTAAATATTTAATATTCTGTCCCTGGGAGGTGTCAGGGAAAGGACCCTATAATAAATACTGCACAGGACAATTCCATCATGGAGCTCGTCAGTTAATGGCCTCGTTTGCTGTGACAGATGCTGTGTCTGGGGCAAGTTTCAGGAATGTGTCTGTCTTAAGCCTCAGGCCGCGGAGGGCAAGGGACAGGCTGGAGGAAAGGGTCTTTTGGTTTGTCAGCTTGTAAATCCCAAGGTTTACAGAATTAGTGGATGATAGCTGTACCCAAGAAAGCTTACAAACTCACAATACTTGTTATCTGTTGTAAATGCTTGTGCTAATACTTGGTAACTGTTGTAAATGTTTCACGGGTTTCAAAGAACATAGTAATATCACTTCATTACTGTAATTCTTTCCATTTTACAGGTAGCAAAATTGAGAATTTGTCAAAGAATTTGTCACGTTGCTAGTTGATGGAAAGGGCAAGATTCAAAGACAGGCAGACCGACTCCAGTGGTTAGGTTTTCAGTCACCGTGTCTTGCTGCTGCATTTCTGGAGCTGTCGTTTTGAATCCCAGCTCCATCCCTCTGTGATGGGTCAGTATGTCAGAACTTCTCTGAGCTTCAGCTACTATGTGTGCAAAACTGAGATCATATGGCTTCTGTCTCATGGAAGCTGTTGCAAAATTATGTGAGGAATCACAGCGAAGTTTTAATCTCTACATCGATAAAATTAGCTTGAGTCATTATTTGAGAACCATTTATTGGCAGTGTGACCTTATGACAAGCTGATCTGTAAATAGTGTTAAAAGTTCAGTCGCCTAGGGACACTAGAAGTGCCTTTTGATCTCCGGCCCTTGGACTAAGCAGTCGGTACTCCCCTTGGTCTTTGAGATGCCTTAGTGGGCTCCAGGGTGCTGTTCAGGAATGGAAGTGTCCTAGCATGACCTGCTGGGGTAAATCCAAATCACAAAATCTTAACATTGCCTCAAGTGACAGTCCCAAGTTGGGGAGGCCCCTGTGTCTTCGTGGGCCTGTCCTAAGCAAGGGTCCCAGTGTACCTGAGTGAGTCATCCTGACATAAGAGACCCACGGTCCCTGGCAGGTTGTCAGCCCTGTGCCCCTTTGCTGGAGTTAAATTTCCCTTGGGGTCCTGAGGGTCAGTTTGTATCCTTTCAGTAGTATCTGAATAGGGGTGGCTACAGCAAGGCCCAGCCTGACTTGGGCCACCTGTGGGAAGGGAAGACAAATCATGATGTTGTTTGGTGTGTTTCAACAGACATGCCAGAGTACTGTGATCCCAAGCAACACTCAGAAAACTCTGTGCTGCCCGGGACTGCTTCACTTGAACCCCGTGGCGTTGTTCTGATTTGTGAGCCTAGCTCTGGGTGGTGGCATCTATCTGTGTTGGCTGCCTCTGGCCCAGGGTAAGAGGGTGGGGTGGTCAAGCTGAGGGTCTGGCCTGTGGCTGAGCTCAGAACCTCCCTGCTCCTGGTGGCAGAGGCTCTGGAAAGCAGTGCCTTAAAGGTCATTCTAAAGGCTCGGAGGAGTGGGACCTGTCCCAGAGACTGTCTCACTGTCTTATTTCACACTTCTGAGCCTGGAGCTGGTGCTGGAGGCAGGAAAGGAGGGAATTTGTGGGGAGGAGGAAGGAAGAATGCTTGGTCAGCAGTGGCTTTATGGATGGCCACAGGAATGAGAGGCGAAGGGAGCCTCAGTGCTCCTCAGCAGCCCCATGCTCTGCCTACCCGGAGCGACCAGGGTGTGCTCAACTAATTTATATTAATTCAAGACCATTAATGATGAACTATCGTCTCTCTTTTCTCTCTTCTCGTCCACAGCAAAAGGACAATGCTTAGATTCAATTGCTATATTATGCTCGTCTCCACTTCTTTGGGTGTAATAAGCTCAGAAAGAGTAAAACATCAGGCAGCTCCAGTCCCTAATTCTCACTGTAACCCTCCTTTGCACCAAACACACAATTCCCCAGAGTTCTTTTCTTCTCTAAGTTCCACCAACATTTTCCTAATGAAGAAGATCACCTCAAATCTGTGTAAAAAGTCCAGTGCTGATTTGAGGGTGCAAAGCTTCTTACCAGTGTGTGTGCATTTGCCACAATCACATAAAACAGCCTTCAGAGTAACTACTATCTTCTGCTCATGCTTAAAACTTCTGGAGGGGTGAAAACTCTTCCCATGGCCTTGTTTTGAGAACTTGCTGCCATAGCTTTTATTCCTGACCTACGTGAGCATTCACAGTGGTTGTATGAAGTAGAGGGAGGCAGGGTTAATGGATCTGAATTCAGTTTACACAGAAAGGAAGTCAGGTCTAGTAAGAGGCCAAATTGTACCCAGTTATGCAGCCTCTCAAAGCCATGTAGGTAGAATTTCAAATAATTATTTAGTTCTTCTGAGGCCTGGAAAAAGACCAGGCTATGGGCAGATGCCTGACCCCTGGCACCTTGGAAGAGGTATACATTGTCACCCAGGTGCAGTCCTCAGCAGAATGGGTGCTTGCGTGTGTGTGTGTGTGTGTGTGTGTGTGTGTGTGTGTGTGTGTGTGTGTGTTTGTCTTTGTGTGTAGGGGATGTGACAAGAAGCCCTGTGGACACAGAACTCCAGTCCAAAGGCAATGCCCTGTTCTCTCAGGTCTCGGTCTTCTCATCTGAGAACTTCTCATCAATGGGAACTATCTGGAAACGGGTAGGATCCTGAGACCTTCAGGCAAGGAGGGTCGCCCAACCTCTGTGCCCCAGCTATCTGAGCCTCAGCCCCCAGTGCCACTGCTGGAGTGCAAGGGAGGCCCTGCAGGCTGCAGCTCTGGCCCCAGCCTTCATCCTCCGCATGTCTCCACCTAATAGCAGTGGAGGTTTAGTTTTTGCTTTTGCTTTTTTTGCTCCTGGTTGACGATGTTAAACTTGGGGGCATCTGAAACAGTTCCACACAAACCTACACAAATGATTTCTCCCGACATTAACATATTTCCTTTTGAACCCCTGTGAGGCTTTTCTCCAAAGTAATGGATTTTTCCCCCCACCCCAAATGTATTCAAATCTGGCCTCAGTTAAGTCAGAAGATTCCTATCTGCCCAGCGGGGCTTCCCTCCTGTTTCCTCGCAAATCAGCATCCTTTTTATTTTCCCCTCAGATCTCTGTGTAAAAGGGAGGCTTTCTTTGCAAAAGTTTCACTGGGACAGACAGACAGACGTAATGTTGCTGGGGCCTTTGATAGCCAAGAACACAAGCTTCGACTTCAGGGGGCTCAGAAACTTCATCAGCCGAGGAGGAGGACGATGAGAACAGGATCCTGCTGAAACAGCCCTTTGAAATCCCCCAAATGATATTTGATGTGCCTGTGCCTTTCAGCCTAAGCCATACCTTTAGCATCAAAAGCACCTTTTGAAAAAAAAATTAGCTATTTTTTAAAGCACAGAAGGAGTAAATTTAATATTAAGTCCTAATGGCAAAAGTCTTTGAAAAGGTATTTCTGGGCTTGGGATCATTTAATACTTCCCCTGATCTAGCAGTAAAAATTCCTCTCCCACCTCAACTCCCTTTAATTCTTAATCCTTCTCTTTCCAAATCCTGGGATCCTCTGATGCAGGTCAGGGCCTGGTGTTCTGTAGGGGAGCAGTGATTTTCAGCACAGAGAGTGAGAGTGTCCCTCGTTTGGTCCCCCAGGTCCCTCAGCATTTAAAGCACCAACCAGCTCTGGAGATTTTCTTTTTGGCTTGCAAAGATATAGTCCAGGCATGGAAAGTAGACCCCAAAGGAATCTCTAGTGCTGAAACCTGGGCTTGTAGCCTGGTTCCGATGTGAGAGCAGGGATGGATCAAGGTGCCTTCAATAGAGAGGGACTACAGTGACACAGAGAGAGAGAGAGAGAGAGAGAGAGAGAGAGAGAGAGAGAGAGAGAGAGAGAGCTGCTGATGCCTTGTGACCACTTTGCTCAGCCCTCCTTGGCTACTCTAGCTCTGACTGGCCCAGTTTCCCTAATAAATGACTTGCTGAACTCCTGTCTCAGGCAACATTACACACACACTTCCTTTCTCCGGATCAAAGCAGCTAGTACCACGGACAGCTCCGGAGATGCCTGTCTCTGCTTGTCAAAGACCCTCTTGTACACTGCCCTCCTTTAAGAGTTAAGTGGGACTAAAATGAGCTTAACTTTCTTAGAGTGTGGTACTGTCTTACTCACAGAGGATCTGGTATTTAGGCAAGGCCTCAAGAGAATCCTAGGAATTGTGGGGAATCGAAAAAAAAAATAAGTATGACACTCACACGGGGTTATGGTTTGGATCCGGAACGCGCCCCAAAGGCTTGTGTGTTTAAGGCTTATTTCCCAGTGAGGAGTGCTCATAGTGAGGCTCTTGGGATGTGAGTAGATCATGTAGTCTCTCGTCTCATTCATAGGTTAATCAGTTGGTGGATTCATAATTGAACGCACTATTGAGAGGTGGTGGGAAGTGTAGGAAGAAGGGTCTATTTAGAGGAAATAAGTCACTGGTGGCATGCTCTGAGATGGTGTATTCCGTTCCTGGCCTCTTCCTTGCTATCTTTCTCTCTCTTGACTTCCTGACTGCAATGAGGTGAGCAGCTTTTGCTCTACTTGATGTTCTCCACTATGATGTTCAGCCTGACATCAGGCCCATAGCCATGAGGCCGAATGGCCACGGACTGGAACTTCTGAAACCATGAGCCAAAATAATCTTTTCTCCTTTACATTGATTTTTTTTTTCCAGTGGTGAACAACACAGAAGGACTCCTAGGTTTCCTGCCTGGGGGGTGGGGGTGGGGGTGGGGACACTGGGAGGTTGGAGTGGGTGTGTTTAGTTGGGGGAGATGGTTTTGGGGGATCTTGTGGGTGGGTCCCTGTGGTTACAGCACTTTGCTGCCATCACATCTCACCTAAACCATCCTGACTGTCTTGTCTCGAGTGATTCATTTCTTTCATGACTTGATTAATTGAACTTTTTCAAGTGTAGTTCTTTTCATTTCCAAGCCTTCCATGAAATTTCTTTCCCCATGTTAATTTTTTGAATAAAAGACAGTCTCCTCAGCTAGGCTAGTGGACCTTTTGAAGCTCTGGCTTGGCTAACTTGCCCTGCTGTGCTCCTTGACTGCAGTTCAGCCAGGTGGTCCACTTCATATTGCCATTCCTTGTCGTGCCTCTGTGCCCCACACTGTAGTCCCCTCAGCTCAGGTGCCCTTTCTTCCTCTTCTCCACCTGGAAGATGCCTGCTCTCTGGCCAGCTCTTCTCTGGTCCCTCAGGTACTGTGTCTCCAGCACTGGCTTTGGAGATCTCTGACAGTGTTAGCTTCTTGCACTGGAGCTCTTTGCACCTCTTTCTCTTCTCTTTAAAGGTGAAACCTGGGTTTTACTCATTCTTGCATCTGTGTCACCCAGAAATCCAAACTCTCTGCCAACCAAACTTTCACAAATGTTACCACCCCTGTTTTTCAGATGAACAATCTAATGTTCAGAGACCTTATGTAACTTGCTAAAAATCAACAGCTAGGAATTTGAATGCCCTGAGAAAAAAAAAGGGGAGATTTATAAGAAATAAGGACGTTCTTAGAGCTCAATGCCATTTTGAAGCCAATACTGGTCTTTTGAAGGGAATCTGTGACCAGTAGAAGCTTTTCTCTCAATCAAAACATTCTCACATTTGGACTTTTTCTCCAAAGGGCAGGCTTCCTTAACTGCCTGAGGGTGCCTGAATTGGTGCCATCCCAGGTCCTAGCTGTGGAGGCGGAGTCCGTGAGGAACTTTCAGACTGAGCAGAAAAGGGAAGTGTAATTGGCGTTTCCTGGGACCCACCAACACTGCCCGTGCCTAGCTCTAAGAAGATGCCGGAAGACCCAGCCCCAGCCCCTAATTCATACCCCCTCCCAAGGCATTAGCCCTTTATGACTTCGTATTAATCTGCAGGCACTTATTGCTCTGCAAGGCTGTTTTGACAAAAGTTCATTATCAAGGCTGCTAAATGCTTTTAAAGCATTGATTGGGCGAATTATTACATCACTAGGGTAGACACTGTGTTTGAAGATGGATGGTGTTGCTCAGACCATCTGAAATTTTCCTTCTTTTAATTGGATCGATCCCTAGAATAAACGAAGTTTAATTGAATTTTGAGGAAAATTGAGCAGTTGTTTGTGAGTCTCTGTCGATAGGCATTATTTCAATTACATGGTGATAAGTGAGTGGGGGTGGGGTGGCGGTGGTGGGGTGGGTGGGTTGAGTGGAGCTCTACTGTGTGCAGGATGGATGGAAGTTTCCCCAAAGTGAATCCCCGTTCTACCCTGCTCATTCAGTGAATATTTATTGAAAGTCAACTCTGAGCCCAGGAGTGGGACCCTTCCCATCTGGTGGCTAAGTTCATTCAGCTGATAGTACTGGTGGCCATGAATGCTGGCCCTGGTACCTTAGTTACCTGAATTCAAATTGTAGATGACCAGGGATCTGACTCTGGCTGAATCCTATAATTGCCCAGGCCTCAATTTCCCCTTTTGTCAAATGGGGATATGATGGCCCTTAACACTTGGGGTTGACAGAAGCACACACAAGGCACAAATGCTATGCCTCAGTCACAGCTAGGGAGTAGTGGAGGTCTAGTCCTTTACCAGAAGAAAAGTAGACCTAACCCCACAGAGGTGTCAGTTGATGAGGGAGAACTCTGCTGCTATCACAGACTTGTCTTTTCATCTCTATAGCTTTTTATTTATTGTGGTATTCTTTCCCTCTTTTTCTTTTTCTGAATTTCCCTTTCTTTCTAGAGCAATTTCTCTCACACTTGCTTTTCCCACATTTCCCTCAACACTTTTCCATCAATATTTATTTAATTATGAATAGTACCTAGTGTTGAATGCTGTGCCACGGATACCTAACTGTTCAGGGCACCAGGGAAAGACTCTGGGAGGAGACAATATTTAATCTGAATTCTGAAGAATGAGTAGAATGAACAAGTTAGTTGTGTGTGTATACGTGTTTGTGTTTCTAGGCAGAGGTGACAGCATGGGCAAAGGCCCTGAAGTTTAGCGTGAGGCACGTGAGGAGACGTCAGCCATCAAGAGTGGTTGGAGCATTGTAAGGAAGTGAATTTCCAGGTCAATAAAGACAGGCCACAAGGGAGGAGCTTGGACCACTGAATTCTGCATCCACACTTATTCCATTACCTCATGCCTGTCTGACCAGGTTTTCTACAGTCTTTGCAGAAGTCTCAGGCAGATCAAACCTAAGGGGCTCTGTGCGCTCAGCTCTCCAAGGCTAGTAGGGAGGGCAGGAGTGGGCAGGATCTTGAGACGCTTCGGAAAGAAGCCTTTTTAAGCTGGAGAAGTCTTTCTTGGTACTCTTCTTCCAGTATGATCAAGACTCATAACTTGTAATTGAAGGGAGCTGGGATGTCTTGTTTGGCATCACTTGTCCCCATGAGAATATTTGGTGTTTGGAGATGGTTTTGAATGTTCAGATTGGAAGGTAGTGCTGCTAACTCCTAGTGGTTAGAGGCCATGAATGCTGGTAAGTATCCTCGAGGGCAGAGTGCAGCACTGCCCTAGGCGGTCCTGGGCACAGCCTCAGGCCCTTTCACACTCGTAGTTGGTGTGGGGGAAGTCGCCTCTCATGTAAGGCAAAGAAAATTTCTTTCTGAAGCTGTTCCATTTAGTTGGCTGGCCTGCCTTCCCTTGATCTCCAGCTTGTTTTCTCCTTGGAGGCAATCCCCTTCCTGTTTTTCCTTTGCATCCCAGCTGTCAGCTGGACCTCCTGACTTTAAGGAATGGCTCTGCTCTTAGGAGCTTGTAGACTCCATGTGCTTCCGTGTCCTCCCCGGAAGTTCAAGTTCTTCTAGATGCATGCCCCAGCCCCCACCTTCTCATCAAAGCTAAGCACTTGGATAACACATACCCTGTGCGATGTGGAGTGATTTGGGTATTTTCTTCACTTGTCACTAATTGCAAACAATAAAATAAAACATCATAGTGCTACGAAGACTACATTGCCATTGAAATCAAGTCCATTTCCATTTAAACAAGTTTGTGAAACACACTCATTGGAAACAAATGTATTCCCTGCACATGAATTCGGATGGTGACAAATGGCTTTGTTATTTCCCTGAGTGCCTCTTTCTCTTTACTGGGAATTGGGAACTTGTTGAAGTGCCATTGTAACCTCTGCAGTCAGTTCCAGGTCCGATTCCATTTGTTTTGATCACTTTCGTAGGGAAAAGATTCAGAAGAGAACAGACTGATACAGGGGCTGCAGCCTAGCTGGGAAGAGGGTGGGTTGGATGTAAAGTCATGGGTGTCACTGCCTCACTCAGAGGCATGACTGTTGACTACACCATGAAGACTGAGCTTCTTTAGTGACGTTTGAGGCTTCCTACCTGTGCCTCCCTTTGACCTGTTTGAGCTAATAGACTTTACCTTTTATTCAGTACTTTTTTGTCTTTGTAGGAATTGTTTCTTCCTCTAGATGTGTTGCAAGTTCTGATTTACCGGGTAGACACATCTCTCTGGCTCCAACTGAGACTTTATTTCCTCTGGGAAAACCATCTTGTACCTTCTGGGATCTCATTCCTTATAATTCTCAAAACACTGTGTCTGTACCTCAGTGAAGCCTGTTTCACAGGGCAGAGAAAATATGTACTTACTCATGTAACCCACATAAAACCAAGGTCCCATGTGGTCCAGTCTTAGCATGACATCCCACTCAAAGAATCACTTGTAGCAATCAAAGGAATTTAAAGTATTTTAAATCTCTTATTGACATCTCTCAAAGAAGGTCAGAGAGGATCCAAGTCATAACACACAGCAGTTCTTTCTTCATTTCTCTGGTTGCAAATCTTTTTCTTTCTCTATATCTTCTAAGAGCCTTCTCTTTTCCCTCATTATAATTAATGAAAATGTTCCCAAGGCCAAATTTCTCCCAGCTTTTGACTTTGTCTTTCATCTTTCTGTTCTTCTAAGTGAGGTTTCTTCCCAGTGTAAGAAAACATCCCAGAGTAATCACTGGCGGACGCAGAATCTCCCTGGGATGGCAAGGGAAAAAAAGGGTGAAAGAAGTCAAAGGTAAACTTATTTTTACCACCCTGGGAGGTGTATCAGCTGGAAACACAATTTTTTCTTCTTTTCTCATGGTGCTTGTTTGCCTCTACCAAGAGACCTAAAGGCTGGATCAGCATTTTATCTATATGAATCTCTGGTCCCCAGTTTGTGCCAGCAACTCCTCTCACACAGGGAAACTGAAAGTCACATCAGGTGGGTCCTAGGCTTAGTCTAGATCCCCAGGATTCCATGCTGGGGTAGATGGGGAGTGAGGTATGTTCTGAGATTACTTCCAGTCACTACCAATGGACTTGCATCCTGTTGGAGCTGCTTTATTTTTTCTCTCTGTGGTGTGCACTTACTTGTTCTTGTTTTTCACGTATGAACAAATAAATTATTTTTCTGTGGTGCCTGTATTTTGAAACAGATTTTAATTATATATTTTCAGCTGTTTTAACATATGAGCAGCTATCAAACATACAAATAAATGCACCACATTTTCAATTGTTTGTCATAATATATTTTTTTTTCCCAAAACATTCTGGAGAAATGGTTTCCCAGCCCCACATTTTTAGGCTGTTTTAGAATGTCTGCCAACGACATGGGCAGTGTTATAAAAGCTGAGAAAGAAAGGGTCTGGAGCTTGTGCAATCATTGTTTGGGTGGGTAGGTTCTGGTATGTGCTACAATATTTCTGTCCAGTATTTCTGTGTACAGGGAGGATGGAGGTGGGGTTGGCTTTAGATAATTGGCTTCTAATAGGCTAGTGAATGATATACCAGGGGTATACTGGGCATTTACTTATTTATTTATTCCTCATTTCTTTATAAAAAATGCTCTTACATTTGTTATGTGCCTGATGGTACAGCTCAACCTTATAATCATAGGTGGTGATTAACCAGGCCTGGAAGAAAGCAATAACCCAGGGCTTTGGGACATGGTAACTCTGTGTCCATTATGAGAATTAGATCATGACAGAAAGGCTGATGTATTCACAGATTGGAAAACTGAGAGGTTTCAAGTCTTTGTGCATCAAGTGAGGGGTGGCCCCAGACCTTCCATGATCCTTTTGAGAGCGGAGTAACCCATTATCCCCACGATTTGAAGGTATGTGATGGTTTCAGTGGTCATGCAAATGTATTTACATGCTTCACTGAATGAGTCTTTACTTCTTGCCTTGTTATGAACCCATGAAAGGCAGCGCATAATTCTTTATTCTTCGAGTTTGGAATTGGCTATGTGGCTTGCTTTGACCAATCAAAAGTCAGCAGAGACCAGAGTCTGCTCAGAAGCCCTGCCTAATCAGTCACAGCCTAGAAAAGACAAACCCTGGATGATCTACAGACTCGTGTACGGAAAATAAATGATTATTTTTGTATGCTGCTGAGATTTTGAGATAGTTGTTACTGCAGTGGTTATCTGATGGGATAATCTGGCAGATTTAGGAGGTAGTCAATGCCTCCACCCTGGTTCTAACTCATGCTTCCTTTTGCCCATACACAATTTCATTTTCTCCCCAGTTAGCTTAGGGATGATGACACATACTTCAGGTACTGTATTCTTTCCGGCTGTTGAATAGCATGGTCTTCTGAACATCTTCACCACCAAGAGAGTTTTTTATTTATTTATTTTTTTTAATTTGGCTTACTTCTTACATCTTATAGTTTGTACTATGAGAAGAATAGATGGAGATTTCAATCCCCAAGAGATCAGGTATATTAGGAAGTTGAGAATACTTTCTGAATCTAGGCAGGTTCTGTGATACGCCCTCCTGGAAGGCAGACTAAGGCCAGGGACTGGGCTGAAAGGCAATGCTACCCCCACAGCAGGCCTAGGTGATTGTGGTCAAGCACAGGCCTCTACCTTTCCCAGCCTGTGCCTCTACAGTCAGGGCCGAGGTACAAGGTAGTATTTCCAGCCTGATATTTGGACTTGAGAAGGGGCCAGGCACCTAAAGGATAGTTTCAATTCAAACAGCCTAAGACTATATTTGATCATACCAACTCTTATTTGGTTTATTTGTGGCTGGGATCTTTGTGCATTACTGGAGGTCATCATGGTGGGCATTTTCGGGTCTTTCACCTGGACTGGGTTTATGCTAACTACCCTAGAAACCAGAGAGTGAGCTTAAATGTGTAAGCAGAGTCCTTCATCCATAACTCAGAAATGTCCGTGGTCTTACAGTCCCTAGGGACCAAATCCCCTTGTGCTTTTGAGGTTAGCTTCCTTTGAAGAGCTTTCCTTTACTTCCTCAGTGTACCTATCTTTTTTATCATTCTCTTCATTACTTCGATCCCAGCCCTCAGTCTTAGCTCTTGTCTAGGAGGTTATTTAATATAAATATATCATAATTATATAATATGGTTCATTGCCCCTACCATATTATAATTCTACAAGGGGAGGGGCTAGGTCTCATTTTATTGAGTATTGTATTCCCGATTCTTGGCATAGTAATTTGTATACCAAAGGCAATCAATAACTATTTGATGAAGAAATGCTATTTTATTTTTGTGGAATGTATCTTATCAATTTTATTTTCACTGGCAAAGGCTCAGAAACAGAAAGGGGTAATAATCACAATCACCACGATAACTGTAAAGTGCTATTTGATGAGATGTTTGTGCCGGACAGTAAGCTAAGCATTCTTTAAGCACTAGATTATTTAATATTCATGATAGCTTGTAAGGTATGTTCTACTATTATCCACATGTAAAAGATGAAAAAGTTGAGGCTGAGAGTTCAGCTGCTTACCCAAAGTTACCCAGCCCAGTAAGGCCAGGTTGAGACTACTTAGGACTATGTGTTAGGTTCTTGTTGCTGCAGTAACAAGTTACTTAGAGGTTTCCAACAGCACAGATTCATGGTGGTCAGAAGTCTGAAATGAACTTTACTGGGTTATATAATATGTGATCTGAGCTGCAGTCCTTCTGTAGGTTCTAGGAAGTAACTATTTTCTAGTCTTTTCCAATTTTTAGACACTACCTGTATGCCTCATGACTCCCCCTCCATCTTAAAAGCCAGGAAAATAATCGCATTTTCTCTCTCTTTATCCTTGTCTCTCTCCCCTCCCTCCCTCTCTCTGTTTCATCCTGCTTTCCTCTCTCCAAGCTTCCTTTTTCCTCCTCCTTATAAGGACCTGCTTGCTCTGGATCCCAGGATAACCCAGGGTGATTCCCTATGTCAGTATCCTTACTCATATCAGCAATATCTCTTCTGTTATGTCAGTTTTGGATGATCAGGCTGTGTTCATCTTTGGAAGGCCATTATTTTGTCTACTGCAGAATCTTCTGCTTGCTGCTTCCCTTTTAGACTCTTTGTTGGGAATCTCAAACCAACCTCCAAAGACCCTTCTCATCCCTCTGACTGCGTCCATAAGATTTAAATCTACAAAAGAAACATTCATATCTACTGATTGGATGGGTTGGAGGTCACAGAGCAGCTCCCGCCCTTCCTTGGGATCAGGGAGGTAGTGGTGGGACTGAGAGCAAAGAGTCTCCTTTTCTGCATCAGCCTGGTGCTGAGGTTCTAGCCACAGGTTCCCCTCCAGGCCAACCTGGTCCTCAAGGTAATGTTTGACATTTGCCGGCTGGCCTGCTGGGCCGTAAGTCTTCAAGTGTAATTTAGGACAATTAAAATGAAGTGTTAGCAAGCAGCGCATCTCCCATGTGATGATGAGTCTCCGGCATTGTGTGTAGCATAGCAGCTGGGTCCTTTGATCCATCAGAGGCAGCCGATGCCAGGCTCCAAGCACACGGCCGATCTCCCACACAGAATGAATTAACATGGCAGATATAATTTCCCCGGGTCAGCATGCTTCACCCTGCAGATCCGTCTCTGTTCAAGCTTGGAGGGGGCTGACTGAAGCCACCTGCTTGCCTGGCCTTAGAGGCCTTGTCTGGGCTCATTTTGCCTCTAGCCCCCTGGCCCAGCTTCTGCTTCTCGCTGAGATTCCCCCCTCCTGCCTAATCACCCCGGGGAGGGAGGTGTACACAATCAACTTGCGTGTTAAATTCTGAAGTCCTTTGGAAAATGCAATTGGAACATAATCTGCCTGTTAACATTTCCTAGTTAATTATCATCGGCTGTGTTTTTGGCATCAAGGCTGAGCTGGTGGGGGAGGGGCCGGGGTGGGATCTTCATCACAATACCAGTTTTAGGAGTCGTTTATCTTATCTTTTAGACTAATTATCTCAAACTCACCACTGGGCTGTCACACTTACATGCTCCAATAAATGTAGTTTTAAATCAGCCGCTGCCTTGGCGGCTCCGGTAGCAGCGTTCCCGGTTCGTGTCTAACTAGGGCCATCCATCTGTGATCACGGTACTGAGGGAAGTTGGCGCTGTTTGGGCCTCCATGAATGATCATGCTTATTTATATGCAAATACATTTGACAAATCAATAATATATGATTTAGCTGTTCAGGGTATGTTTGTATGTGGGTTGGTGATCCCAGGTGGGGCTTCCACAGAGGGTCTGTTCTGGCCTTTTCTGCATCCCAAAAGGCCTTTCTGCACGGCTTTGCTTCCCTGTTGCTTTCATCTTCCAAGATTTCCAAGTTCAAGGTTCTTGCTTAGACCAAAAAACTTGCCCCTGTGCGTGTATTCATCCCCATCTTGGGCCCTGATTAAGTTAGCTCTTTGTCCTTCCTTTCAGACTCAGCACTCTACTAATGAACAAATATTTATCGGGCATCTATGATTCTCTGTTGACATTTATCTATTTCCATACACAAAAAACACCCCTGTGTGCCATGTACTATGTTCCAGCACTGTCCTTGGGTACTTGATATGTAGTATCATTTAATCCTTGTAAAGAGAAATGTATTGTTCTTGGCCCCATTTTACTGAGGAGAAAACTGAGGCATTTACTATCCTAAGCTAGAGTATCACCTCTGAAACCCAGGCAGTCCAGCCTCTAGAGCTTCTGCTTTCATCCACTGGGTTTGATTGTAAAGCCCTATCCTTATTTCCCCCCAAATTATTCTTTTGATTGGTATGTGTTTGTGATATAAAATAATTACATTGAGCTTGGGGAATTGGTACATGAACATATCACATCTTAATCATCTTAAGCTCACTTTTGCCTCTCTGCTCTCCCCATCCATTCTCTCCCAGACCACTCCTCTCCACGAAGTCTTCCCTGTTTCCTGTCATCCCTCTTTCATTTTGGTAAAGCTGTACCCTAATGCTAAGGCTACAGAAGTGAAGAAGCAGACAGTCTCTGGCCTCGTGGGGCATTTGTCCTAGGGAATAGATAAAGAGCAAGAACAAATGTCAGTCAAAACAAAGCAACAACAAAACCCATACAGATACACAATAGGCCAACTAAAAGTGCACAGGTTGTGATTACTGCGGTGAATGAAAATGACAGGACAGTTGGAACAAGAACAGTAGAGTCAGAAAGCTCACCCACTGAGCAGTGCCCTGGTGGAGGGAAGTCAGCCTGGAAGGGGGCATTAGCCTGCCTATGCCTGCTCCCCGGGAAAGGCTGGCAGAGAGACTCCCAGGACCAGAACCTCAGAAAGTGCCTAATAGCTAAAGAGAAGGTTGGTGGTAGGAACAGCACCTGTCTAGGTCCCAGAGGGAAGCTCTTTAACATAAGTAAGGGCCCCATTAACTTCTCAAGATCCTGGGCGCATGCTGTGTGCCAGGTGCCTTGTCTCACAATGATCATATAAGGCAAATCCTTCTATCAGTCCCATTTTATAGAAGAGAAAACTGAGACCCACTGGAGGTAAGTGACTTGCGCAAGATCACATAGCCAGCAAGGGTGTTGGGGCAGAGCTGGTGCTTGAGAAAAATCTGCTGCCTCTGGTGACCCCTCCCAGCTCTAATTCTCAGTTAACTCATGGAATTCTTTCCAGGGTTTGGCATATTGCAAGGTCCTGTCTCTCCAACCCAGCTAGACCCGACCACTCTTGCTGGGATGTAGCCAACTTGTGACCCACAACAAAAGCTCCCCAGTTCCTTCAGGAATAGCCTGTACCTAGTGACCCCTCTAAACTTTAGCCAAACAGAACTCTGCTTTAGTTCCCTGGCTTTCTCAGGCAGCAGGTTCTGGGCTATTGCCCAGACTGTTCACTCTGCTGAACACCCTTCCTCCTCCCACTTTGAGGAGATTCTTTATCTTTTAAGTTTCTAGTTGATGTCATTTTCTCTAGAAAGTCTTAATGGATTCTGTTACACCAGTCTGGCAGCTCTTCCTTGTGTTCCCCTTGCCCCACATTCTGCCCCCATCCCAGATGGCTCCCAATGATCCCTCCTTCCTGGTATTCACATCCTCGTTGTGCCTTCCATGAGGCTTAGTACAATACACCAAACCAATGGTTTGTGACTTCGTGAGTGCTTAAAGAGACATTGTGATGCTCCCATCTCGTTCCCTCGTTTGGGAGCGCCAGCTGCTGCAATGTGTTTATGGAGCCCTATGGAGAGCAGAGTATTCAGGGGAAATGAGGCCTTGTACCCATAGCCAGTGCCCTATTTCCACACATGTGAGAGAGCTTCCTTAGAGTTCAATCCTTCATCCCTAATCTATCCTTCCGAGATACAGCCCTGCCCTGTATCTTGACCACCAGTTATGAGCAATCCTAAGCAAACTCACCTAACCAAGTCAATTCTAAAGTCCTGATTCACAGGCACTGTGTTTGATAACTAATGTTTATTGTTCGAAGTCCTACGATTGGGCCGTCCTCACAGCTCTAGCCTCTTCACTTGACGGGGGCCTGGCACTGAGCAGAGTTTGGAAGTTGGCTGTTGAGGGTTCAGTTCCAGGGATGGGAGTTCCCAGAGGCATGTTAGTGGGGCAGGGCTGGGCTGGGGCTTCTGATGTGTCTATATCCTCAGACAGGGTGAGATCCTTTCTCGGAGGACTGGGCTGTTCCCTGCTGCCTACCTTCCGTTCCATCCACAGGCCTTGGACAGTCATTGTGCAAGGGGTAGAACAGATTCTCAGAAAAGTTTTTGGGTACCAGAAGCTAAAGGCAGGAAGCAGATGCTTTGTTGAGTTTCAGAGGCAGTTACAGGCTGTGTCCATATGACGGGAGCTCGTCAGTTCCAGGTAGCGGCTCCCCTCCCAGCTTGGGAGATGGATCAACGCTCCTCTTCTGGCCTATTACTGCCAGTTCTCCCTAGCGAACCCGGCCAGACCCAGCTCTGGGCTGGGGACATTCACTTCCTGCAGGGCTCACAAACATGAAATATTCAGGGCCAGCGACTTCCCCTCTCATATTTCTTCATATTCAGAGTGGCCATTCAATTGATATGTAAATAAAGTGCACCAGCACTGAGCTTGTCCCACGCTGCATTATTTAAGCCGCAAAACGATGCATCATCCGTCATGGGGCCCATTGGCGGGACCCTGCTGGGCGCCGGGCAATAAAGCCCGCAAGAGCCTCATCAGAAGCAGCGGGTGGCCTAGTGGAAGTTCATTTATGCATGAAATATTCAGCCAGCAACAGTGCCAGCCTTAAACATCAGTAATTGGGGGGGTTTCTATTGCTCCTAACTAGTGCCTCTAAATTATTGCAAAGGACTGGCCAATTTACAAATTACATATATTTGTCATGCTCTCGTACCTTTCCTGAACTAACTGAAATGGCCCCTGTGTTGTGGCTGCTTGCACACTTGCCACGGTAAGCAGCGCCCAGTGGATCTGGCTCCTCCACAGAGCTGAACAGAAGGGAGGCTGCATCAGTCAAGCTAGCCCCTCCCGCCGTGCGCTTTGCTCTCCCGATTGTGGGCGGTGCTGTTGGAGGGGCCCGGCATCGGAGGCCCAGGTACCAAACACTCTACCCCTCCCACTCCCCTCTCCTGAGAAAGGTTGGCTTCAGTCTTGCCCTCGTGGGCCCTTGCCTAGCTCTGAGGTCAAGCGGTCATTCTGCAAACACTGATAGGGCATCTTCTTCATCCCAGACCCTGGGTGAGGCATTGTGGTACAGCGATGAGCTGAAAGGGAGGTCGCCTCACTCCTCGAGGTGCTCATGATTTCATTGAGGTTGTGAAACAACTATTGAGTACAATGGTATGTCAGCTCCCCATATGCAGGCACTGAGACAAGAATGTGGATACAGATTTTTCTTTGGGTCTAGGAGGTGACCCCAGGGAAGAGTGATAGGGGCAGGACATGGGATAAGGAAGGAAAAAAGTTACTACAGGATGTGTTAAGGGGCAGGGCCACAGAGATCAGTCCTCCTGGTGTCTCATGAGAGACATTATAGAACATTCTGGGTGTTGCTCCACCCAAGTGTGAAGGAGCAGGGGTATTTACCCGACAATGCCTGCCAGTCCTTTTGAGGGCCATTTCAGAGAGTCCCCACCCCCAGCTGCAGAGTGGGAGGGGTGCCAACACAAGCCGCTTGCTTGGCGCCTTCCCCAGTGCTCCCCCTGGGAACTGGCAGCCTCTTACAACCATCTGGAAGAGGAGTTTCTCATTTTTTTTTTCTTTGAATTCTGGCATTGCCCTGGTGTGTGTGCAGGGATTTGAGATGTGCTGGGACACAGACAGGAGGTCCCTGGAAAGGGTTCAGCCCAGCTTGCCTAGGGAATTCCATCCTCTCTGGCCAAATGGCTCCCGCCCCTCAGTGGAATGATGCCTGCAATGGGTGGAGGTGAGAATGAAGGAGGAAGGAGGGCCCTTGGTCTTCTCATGACCATTTACAAGGAATCCTGGCTCTTTCAGGGTGTCTTTTCATCCAGCTGGCACCTCCTAGCCTTCAGGTTTCAGTGAAGTGTCACCTCTTTGAAAGCCCTTCTCTGACCACCCATCTAGGTTGCTCACTGCCTCTTACTCTTTGTCATCCGCAGTCCTTGTTCCTCCTCGGCACTTGCCACAGTCTGCAATGTTTGCCATACTTGTCTGCTTGCATTTGCAGTTTTTCTTCCCGCCGAGTGGTTATTTCTAGAAAGAGTGACTGCACCTGCTTGATTCACTCCTCTACCCTGTGAGTGTCTGACTCATAGAGGGTCCTCAGTCTTAGTTACTTTTTTTTTTTGTCACTGTGACTTAATTCTCTACATCCTCAGTTAGGGAGGAAAAGTGTATCGTAGCTTATAGTTTCAGAAGCTCTCCGTCCGTTCATGAATGGGCAACTGGAAAATGGTGAAATGACATGGTGGGGCCACGGGGAGAGCCAGAGCTGGTGTTCCAAGAGACAGAGATCCTCACAGGCTGGCAGAACAGAGAAGTCTGGGAGGAAGGGCAGGCCAGCACACGCCCCTCCACGTCAGTCCCCAGGCATCCACCCCTTCCAGCGAGGCCCCGCCTCCCAACAGTACACAGTATCCATAGGAACGTGAGGCTTTTGGGGGATATTCCAGATTCAAACCATGACAGTGAGTGAGTAAGTGCAAGTTGTAAGACAGATATGAAGGTAGGTATTATGGTCCACCGGTCACAAATGGAAACAGTGAGGACAATAGACTCAGAGAAGTAGAGTAGTTGGAGTTGGAACTCAGGTCTTGCCCCTCAATCCCTTCAGCAGCAATTCCCTCCTACCTATATTCTGAACAGTTGGCATTCCACACTGTTCTGCATTGACATCCTTTTGCACTGGAGAATCTTGAGGCTAAGCAAAACCTTGAGATACACAGGCTATGAAATTCCAAGAATAATATTTCTCTGCCATGCTTAGCAGGCCAGAGTGAAGGAGTCATGCCTGGAAGCTCTGTTTCCTGTCTCTGGGGGGAGATGATATTGCACATCCTGAAGTCTCAGCTCTCCCAAATAATTCAGTATCTCAAGGAGGAGGAAATACTCAGAAAACCTGTCTGGGCCAAGATCTTTTTTCAATAATCTTCTTAGAGGCATTGCCTATGCTGGTAGTGACCCTTTCCTTGTCACATTTTGCAATGGACTAGAACTTTTTACCTCTCTTTTGAAAAATGAGACAGACAGGGCCCAAGGAGATTAGGTAATTTTTTAAAAATCTAAAATTTTGAAATGATCTCAGATTTATGGGAAAGTTACAAAAAATTGGAAGAATTGCTATGTACTCTTTACTCAGATTCTTTCCAAATTGACATATTTCCACATTTATCATTCGTGTGTTTGTGTACGTGCTTTTTTTGTGTTACAATTTTTTACTGAATTGTCTTAATAAGTTGTGGACCTCTCTATGCTGGATTAGTGCCCTCCACGGGTCCCGAATTCCTGTAGCATCCAAACATACCAGCCTGTTTTATGCTTCCTGCTGTTCCGCATGCCGTTCCCCCTACCAGGAAAGTGCACTGACTCAGTGGGATTGGGAAATTATTTTCAAGTTTGATTTCAAGCATTTCTGCTTCAGGAGGTGTCTGGATGTGTTCATCGCCCATGCTTATTTCTGGCACAGCACTGATTGCTGTGAGTTGAAACTGGTTCTTTATTTGTCTAGGCTGGAGCTCCTTGAGGGCAGGCCTGAGTCTCATTCACACTAAATCATGCATTCCTTAAACCTAGCAAGTGGTTGGCTTAGATGAATACTTAAGAATTAGAGTGATGGTCTATTTGATCCTGCGAGAAGATTCTCTTCCTGATAGAAGATCCTTTTTTAATTTAAATGTGCATGCCTAATATTTTTGCTCATTCTTTTGCGAAGAGGTCTGGACACTAGGAGTGAGAAGGGTCAGTTCTGCCACATTGGTCTTATTGGGACAGAACATTGGATATTTCCCCTCACCCACCATATTTCCCCAATTTCTGCATTTCTCTGTTTCGGACTGCCCCCGCCCCAGCCATGGATGGCTGCTTCTCCTCAATTTATAAGCTCCCCAAACAAACTTCCCATTAATGATTGCCTGATGCAAATGTCAAATGGTCCTATGTGGATGCTATTAAAATAATGAATGCAGAAGGGAATAGATGAACAAGGCTGGGGATTGATCTTGGACCCCTGATGAGATCATTAAGAACTCAGGGAAGGGAGGGGGCATTACTCTCACAGGTTGAAGTTTCACGAATGCCTCTTCCTCCTCTCTACCAGCTCCTTTCCCTCTTCCCATCCCCCTGTTGATTTATGGGTTGGATGCCTTCCCCTCCCCCATCCATTACCCTCAATGCAGTGCTAACTCACCATGGAAAATCTATTTGTGTCAAATGGAATTTTTATCTTGGTGTAGGAATTAATGTACTTTGTAAAAGATGTTTTAATCATACTTTCCTTATGGGAAAATAGTGTATGAAAAAAAATACCTGCCCCGAAGACTCAGGCAGGTGTCACGTAGAGGTGTGCCTTGGTACTTTGATGACTTCATCATAGCCATGGGCTATGTATGGCGGGGGAAAAAGGTGCAATGTGGAGTTGGGTTGGGCTGAGGGATGAAGAGGAGGCATGGCAGTTCCTTAAATTCTTTGGAGCAGTTGACTTTACTGTTGTCAACACATTCTTCTTGAAATTAGGTTCTCACATCTTTTGTAAAATGAAAAGGACTTATATTCTGATTGCTTGATTTAATTCATAAGGAATTGAACAGAATGCATGAAATGGGCATAAAAGTTATACATGCATGTGTCCAAATCCCAGCTATACCATTTCCCGGGTGTGCAATGACAACTCCCAGAGCTACAGTAAGAGGACCATTACCTCAGCGACAACCTCTCTGCTGTGTTCTGAGGATTCTGAGAACAAGTATGAGCCCAACTGCACAGCTGGTGTCCAGCACAGAGGGATCCCTCAGTCGATATTGGCTATGCTCTTCCATCTTTCTCTCTTACTTCTTCCTTTGCAGCCAGAAGACATTAGGCCAAGTGTCATCACTGTCATTCTAGAGTGGCTGGATACACAATTGTCACTCTCCAAATATAAGTTGATTGAAAGAATGGTTTACTTTTTGGGTCAGAGGTAAATTTGTCTAAAAGTTGTTGACCTATTGAGATGTAAATTCTGCCAAACAGATATTCCCAGATTGGTCGTGGGTCAGTTCTTCTCCCTGAAGCCTACTTGGATTCATGTTCCTATTCAGCCACTCCCTCTGAATGACTTTAAATTCAGTTTTTAAAAATGATCTTACAGTGTCTTTCCTATTTTTTTTGTTTTCTCATTGCATCTCTTTGGTACTGGATTATAAGATTCATATTGGCCTATATTCTTCTCATATACTATTGTTTTCCTTGGACTTGACATGTAGTAGATGCCCAAGATAATGCTTGTTGAATATACTTATAAATAAATGAATCAAAGGGATAAATGGAATGTTTTTTTTCCTTTGCTGATCCCTGTCTGATTGCGTAGATGCCAGGAAAGAAATACTGGGCCAGTTCATTTCCAGAGTGGCTTGTACAAAAATCATCAAACTGTAGCCAAGAAGCAGGGGTGGGTGGGAGAACATTTGTGAGAAGAGGTGCTTAATGGTGCAATGTAAGAGCTCTGAACACTGCAAAAAATGTTTTTCTCTGTCCTAGTTGACTCAACATGCACAAACCAGGGGAAGAAAGATTTATTTTAGATTCACAATTCCAGAAGGTCACTGTCCATTTGTGGGTAGCCAGCAACAGTGAAAGCACACATTGGAGACTGAGGTGGAGGCAGCTCCTCTCAGCATTGCAAACAGGAAGCCAAGTCCTAGAAGAAAGAAAGGAAGTAGCATATACTCTTCCAGGTCCTGTCTCGGTGATCCCCCCTTTTTGAGTACAGCCTTAGTGTCTCGCCCCTAATCCACCACATGCCTGTAATCTATAATCTACTACATGCCTGTCTTCTACCACAAACCTATAATCCACCACATACCCATAATCCACCATGGAGACTGGGCTCCCATCTCTTAGCTCATAGTTCTATGGATAATCCAGAACATCCAAATATGTGACACTTTTCAGGGACACTCCAGATCTCAACCACAATTCTCTGCTCTCTCATTCAATTTGTAGTGGTAGTCTAGACTGCAAAAATTAGCTTCTCTATGGGAAGGGGAGGAGGCGGGTGGCAGAGTTTTGGTAGCAAAACAGATTTGGGTGTTGTAGAGTTATTCTTGGAATTCTTGTACCCTACACCAGAGCTAAGAACATCGGGAGGGGGCTCTTCTGCCATGTACCATTGGCTTAATTGTTGAAAAGGAGGGATAAAGCCTGTACAGGATGATTTCCCCCTCTTTCTACATACTATAGCTAGAGAAATGGAGAGGCTGCCGAGACTAAGTGCTATGAGAGAGCCCTCCCGCAGATGGGCATAACTTCTAGACTCGGAAGCTCGTGTCAGAGGCTCATTCATTGGCTCATAGGAGCTCAGGCTCACATGATTCAAAGGTGAAGCATCACTGCTTGATCTTTAATCTCTCTGCTGTGGGTCATTTTCTGGTCTGACTGTTAGGAGAGTGGGAGGGAAATGGTCACAGGAGGAGTGAAGGGCGATAGGAGAGAGCAGTTATTTAACTACCCCATTAAGTAACTTACTGTGAATTCTTTTGAGCACCTCTCCTATGCTAAACCTTGTATCAGGACACAGGATTCAGTAAAGTTAAAAGACAGGCGCAGCATTTGCCAACATGAAACTCACAGCCTAATGGAGGGAAAATACTTTTAAGAAAAATTCACAAGTAAATATATATTCAGAATTCTGTTCTGCTAGGAAAGGAAATTTCAGACAGAGACCTGTTCTCCATTGTCACAAAATGCTGCCTAACAAAACAGCCCAATTGTATGATTGTGCTTCAGATTCCCAAGTCGATTGTAATTATCGTGTATCACAAACACATACCAAGAAAAATGATTCTGGGGAAAAACCACCGAGCGTTTCATTAACTTGAGGGGTTGCTGGTTAGCTTTTCAGGATGAGCCTAGGGTGGTAGTTCTTCTGGTCTCGGCTGGTTCCTCACGTGTCTAGTGGTGGTATGGGTTGTTTGCCCACATCTCATTCTCCAGACTGGTAGGCTGTTCTGGTGAAAGCAGAGGGCAAGAGGTAAGTCAAAATGCCTAGTATTCTTAAGGCCTTGGCCTGGTGAAAATACACGGTCACTTCTGCTTCATTCTACTGGCTAACAAAGTATTTTAGTCTAGCCTAGGTTTCAGTAGTAGGAAAATGGATTCTACTTTCTTAGTAAGAAGGGCTACAAAATCATGGGCATGGAAGATGGATCAGGAGGCACAGTAAAATGTTGGGGCATCAGTCTGCTGCAACATATCTTTATCAGGCATACCAGGGCACTTGATTCCAAATAAGTGATTTGTAGGAGGCCTCTCTGAGGATGTGATATTTCCAGTTGACTTATTCAGATGAGGAAGAGTTTGTCAAGTGAAGGGAGAGGAATAACTTTCCAAACTGAGAGCAGGTGCCCTTTGAACTCCACAGTGGAAGTGAACTGAAGAGAATCAAGAAACTAAATGCAGGCAGAAGAGGTAGGCATGGGGTTGAGAGGAGGTTTGGGGATGGCAGAGGCCAGTGCACTCTTGCTCTGTAGCTGGGGATGGCTGGAGCACAGTCTGTGTGTGAAGCAAGAGTCACATAAGGAGTCATAAGGGCTCTGATTTACTGAGTACCTATGATAAGACAATCTGGGGTAGGTTAACTAGAGTCATGTAAGGGCTCAAATAAAAATAGGAAACTGGCAGGTGACATGAGTAAGTGACCATGCACAGGGCGGGGTGAAGCAATGGGGCATGAAGAGGAGATCTGGAGAAAGGAGCTGAGTCACAATGAGGAGCAGAAGTGGTGGATGCTGAATGAGTACAGGAAAGGACATGGTGATCCAGAGGTGTGCAAAGAGGTCTCTGTGATTCTGGAGGCTGAAAGGCAGTAGCAAGTCTTATGAAGGGTGTTGGGTCTGGCTGATGGTTTTGGGCTTGGTGCTCATGGCCATGGGAGCCCTGCAGGGTCTAAGATGGGGGCAGGATGGAATTGGAGATTCATGGAAGGAGACTCTGCTGTGTGGTTGGGGCGGAGCTGCTCCAAGGTTTGAACAGGTATGAAGAGAACTTGGAGAGTAGAAGTAGTGTGCAGGATGGAGGCTGTGGGAGGGAGGCAGGTGTAAGCTTTCTCACACCAGAGGGTCATATGAAAGGTTGTGTCTGGGGTGATTAAAGAGGAATCTGGGGGCTTGAGGTACTTTTGTGGGGCTCTAGAGAAGTGGGAGCAGGTAAAACATTCTTTACTCTGGATTTTTTTTTTTTTTTTGAGACAGGGTCTCGCTCTGTGGTCCAGGCTGGTCCTGAATTCACTTCAGAGCCCAGGCTGGCCTTGGACTCACGGCAATCCTCCTGTATCAGCCTCCCGAGTGCTGGGATTTCAGGCGTGTGCCACCACGCCTAGCTTATGTGGTGCTGGGGAATCGAACTCGGGTACTTAGTGCTTGGCTTAGCGTTTGCTCAAGCACTTTAACCACTGAGCCATTCCTCCAGCCCTAGTTTTGATCTTTTGTCTGTGGTATCACCCTCAGAGCTGAAGGCCCCGTGAGCTCCCTAGTGTACTAGGGAAGTACGAAAGAGACTGGAAGACTAGGGTGAGGTGAGGATGGAGGAGACATGGAAGTCATGGAAGTGACTCCCAGGAAGGTCCTTTCTGGTGGCATAAGGGATGGTGTATTAGTTTGGGTTCTTTCAAAGACAGAATTTACAGATTTTATCACAAAAAAGATCTATTAGGAAGGCTTACAAATCCAAGGATAGAGATGGTCCAAGATGGCTGTACAGCCGTGAAGTAGATCTCCTGTCCAGAACTGCTGGACAGCCTGTGAGGTGAGAGTCTGCTGCAGATCTCAGGCAAAGACTGAAGCCTGAAGATCAGCACCTGAAGAGCAGCGATGGGCAGACAGGCACAAGTCAAGCCTGGAGTGAATGTGTGCTGACAATCTGTGGTGTGTAGCAAGTTGGTGTCTGTAGACAACTGTGAAGGCAAGAGCTTTCCCAGAGGAAGAAGCTGTAACAAGCTTTGGGCTTCCTTCCTTTTATACTGTTGGAATTCCAGTTGGGCCTCCCACATCTCTGGAGGCGCTCTTCCCTCATTGGCCAGTCCACAAATCACTCACACTCGAATCCAGGCTGGTTCTCAATTCCCAATCTAGGCATGGTTCCCAAAACCTAATCCTAATGGAGGTGTGGTTTCTAATTCTTTCAAGTTGATGTAATCTCTTCAACAATCGCAGATGGGGAGTAGTACAAATTCTACTGTGTGACCTTGAGCCACTCTTCATCTCTGTGGCCCTGACTTTCCGCCTCTACAAAACGAGTGCTCAAAATTGTATTTCCTTTTTCCCAAGGCTATAGGGAGAGGACAGTGGGATAGTACTTGTGTAGCACTTAGCACACAGTCTGGCCTGTGGGGCCATCTGGGAATGCTAGCAGTCCTGCTGCAGTTCCAGGGGATACTGTTATGTAGACCACAGGGTGAACATGCCTTCTGAGCTGCAGAGTAAAGACTAAGGGTGGGAAAGACTAAGGGTGGGTAATTATTGGCTTATAGGATCAAGGGTCTAGGTGGGACTCAGTCTTATGGGGCTGGAGCTGGAAGGCGGCTTGGCATTTGGAGGGATGCTGGCCCATCCTACACTCCCCTTCCATTCTGGCTTGGGCTCCCCATCTGTCAGGAGCTCAGATTGTCAGGCAGGCTGGTGAGGGGGCCTGCGGGCAAGAGATGCTTCCCCTGACAGGGAGTCCTTCACTGTCAGCGTCTTCGCCTCAGTGGGTTAATAAAGCCATCCATCACCCTGCTCCATGCCAGGTATCTAAATGCCTGCTTAATACCACCCTGGGGAGTTAGAGACAGCATGAGGGATGCTCACTGGGGCCAGGGTGCTGGCATGATGGGACCTGCTTGGTGGCTGGGAGTCTTGCTGCAGTGAAGATGTGACCCCAGTCTAGGGCATCCCTCTGCTTGACTGGCTTGAGTCCCTTGAGTGTCACTCAGTTTTTGTTGCTGTGCTCTGACAAACAGCGTTGGTGCATGCTTGGAGTAGACATGCTCAAGTTCCTGTTTGCCATTTTGTTGCTTGCCGAGGACAGAGGTAGAGTGGAAACAGGTGTCTGCTTAACCAGAGCTGCCCACACAGCTGTCTCACAGATTGGCTGTGACACACCGTCAGGAGTGTGTGGACTTCATGGGAGTGCCATCAGAAACCCATGCCTGGCTATTCACAGAAAGGTATTTGGGATGCACTAGTCATTGCTTGATGGCTGTGGTTGTTTTGCAAGTCTGGGATCATGAAAAGAAGGTGAGGGAGCTTGGGCTGGTGAGTGAGCGTCAACCAGACTCCAAGTTCATATTTACTGGGTGCTTCCTGGGTGCATTTTACATGAATTGTGCCATGAACTAGATGCAATTATTTTCCCCATTGTGCGGATGGCAAGACTGAGGTCCAGAGAATTGAGTTGTGAATGATCACTCAACCAGAAAGTATAGAGTTGAAATTTGAACCCTGGTCCATCATAAAGCAGGTAGTCCGACCTGTAGTCTGTCTTTTGGTTTTAGCCCTTAATTTCTTTAAAAACAAAACAAAACAAAAACAAAAAACAAAACTTTAAAAAGGAGCCTTTAGTGCTTCTAAATGTGCTAGTGTACTTCTTTGTGTGTGTGTGTGTGTGTGTGTGTGTGTGTGTGTGTGGTGTATGTATATCCCGAGACAATTCTTCACTCAATAAAAAGGCGAAAAAAGGCACCGCCACCCCCACAAATGGGTGTGCCATCAGTTAGATATGCCTGTTCTAGAGCCTCTTGTTAACTGTGACATTTTGCTGATCTCACAGGCTAGTTACTCCAAAAATCCTCCCAATGGCTGTGACTGTGACTCTCCCACTCATCTAGGAAGAAAGTTCAGAGAGGCAACTTGAACAGTGCAAAGCTACACAACCAGTCAGTTCAGAGCTGGGGCTCAGCCCGGGTTTGTCTGATTGTTTTTCCCACCAGCGTAGCGCATTTTCAACTCTTTTCCGCCCCACCTCCTTTTTGTAAAAGAAGAAAAAATAAAGCTGGTGTGGGAACAGAAGAAAGGTCTGTTCTACTATGGTCTGTCGTGTAACTCAACGTCCCAAGTGCAGTACCCTATGCACAACGCATTTATAACCTCTCACAGTTTTTTCTTCTTTTTTAATGAGTTGAGAATTCTCGCAGGATGCAGCAGTGATGAGCTGCCTCTATTCCACAGTGTCTGAGTGGAGATGTGAGGGCTGAAGCTGGAATCTGAAGGGTCAGACTTACAGTCTGGTGGTTGGTGCTGAATGTGAATTGGGAGCCTGTGTTTTACCCTGTGTGGTCTCTCTATGTGAACTAGCTTGGACTCTCTTACAATATGGTGGTCAGGTTCCTATCGTGCAGGCTGGGGTTCCAGTGTCTTGTATAACTCTGAAGTCAGGCAGCATCATTTCCTGTCCATATTCCAGGGCGGGGCAAATCGACTAGCTGCCCATGTGACAGAGTAGAGATACTGCTGGGTCTGGGAACAAACCCTCTTGGGGCCCAAGAATGCTGAGGTGTTTCTCCTTTGGTTAGTCCCCACACTCTAACCCTTCTGATTCATTTCCTGCAACCCCTAGTCCTGTCTACTGTCCCTTACTTTGTTGTGGGGGTAAAAGCTTTTTTCTGTGCACCCCCTTTTCTGCCTGCTATCCCCATTTCTGGGTCAGTTCAAAAATAACCCCTGTCTCCAGCTCCCTCTGGCCTCCCAGGTCCATTCCACTCATTTGTCCCTCACTTGGTTTTTGACCAGCAACTGTATTAGTTGAGATAACTCTGTCAGCACGTGCCTTTTATACCCTACATGTGCCTGACAAGTGTGTGAAAGAATACCCCAGGCTAGCACATCATTACACTCCCAAACTCATCTATCTTTTACTTTGGATTAATTCTTTTTTTTCTTCTCTCTTCACCTCCTCCATAAATCCTGGTGCACTTAATTAATTTCAGTTCCACTGTAAGGTCCATAATACAGAATTGTTCAAGCAAACACAAAATTAATTATTCTATTTACAGCCTTCTCATTGAGAGGAGCATTTCATCTTTCATAATTACATTTTGGAACGTGCAATTATGAATTCAGGCATCCGCTGTTTTGCATACGGGGACAGTCCCTGAGTGTCCTCAAGGTAGGGGAGTTGGGCTTGTGGCCTCTCATGCCTTCTGATGCTGACACAGGCACTGCTTGTTCAGCTCATGAAATATCTTTTAAGTAGTCAAGATCTGGAAGGTAGAGGAACCCAAAGATGGGAGTCAAAAAAGCAGGGAGAGGTAAGAAGAGAGATGAAAGGCCGAGGATTTGCCCATTAATTAGGCTTTCACTGTAGGATCAAGAGCATTCAAATGGGAGGAAGCACCCCTCTCCATGTTGCCAGATTGGCTGGGAACATTTCTGGGTTCCCTGTGAGCCAGGGATGCAGCACTTGGTACCCACCTCATGCTTGGACTTGCCCTGGTCGCAGGTGTACACACTGGAGGCCTGGCTTCCCCTCCTTCTCTCTGAGCCTTGGTCCCAGAGGACCACTTTGGTGGCATGCATCTTGTCAAGACATTGGCCTCCCACCTAGAACACTTTGAGCGGAGTAGGGGAGCCACGTTCTCTGCTCCCCAAGGACCACTCTCTGGTTCGCAAAGGTTATGGAACTGCAATTCTTATTAGATGGGATTAGGAAGGACACTTGTCCTCTGCTCAGAGTCCTGCTCTGGATGCCCTGGGTCTCTTCCCAGAGGGCAACTACTTGGCTGCATGTGGTGCTTGACCCATGGAGTTTTATGACTCTGAACAAGCATCTGTTTAAAAGTTTTTTTTTTTTAAAAATCAGTTCTCATCTCACCCATGTTGAGATGAAATTTACCTGTATTTAATTAAAAATATTATTTGTTAAAAAATATTAAAAGTAATGCCTATGTCTTGCAGTAGGTTTTTTTTGTTTTTGTTTTTTTGTTTTTTTGTTTTTTTTTTCCTTGAGACAGGGTCTCACTCTGTGGTCCAAGCTGGTCCTGAACTCACTTTAGAGCCCAGGCTGGCCTTGGACTCAAGACAATCCTCCTATCTCAGCCTCCCAAGTGCTGGGATTACAGGCGTGTGCCACCACGCCCAGCTTATGTGGTGCTGGGGAATCGAGCTAGGGTATTTAGCGCTTACCGCTGAGCCATTCCTCCAAACCCAGTAGTAGGTGTGTTCTGTTGGTCCTTGGTGGATAAAAGCTTCCTCTTCCCTTGCTCCCCCTGCCCAACCATGCTGCACTTCGGAGCGGTGCGCTTTACATTAAATTCTTGCTAAGTGCTGGGGTTCATGATAGGGACAGTGCGGGGGATTTTGCATATATGGCTAATTTTGCCCTCAGAGCCACTCTGTGATGTTCAGAGGTGAAGCACTGACTTACAGGAACCTCATCTCAGACCAGCACGTGCAAGTAGCCATGGAAAGCCTTGAGCGCCAAGTGTGAGAGGGCTATGCAGGCCCTGGGTAGTAGTTGAAACCCAGAGAGGCAGTCAGGTGTAGCAATAAGAACAACTCTGCTCAGACTGCCTGCACTGGACTTGGAGCTCTAGTACTTACAAACTCAATGACTGACTATAGGTAAGTTACTTAACTTCTTTGGGCCTCAGCTGCCTTGTGTTTTACATTGGGATCGATAGTACCTGTCTCATTGGGCTGCAGTGTGGGATCTGGGAGGATGTGTGTAGCTGGCTCGTGCAGGGCAGTGCTCACTAAGAGGGTTTCTCTATCTTTCTCGTAAGTAAATTTTGAGTAGATAATGAGTGTGGTTCATTTGGGGAGTGTATTCTCTGCCACGGTTCAAAGGCAAGTGTTTGGACATGCTAGGATTTTAGCAATAGTGGCAGGAATTAACACAGAGGGAAGTAAAAAACCTCGACTGCCTACTGCCTGTCCACTTACGTTTCCAGCATGTAACTCCTGATTAACAGTCTCCAATAATTTTCCAGTTCACTTGGAGTAAAAAAGATGTCTCTTACAGAGGCCTGTAAGGCCAACCTGGTCCTGTCTCTGCCAGCTCTCCAAGCTTGCCTACGTCTCACCTTCTAGTCCACATTGCTCTCTGGCCACACTGGTCAGCCCTCTTTTCCCTGCATTGCTGGCATCCTTCCCACCTCACCTTTGTAGCAGCCATTCCTCTGGCCCCACACCTTCTTACGTCAGCTCTTGGCATGACTGGCATGGTGTCAATGACATCTTTTCAGAGAACTTCCCTGATAATATTTTTGGTGGGTGTGTCCAACCTGTGACTCACTTTTTTATTTTTTAAGCTATCAAAATGGATACTTTTAAAAGGAAGTAATATGTTAACTATATTATATACTTTGTATGTGGTTTAAGACAGTTCCTCTTCACTCAGAAAAATTAGGACCAAATAATGGCTTCCCACAGTTGGACACCCCTGCTAAACATCCTTTAGCTCCATCTTCCTCATCACATCATTCTATTAAATGTGTTCACAGCTTTTATCACTGTTTATGATATTTTGGAGTTTTTTATTTATTGTATGTCTCTAAAACACTAAAATATAAAAACCCGTGAATGTGGGAGGGAAGACTTGCTCAGTTCTCTGTTCCGGATTTGTTGCAGGGACACAGCCATATTTTTAGTGACTACATCTCCCATGTGACTGGAACATCTGGGCTTAAGGCCTTGGAACTTTCTTGCCTGTGATACAGGCCAGGCTTAATATTTCCTTTCAATCCATTTTTTTCCAATCCATTTTTTGATCTTAAGGAAGCTTTCTCCATCTGAGCAGACCTATAAGATGTGGGGGAGCCATTGATTTATTTCATAAGTGATTTTTTTTTCCAGACCTGCCCACACCAAATAATTACTTATTTTTATGGGCCAAGAATGTCTTCCTGTTGTTCCACCTGGTAAGTTTGCTTTGTTTGTTAATTAGCTGCTAATTGCAAGCGTTCCTGGGAACTTGAGGTAAAACAGAGGTCTCAGAGGTGGACCAGAGGGCTTGGGGCAAATGTGGACCCCAGACTGGAATGAAGAAGACCTCACTGGGCACTGGGCTAATTTATTTCTGACAGTGTCCTGTCCAGATAGTGAGCTCCTGGGATGATGAGCGATTTTGTTAATTAAGTCTGGTAAACACTACAGCTTTATTTCCAGCAGTGGGGCTGCAGCTGGTGGGCGGAAGCGGCTGGCAGCTGCAACAGGGACTGTCCTTGAAGGAACAGGCCACGGACACCAGGGATGGCTGAGAAGAAAGGGAGTATGTTCCCAGGCAAGGACCTCACCCTGGGCGTGTCCTTGCCTTCCCTCCTCTCTTTGTCCCTTCAATGTCTCTCTTGATGAGGGCTGATCCTAGGACTACCACAGTTTGATTAGAAGATATTGCCTGCAAGTGAACTGAAGAGAATTGCCGGGAGTTTACATCTGACCCCAGGAGACGGCTCACTATCTCTCTTTAGAGGCCTAAGCCAGAAACATTCATCGTGGATTTCTACCTTCTTCTACTTTCCCTCCCTCTGGGCCTCACTTCTCTTATATCTTCCATCTCTAAGGCCCAAATAGCTTGTCTCTAGGCATCCTGTGTGTGACTTTGTCCATATCCCAACATCTCTTCCAGCAGCCCTCCTCCGTTCCACCTCCTCTCCCTCCTTGATGACTTTGAGAATCATCTTCTGGTGTCCTTGCTGCCAAACCTGGTCCCATAATTCTTTCTCTACATAGTGCTGAGCCTCATCATTCTCAAATGTACACCCTGTCCACGGTACTCTTATGCTTACGGTTCTACAAGAACTTTTACTGTCTTTAGATAAAGCCAAAAGTCCTTTTCTGAGTCTGTAAGACCCTGCCCACTTCATGGTCCCATCTTTTACCAATCTCTTTTGTCTTCAAGTCTATGAATAAGGTGTCTCTTCATTAGGAATACTTTCTAGTTCCCATATCCATGCAATCAGGTTTAGTACATAGAGGGCTGATAGACTAGGTACATCATGTCTAGAGTGAAGCATAGTGTCTCTGATCTGCTCATTGTTTTTGCAATTTTATTGCTCAAGAATCATTTAATTTTACCTTGGTGGCTGGCCATCTGGCTTCTGGAGCTGGCAACATCATCGACAAAAACAAAGCTAAGACAGAACATTACCGAAAATCTGGAAGTGTTAAAAAGTGATTCTAGTCCTCAATCTGAAGTTTGTTTGGGTTCAGTCTGGGTTCTACCATGACTTTTTTGTCCTTTGATGACTCACTTAACCTCATTATGGCTTTATGGGCTTGAACTTGCCATCCTCCTACCTCAGTCTCCCAAAGTGCTGGGATTAGAGCTTTAATGCTAACAGCCATAGTGCTAGGATAACCTGTTTGGCTGTTTCTTCATCTATTCTATAATAATAACACTTGCTTCACAGGGATCCTGCCGGATTCAATGAAATAATGTGGTAAAAATCTTAGCTTGTTGTCTATACGGTCCCCACCCCTATCTCCACCCCTGTCACCGTCACCGTCATTCCATTATTTCTCCTCCTTGCTCTTCTTCTTTCTTACAACTACCGTGTAAAAAACAAGAAACCGATATTTATTGAGATTGTGTTGTGCGCTAAACACTTTCCTACATGTTATCATATTCTTTTCCACACAGACGCTTGCATTTTCTCCAGCCTTTTGTCTCTCTCGTCATATATTACTATATATAGTCATTGAAACTAAGAAAGTAGGATGGCCCAAACCTGCGAACATGTATAGTTTAAAATACATTAATGCATTCTGTGAATTTCCCCAAACCCTGGTTGATGGAGGAGGAAATAAACAGTTTGATGGAAGGGAAAGGAGGGCAGGTGTACACGAACAAATTTTGTTTTTTTTTTTTTTTGATAATCTGGTTTATTATTTTCTGAAGGCAATTTCAATTTTTCTCTTTAGTTTCAATGTTTCTGTTGTTAAACTGTTTCATGTATTAGTACTTCAGCAGTTTCTTTCTCACTTTTCTCTCCTTAGAGGTGTCCAACTTCCTTTCCTTTAGCAGATTTTAGTATTTGCCTTTGCGTTTTAATGAAACATCATATCTTTGTACTTTTTTTGAAGTATGTTGTGGGTGGTAAAATATTAGCTTTCCCCCCCATTTTTATTAATATACATATGCAATACATAATGTTTACAATGAACTCAAGTGTTTTGTATATATATATATATATATATATATATATATATATATATATATATATCACATCAGCTTTATAATCCTTTCCAATTTTTGGTTCATCCACATGCTCCCCAGCCCCCCTAGCTCTCACTATCACACCATGTGGTTCTATAGAAAGCCTGTATTCTGGGTTTCCCAAATCATAGAAACTATATGATACTTAACATATTTAATCTTCTGCATCTGACTCATTTCACTCAGATCACCACTATTTAGCTTAGCTTCCTACCTCTAGGATGGGTTGTAGTGGTCAAATCTTGATGCCTCTTCTCTGAGTCCAGTAGATCCCTTTATTGGGATATTTGCCAAAAGTTTTTTTCTTTCTATATTTTGCCCTCTCTTTTTTGAGATTCTTTAATCTGGCCTCACCCACCAGTCCACATAAGAAAAAAAGTGTAACCATGTAATTCATAAGGCTAGAAAATGTGAGAAAGAAAAAGAGAGAATTTAAATTTCAAATGCCTTAGTTGAGTACTGAAAGATAAATGTTTATACATTCAAAAGGTTATCATTACATCAGGCAGTTTTCTTAGGACAAACTTACATAAAAGACCAAATAAGTGCATTGCTACAATGAACAGACTTAAGTCTGTACTGAATTGCTACATTAAATGAACTTAAATCTATATCACATAAGTATACTTAAAGCAGTAGATGTGATGGCATACTTAGTTATTTCAGAATTTTTTAGCATTCATAACTTATTTACTCACATTTCATTAATTACTAACATTTTGCTAGATTTGGTTTATCATATTATCTACCTATCCATCCATAAATTCATGCATGCATATTTAAAAATATTTTATACCTTCCCCATGTTGAATGTAATTATTGTGTTTTGCAGACTAATGTACAATTACAAATAATAATTCTGTCAGGAAATTCACAGATTTTTATAAAACAGCTGGTACTGTTTTAGAAGTATATCAATGAAATGATTTAAATACTAACCTGATTTTTGTTACACTTTCTCTTTATATGTTTCCTTTCCTCCATGTTTTTTGGTGCTGCTTATCGCTCTGCTCCTTTCAAAGAGTATAAACTTACATCCAACATCAAATAAGTGAATTGCTACATTAAACGATCTTAAGTCTATGTCTGTATCAATTTGTTACATTAAATTGAACTTAAATCTGTATCACATAAGTATACCACAGTTAAAGCGATAGAGTGGCATGCTTAGTTATTTCAGATTTTTTAATCTTTCATAAATTGTTTACTCACATTTAATTAATGATTAACATTTTGCCAGATTTAGTTTATCCTTTTACCTGTCCACCCCAATTTCACACATGCATATTTTTAAAAAAGATTTCATTTCAACTCCCCATGTTGAACATAATTATTATGTTTTGTAAACTTATATAGTATTGAAAATAATAATTATGGGGGAGATTCACAGATTTTATGAGACAGTTGGTACTATTTTAGAAGGATACCAATCAAATGATTCAAATACCAATCTATATATTTTTTGTTACACTTTCTCTTTAAGTGTTTCCTGTCCTCTGTTGTTCTTTTAGTGCTGCTTGTCTCTCTGCTTCTCTCAAAGATTCCTCCAAGTATTTTCTGCAATGCGGGGCTAGTGGTCAAGAATTTCTTTAGGGATTGTTGGTCATGAAAAAATTTTACTTCTTCAATTTTCAGAAATAATTTTGCTGGATATAACAACCTAGGTTGACACTTGCTGTCTTTTAAAGCTTTGAAGGATCTTGCTTCAGGCTGTCCTAACCCTTAAAGTTTGTCTTGAGAAATCTGCGTTAATTTGAATGGGTTTGCCTTGGTAGAATAATGTCTGTTTTTCTCTTGCTGCTTTTAATGTTCTCTCTTTATGTTGATTTTCTGAGATTTTGATTATGATACATTGTGGTGAGTCTCGTTGCTGGTTGAGGTTATTTGGTGTTCTATAGGTTTCTTGAACATGTAAGTTAATTTATTTTTCTAGATTAGGGAAATTTTCTTGCACTATTGCAGTGAGTAAATTCTTTATTCCTTTAGTGCTGTCTTCTGCTCTTTCTCTCACACCCATAATTGTGAGTTTGTGGCTTCAGTACGCTTAGTGAACTTTGTCTCCACTAGGACCATTATTTTCTTAGTAAGATGCTCTTTAAGCCTGCTGATCATTGCTTGCATTTCTTTGAGAATATCTTGTTTGAACTGGTTGTTTGACTCATTTATTTGCTTTTTGACTTCTTTCCCTATGAGTTCCATTATTTCAGGGCCCGTGACATTAGTTTCTGGGGTTTCAGAGATCTCGGTGGATGCCCTGTGGCCTTGTCTTCTTATGTTTCTGGTGTTGAGGGACTTCACTTTAGAGGCTTAGCCAAGAGGTTTCTTTGAATGGTTATGATGATGTGTGGTGGGGAGCTGCAATTCCTCTTGGTTCTATGCTGGGAGTAGGCAGTGAGAGCAGACCTAACAGTATGATGGCATCTCATTCCCTGGCCCTCTCATCAAAGCTCTCCTGCCTGCCCTGGCTTCCCTCCCCTGTGGCGTGGCTCTCCACCCTTGGAGGTGCTCCTACTACCCTGAGCCATTCAGGAGGTTGGTGGCCTTTCTCTGTGCTCTGCAACTCCCTCTTGTGCCAGTTTCTTCCTAGGCACTGTTTAAAAGTAACCCCAAAAGCTGTGATGTGCTCTTCTGAGCTTTCTTTTACTCCAATCAGTTCAGTCTCAGACTTTTTTTTTTTTTTTTAAATAGCTCCTGCTTGTGTCATTGCCCATTATGGCTGCCAAGCACTGCTTCTGATCTGGGATCCAGGAGGCCTTTTCTAGGGGGAGCGCACACTGCATTTGTAGTATGCACTACCTGCAGGTTCATTTTTCAGATGCTGGGGCTACCAGCTGCTGACAGTTCCCTCTTCTCCCAGATTCTTGCTTACCTCAGTCTGAGGTTCTGGCTTCTGGGATTTCCCTTGTCTGTGGTCTGTGGATGCCAGCAGCTCAGGACCGCACCGAGTTGGCTGCTCTTTTTCCTCCACTTCCCATATGACTTCAGGATTTCTGACCTTCTTGTAGACTCCTGTCAGTTGTTGGGATGCTCCTCCCTCTCCTAGCTCAGTCAGATCTTCTGGGTTCCACATGGGCTTTCCTCCATCTGCAGATGCCTGTGGCTCCCAGCCATTTGCATCTGGCCTGGGGTGGCTTCCTAGGCTGCTGTGTTATTTTTCTCCACTTTTGATGTTCTTTTGGGATTTCTGACCTTCTGCTGGCCTCCTTTCAGTTGTTGGGGTGCTCCTCTCTGTTCTAGCTACATAGAACAGGCTTTTTATGACTAAATTCTTACCCTTTTAAGTGGATCAATGAGGCGACTTTGTGCAGCTCTGTTACTTGGCTGCCATGTTGACTTGGAGCCTAGCTTTTTTACTTTATGAGTCCCCACTACACTCATAGATTCTTATCACTTACCCCATCTCCCAGGATAGTTATATCATAACTGTGAGATCACTGCTTAACAATGTATTGTTTGGCTATGTAGACACTTTACAACTGAGTCAAATAATAAGCTACCATTGCCTTTCTTTTCCCACGTGATTTTTAATTTACCAGAATTTGCTATGGTTGTGTGTTTATCTTTGGCTTAACTCCACACTCCATGGTCTTAATCATTGCCCGAATCACCTGTGTAGATGCTAAAACCCATCAGCTGTTATAGCAGTCTCTTCTCCCAGAAGCCCATCCCATGCCTGTGTCTTGCTCTCTCCTGGACATCTCCTCCCTGCTCCAATGCTGATGCCTGGCTGTCTTTCTGGGTTTTCTTTCCATCACCCGACAGGCTGGGGGTCCCTGTCACTACTCCCTGAGTCTTATCTTCTCCTTTCTTGGCTTATGCATTCATTCTGGTGGAGTTCCATCTTCTACTGTCTTAAGAAGAGATACCTGCAAGGTAAAAAGTCTAAAACTCTCTTATGTTTGAATATTTGGCTGTCAGTGGATTTGCTTTTAGGTTTAATTAATTAATTAATTAATTGATGTGTTAAAGATATATTAGAAGATACTTTCTCCATTTTTATTAGTATTAAGTGACACATTACCCAGAGTATAAATAAATAATAGAATTTAGTTTTCTTCATAATCTAAAATCTACTCTTTGATAGCCAGCTTTCAAAACAAGCCCTCAGTGATCCTTGTCTCTTGGTATTCATGTTTTGGAGTGTCTTTTCCCATATTTAACAGTGATAAGCTCTGTTGCCAATGGGTCTTAGAGAAATGAGAGCCATAAAAAGTCGTGTGGCTTCTGACTTGCTCTCTTAGGACTGCCATTTCTGAGGGAAGCCAGCTGTCATGTGACGAGGACACTTGATCTGCCTCTGGGACAGGTTCACATGGTGGGAAACTGAGACTTCCTGCCAACAGCCAACATCAACTTTCCAGCCATAGGCACAAGGCATCTTTGAAGAGGACTCATCAATGCAAACAAAACCTTAGGTGGTTCAACTCCGGTTGACGTGAAACACCCTGACCCAGAGTCAGTTAACCCTCTTGTGAATCCCTGCTCCACAGAAGCTGTGTGAGATGTAAATTTTTCTTGTTGTTCTAAGATGCTGTTTGGGTTAATTTGTTAGGTAGCAAAAACGTCCGAAAGACACTGTGCTGCTATCTTCTAGTTGCATTTAGGATCCTAACATTTTCCGAATACTTCATTATAATATGCCCAGCATGGGGCTGTTTGCATCCTCTTTACAAACGTTTTTGATGGAAACTTGTATTCTTCAGTTCTGAAAAATCCTCAAATAATTTTGGTAACTTTCTCTCTTTGTTATTTCTAACTTCCATCATTGGATGCTGAGCATCCTTGACTGATTTTCTAATCTTCACATCTTTTCTGTTTTACTTTCCATTCTCTTATTCCTTCTATTTTCTGGGAAACATTTATATTCCAAATCTTCTTTTGAATATTTTATTTAAATTCTGCTGCACTTAAATTTCAAAGGCCTCTTTTTATTTATCTGAATGTTTCTTTTTTATATCATTTGACATTTGTTTCATGCAATCAATTTTCTTACTCTCTTAGAATATATATCCATATACATGAAACACTTTCATATATAGGAGAAATTATTTTATTGAGATGCGATTCATTAAGCGTGCAGTTCATCCTTGAGAGGCTATAATTCAATAGTTCTTGTTATGTTCATGAAGATGCATAATCGTCATCACTATGAACTTTAGAATATTTTTGTCATCCCCAAAAGAAGCCCTGTTCCCTTTAACTGCCACTCCTTAATCCCCTCATCTTTACTCCAGACTTTGGCAACCACTCATCTACCTTCTTTCTTTACTTATTCACCTATTCCAGTTATTTCTTACAAATATAATGGCATTGCAATTTCTGCTTTCTCCTAGTTGCTCCATATACAACAGGTATTTGCTTTGCTTTCTAGCTTCATTGCCAGCAGCCTTTCTCAGATGTCTGCAGGTCCTTGGTTCTTGACTCTTATCCAAGAAGGAGGAGGTGATGATTGGCCAGCTGACTGGTGTGGGTGGGTTGTCAACTTTGAATTTTCTCAGAGAATGACCTGTGATTTATTTGGTAGAACATTTTGGATGCCATCATTCTTAAGCTTCTCTTTCTGGATTCCTAGATGAGATAGTTTCAGTTTCCCACCAGGGAGCACAGTTTTCGTAGTCAGTGTTCTAAGAGCCAGGTGGGAGGTCGTAGCAAGTCTCATCTTTCAGTGTGTGTATGTGATCTTGATTTTCTGTTTACTGTTTCCCAGCTCTCGCCAGTGCCTCATGTCCTTGTTCTTCAGTTCCTATGATTTATACCCTAGAGAAGAATTCTTCCTTCATCAACAGGGGTAATTGCTTCTTTGTAAGAGAGTAGGAGAGACGATCTAGAGATCTGGCTGTTTACTTGAAGATATTTTAAGGTCTGAGGTATTGGTCAGCAGTAAAGTGAGTGCTTAGCATATGTTAGGCTAGGGTTCAGTTTCTGGCACCAGACTATTTTGTTTATATTTATTCATCAACCATTTATAAAACCTCTACAGTTGATTCTTTATATTTTCAAATCCACCAAACCTCAGATAGAAAGTATTCAAAAAAATATTCATGGGAGACTTCTTAGAGGAGGTGGTGGAGTCTTATTGGACAAATACAAATAGATCATGTGACATCTTAAAGTTTTAAGTCAACTTGAAGAGATTAAGAAAGCCCAGCTCATCCCTAGGACAGAGTTTTGGGTGTGAGTGATTGACACATGGGCCAGGAAATAGAGGAAAGAAGACCTACCCTGGATGTGGGTGGCCCAACCAATACACTGGCAACTCAAATTGAATAAAAGAAAGGAAGAAGAAAGTTCATATGGCTTCTTTTGTGAAAGCTTCAGCCTTTGCCGTTGTCTTTAGAAATTAATCTCTAGTGCAGACCTGCTCCTGTCTTCACATCGCTGATCTCCAGTACAGATTCACTACTCCAGGGTTTATGTCTTTGTCATCACCTTTGGGCATGGATGTGTGGCACAGACTTGCGCTGACTATCCTACAGTGACCGTCCAGACCTTCTCTCTTGAGCAGGTGTTCTTCCATCTGCATGTCTGACCACTTACTGGATCCTTCAACTCTTGCACGTGCAGGTGGCCATTTTGGATTCTCTCTTTGGATTCTAAAGGCCACCCTAATAAATTCCCTTATATAGACCATTTCTATTAATTCTGTTTTCTAAGAACTCTGACTAATACAGACCCAGAGATTTCAGGAAGGATATTTCAAATAGAGGAGGGAGAAAGTGAAGAGGCATGGTGTGAAATATCAGAGGGTGTTCAGAGCTTTGAGAGAAATTCAGTATGATGGAGATAGTGGCCAGTGGACAGGGTGGTGAGACATACAGCAGGCCTGACTGAGGCAATGTGGATGTATTTAAGCATTTGGGGCTTGTTTCAAAGTTATGGCTGGCCTACTCATTTCTGATATTTGGGCAGTTCTCTAAAGCTCTGATTATCCCTTTTCCTCAGGCCCTCAGATCCTTCTGGAGATCTTGCAGATATAGATGCCTAGGGTGTAGGGCTTGGCTGGCTCTGGCGCTGGACATTTTCTCACGATACTGCCGTTCTACCCATCTTATCCTGTTACATGAAGCCTGTGACACCTTGCTATGTCTCTTCTCACTAAAATCTTTTGCTGGTATTGGCTCTATCTTTGGCTGCTACATCTCAGGCTGCTAAATTGCACTCTACCCTCTCTACTCTGCAGGACTCCAAAGACCCCCTGCAGACCTGAGGTTGCTATCCAGTTTTGAAGGGAAAATACCTGCCTAGATCTTATAAGTACCTCAGTAGTCAGTTGTTTATGAGAAGAGAATTGGGAAGGGAAGGGTGATGGGCAAGAGACAGATCTGGTGCTAATTTTGGCTGAGATGCTTGCCTGCCAAGTGACCTTCCATGATATCTTTAACAAGCAAACATTGCTAATGTTCTTTCTGTGTGTCATAGGGGAGACAGACAGTCAGACAGGAGGAGGAAAGAATATAGACTTAAGTTCTTATGATCCTTGAAAAGATGATTCTACAGGTGTGGAAATTGGGGGGCTTCAAGAGATTATATGACATACCGGGAGTCTCTGCAGCGCTATTTCCCTGTACTGCAATCATTGTTCTCATAGTCTGCCTGATAATATTACGGCAGTGGCAGCAACAGTCTTCAAATCCAGTCTGTATGGTTATTGCCCACCTTCTCCTGTCTGTGGAAGGACCAGAGGTATCAGTGATTCTGGAGAGATAAAGAATGCCCCAGATCTGTAGATAGACCAAGCTAGAGTGAGCAGGGACCTTGTGTTGCTGGCCTCACACAATTTCAGCTCTTTCTCTGTCTTTGCTTATGCGCCTGAAGGTTGCATATTCCTGGGTCCTGGGCAGGTTGGTATCCATAGCAAAGGTCTTGGGAGGACCACTGATGCTCCCCTTTTTGGCTTATGTGACTAGTGGGGCTCAGCACGTGTGCTAGGCTGTCAGGAAGAGTTATCTCCAGACAGGCCCTTGGCTTGCCTGCTTTCTCCTCCGGCGTCCCCTCCTAATTCATTTTCCGCCTTTAATGTACTGTTGTGGAGCTTCCTCTCCCATTAGGGCCTGTAATGTGCACCGATTCCCTTCAGCTTGACTGCCCTTAATAGGCAGCGTAAATAGAATTTAGTGTGGCATGCACTAACATCTCTATCCATTGTCCAGAGATTAAATACTTGCCACCGATGGTTCATGCATCATCAGCCTCGAGCCCAGCTTCATAGCTCCCAACCAAAGGAGGATATTAAATTAATTTGCAGGTTGCTTTAGCAAAACCTAACAAAAAAAAAAGAAAGAAAAAACCTCTGCAGTAGAAGAAGGGGGGTGCTGATACATCTGCTTACCATCAATCATGGGTAGGTGGGAGACTTTAGAAGCCAGGGAGGGGCTCTTGTTCTTCCTGGGCTATGTGCTTCTTCAAGTCCACACTGCTCAACTGCCTACTTCCACTGTAGTTTCCAGGCCTTGACCCATGCCCAGCTCTTCTGTTAGCTTTGCAATCAGCTTTCTGACCTGAGGAGTAGAGCGAGGGATTGGAAAATGGGATGGGGTACTGTGGGACTGAGTACAAATTGCAGGGGATACTTCTTCCTTTTTTGGGAGGGTATATAGCCAGTCATGAAGCCTCCCTTGGGATCGTTCGGATTCCTTTGGTGTTCTTACTTACCAGAACTCTGCCTATGTGAGTATGGCAGTGTGGACCCAAGAAGACAGGCTGTGGGATGGCAGGTGAGGAGCAAGGCAGGCCTTGCCTCTGGATCTGCCTGGGCTTTTCCTGAATGTTTTGCGTGGTGTGGTGGTTTGGGGTCATTGGCCACAGTCATGTCTGGGGTACAGACTTGCAAATACTCATGATCCAGGTAGAAGGAGCTCTGGAGTTCTTGGTAGCAGTTTGGTTTGACTTAGGGGATCATACGGGCATTATGGGGAAAGTAGCCTCTGTGTTAGAAAGTAGGAATTATTTGGTAGTGTGTAAGGGGGTATTCCAAGCAGAAGATCTGGGGATGTCGCAGGTAGAGGTTCTGGTGGGTACAGCGAAAAAAGACGAGGCTGGGAGGCAAGCTAAACATGGAGGCAACGGGCAACCATGGAGGGATCTTCAGCAGCAGAGGCTGTGGACAGGGCTGTGCTTGGTGAGGTCATTTGAGGGCAGCTCCTGGGAATGGAGGGCAGAGGCAGGGACACATGGGGAAGTCCTTGTGTGAATCCAGGGGAAATAGGGCTTAGACTGTGACACCAGCTCGGCCTGGATAGGGTGAGTCCCCATTCTGGCCTGTAGTCTTGGAAAGGAAAGGAAAAAAAGAAGAAGAAGGAGAAGAAGAAGAAAAGGTCCTACTCCTCCATTTAGTTATGGCATGTTCAGTAAAAAGAAAACAGTCCTTGTGCTGAGCTGGGTACTGGGAAGAAGTGCTGTTTCTGGATCCCACCCTGGGAGCTCTGTCTCTCAAAAGCAAGGCTCAGGATGAAAGAAGTCGGTTAAGAGGGGCTTGGCTCTTGTGTGACCAGAATGGAAGCTGCCTTCAGCTGGTGAACCAGGGGGAACAGTCACTCTCCCAGTAAGGTTGGGGCAGGAATGGTGGGCACAGGACAAGCATGCTACCACCCTTTACATTATTTCCATGGCAGATAACATTAATCAGTCAAGCCACCTATTCCAGCAAAAAACAAAAACCACAGGACTCCTTCAGCACAGACTCCACGAGCACTCAGGACAACTAAATTTGGCCCCTGTGGCCATCATTCCTGATTGAGCCAACAGAATGAGCCAGCTGTTTATTTACCTTTAACTGGGGTCCTTCCTTCCCAGTTTGAGCAGACATGGTAAGTGCAGTGAGACTTGTCTGTGTTCAGATCTCAACTAATGATTCCAGTATGCCATCCTGACCTTCCCTGAATTGTGGGAGGAGAAGGAGAGATCCCAGCAGTGGTCCAAGGCTCCAGTGTGGACTGCTGACTCCTCCTTCCTGATGTACGCCTCCGCCAGTGACCTCCACTTAAGGTGGTTTATTAATAGCTTTTAACACGATCATTTGGACTAATTGAAAGTGGGAATGATGCTAATTATGGCTTTTACATTTTATTCCTTCTTTATTTAAAAAAGATGCTAAAAGCATTTATTGAGTAGTTTCTGGGGGAAGGAAATAAAAAGGTCTCCCCCTTGGCCATTCTGATGGCATAGTCTCCTGCTACCACTCCATGCAGGGGGTTCCCAAAGTTCATTAGTGTGATTTAAGGTGCCCAGGTGACCCCGCTATAGAGCCATCAGTGGGAGGCGCTCAGAGAAATCCCTGCTTCTCTGTAGGCTCTACCTGATCCTGAAGGTGGAGAATGGCAGACAGTGCGCTTTTTGGCTGATGCCCTCCTCGTCATGCCCCTTGTGGTGTGGGCAAACTGTGAGAATGAATAATTACCTCCCTTCTTCCTCTGTCCAGTTAGGATTAAGAGTCATCGCTCTGGTTACCCTAGTTTAGGCATGGTGCCCAACATGGATCTGATTAACCTGTGTTGGGATTAATGCCATCTCTTGGCCAAAGGGAGCAAATGTGCAGGCTACATTCTATTCATTCTATTTTTCTTTCTCCTCTTCCCACTTTTTTTTTCTGCCCCCAAAGGCAGACTCTTCCTCTGAGCCTCAAAAGGTTTATCTCTTGACTTGATCTTATGTTTCTCATTGGGTTTGGCCAAGGGGAGGCATTTGCTGGAGACTGATGTGTGAGAAGAGAGGCCATAGTCCTTCTTCCTCAGTCCTTTCTGGCTTTGGAGTTGTATCAGCTCTAGTAGTTGTTGCTCTTATATGATCCTGTATCCTGTTGGACATTCCCTCTCCATGGTCTCAGCCCTACCTTGAAGCTTTAGCATGGTCACTACTTCCTAAGGGTAGTTTTGGGGTGTCTTGCCAGCTGGTGTTTTCTTAACACAATTGGAGCCTCTGCAAGCAGTATCCTGCCAAAATCTCTTCCTTTGTGCCATGAACTTTGATTCTACACTTTGTTGAACAGCCATATGATAGCACTATTCAAAGAAGAGAGAGCAGATGCCAAATATTACCCCGAAGCTTACTTTTCCATCACATTTTGGTCTCCCAGTTGGCTAAGTCATACATCTGGCTTCTCCTTTACCCCAAAGGTATAGTTCAGGGGGCTGTCTTTTGGCTCACTCTACTTTTGGCCAAAGGACAGTGGCTCTGCTCAACCAAGTTCCTATCCCTTTACTAGTTCTCTCGCCTTGGAAACTTATGCCTGTGGGTCCAGCTAGGGATAGATGATGTCTCCTTGATGTATGGCTCCCTAGTAGAACTCTCATAGGGGAGCTGATCCAGCCTGTTCTCCATGGACCAAAGCAAAGACTCCTGGCCAAACATGAGTTTGGAAGGATTTCATAGGATCAGTGCTTGCCCTGGACCAGGATTCCTACAGAGCCACGAAAGCCACTAGCCAGTGCTGTTGGGTTAAGTACAGGGTTTTTTTTTTTTTTTTTTTCTCCAAGAGGATCTCTTTGAGGCTAACATGCAGATGTGTGTGAGCTGGTGGTTAATAACCAAGTAGACCCAGCTTAGGCTGTGTGTGCAGAGGTGTGCACATGTTTGCATGACAGCCCTTAAAAGCAGCAATACTGCCTCTACCTGCTACATATCAGAAGTACTTCTCTCTTGTTTGGATAGTAAACATTGTCTCTAGACCTTAGTGCATCCTTAGGTGTAAATCTACACTGGTGAGATCACTGGTTTGACATGATAATGGCGGCTCCCATGTACCTGGCTTGGGTTTACACCGATTCTCTCAGTGAACTGACTTGGATTTTGTCACAGGACTTAAAATTGTCAAGCAAGGCTTGAAGCCCAAGCCAGCCCTCTCCTAACTTTGTGGGACTCTAGAATTCTGTTCTCCAGGACTTTCCTGCTTCAGGGGTTGAGGTCTCATGGATTCAATGGTTAGACAAGGTCATAATCTAAAGCTTGGGAAGCTCAGTTTAGTGGGAGTGAGAGAAGGTCCCCAAGAGGAGAAGGAACAGGGCGAGCCTGTGAAGGGTCTCAAAGAAGTGTGTGTGAGGGGAGCCACTGGGCCTCGAGTGGCCAGAAGTGTTACCTCTTGGAGAGTCCTTGCATGATTTACTAAAATCCACATGCTTCAGGTCTTTTGCATCTTTACAACGAGGCAGTGATGATACCTTACTTCCTAAGATCCCCCCATCAGCCAGGATCTGAGAAAAATAAAAGGGACATGCCGAAAGGACTATTTACAGATGGCTATAGATAGATGATGGCAGGATGCAGAAATAGAAGGGAACTGTGAGGTCCATCTGGGCTCCTGGGACTTATCCCTCCCCCTGTTGAGGTCAGGAGGGGAAGGTGCTTCTGAAAGCCTCTTGGAGGGAGGCATCTTAGAGCCCTTCCTTGCCCACCAGATCTGAGCTGTGGAGGATGCAACTGTGGTTATGAGCACATCAGAACCTCTCCTTTCCCGCAGGTGCCTCCTGGGAAATGGCCCAAGTCAGAGAAGGTTGGAGAGTAGATGGGGAAGGGGGTTTGGGCTGCTGAGAGGAACCAGCACAATTAAGAGCACAAATGAGTGGACACAGGCCAAACACTTAGAATAGAGTTTTTACCACGTGTTTGATGAGTGGAGACTGTGCTCATTTCTAGGGGTGCAGGACTTGTTAGATAAACTCTGGAAACTTTTTCCCTTTGGGAATGCTGCAGGCTTTTTCTTCTGAGCTTCTGAGTTCTAGCCTGAGTTGGCTGTGGTGTGGCCTCCTTGGGGACTTGCTGTGCCTACCAACCACATAATCACATCTCTTGAAAGCTCACCTGTGCCTCCCCCCTCTGGCTGGACATAGCCATAGGCTTCACCTCTGGCATTCCTCAGGTCTGCTCAGTCTTCCCTGCATGCCCTCATTCCACATCTCGTGCCCTTTGGTTGTGGCCCTGACAGTGGACCAGAGGCGAAGGCTTAGAAAGCCCTACCTGGGAGGAAGGTCTTGTAACCTTGCTGTGATATGTATGTGCACGTAAATTTTAAATTTCGCGCTTATGCGTATCAATAAAATGGGGGTGGGGGAAAAGACAAGGACTAGATCAAAACCAAAAAAAAAAAAAAAAAAAAAAAAAAAAGCCCTGGGAAGGTGGGTCTAGCGTCTGTCTAGCCTCTGTCTTCTTCTCAGAGTCCCCTGAGTACTGAGTTATCCATGGTACACCAAAGGGATTTCCCCTTTGCTTTTATGAGCCTCGTCTGTACAGACTACAGGGTCTGTGAAATTATGAGCCACTTTTGCGGGACCTGTGCCCCTGTTGCCTTCAAGGCACATGTCAAGGAACCTAGGGCCAGAGGTGCTCATCACTAGGGGAAGAAAGGCAGAGGGAGCAAGGAGGCAGTATTTCACGTGCACTTCTGCTTCCTCCACGTGGCTCTTCCTGCCATGCTGCCCTGCAGGTGGGCAATGGGCTGTACCCAAGGGATCTGTGGTTCTGTGAGCTGGGCCAGAGGACATTTTCCTCAGCTAAGAGTGAGGCCTTAGCATGGGGGATGGGCCTGGCACAGGAGGGAGAACTTACTGGTCCTCTCCCTCCCTCATGTGTGGGTGGTTGCTTGTATCCATTGGGCCCGAAGGAGCTTCCAGGTATCTTAAAAGTCCAGCCAGGGTGGACAGATAACAGAGAGGGTGTGGTTAGATTTGGCTGTCAGATGAACCATGAACCATTGTTTAATGTATGTGTGCCCCAAATGTTCCTTCCATGGGGCACGCTTTTGATGAGAATTCCTTATTTATTTAATTCACTGTCTTATATGCACACACACATGCACACATACATGCACAAATACATACACATACATGTCTTCTTTTTTTTTCCTCACTAAATCTGACCTGCATTCCTTCTCTCACGGGTCACATTCAGATTTTGGTGATGGTTCCCTCACAAGAAAAGAAAAGTCCAGGACCCAAGCTTGGAGAGCTCTAAAATGGGGCCATTTCTGACCCATGTAGCCCTCAGGAGCTGAGGGGCTGAGCCCTGGCTCTTACTGGCTTTTTTCAGGGTTGAGACAGTTGAAGTGTATGGAGGGGGATCAGACAAAGGCTTTGACAGCCAATTGAACTCCTATATCAGGGAAAGATGGCGATTGTGACTTAAATTTTGCACACATGAACTCTGTTTTCAGCATCGGGCTCACTTGTCATTTGTCCTTGTACTTAGGGTGTCTTATTTACACAGTAAACCAGAGCACATGGGTGAAGAGCTGGCCCGTGTCACATGGCTAGCGTGTTACAGGAGCTCATATCTGACCCCAGGGCTGAGCTATCTCTGCTTCTGTTCTGCACTGCCTCCCTTCCTAGGTCCTGGGGTGCCATCAGGCCTGAGTTGCTGTGTGGAGGGGGGCTGCATTGTGTGAATGAGGCTGGCTTGGGAACATTTTCCACACGACACCCCCCCCAACCCCGCCCTGTGCAGCTGTGTAATGAGCCCACATCTGTTACCACCACATGTTGCTCAGCACTACGCAGATGTAAAGTCTCAATTTTTCTAATTAGCAGCAACACGAAGTCTATCTTAATTTTCCCCTCCCCTCCCTCTAATAAACGTGATATTAACAAGGTTACACGTCTGTGTTTTTGCTGGGTGTAATTGAATCAGGTCACAGATTTGATTAGTGGGTGTGGGGCACTGGGGTCTGGTCAGGCTGAGGGGCTGGGGGAAGACAGGGCCTGGGTCTCAGCCTTGGATGGATCTTAGAATATAGAGGAAGGAGAAGAAAAGGGAAAGTGAGGGTGAGAGAGAGAACAGAAAGGCAAAGATAGGTGGTAGGGATTGAATAATTAAGAAAGAAAGGGGAAAGAGAGAGAAATAAGGAGGGGGAGATACAAAGATACATTGAGATGGGAGAAGAGGAGACACTGAGGAAGACACACATACATTGAGCAAGTGCATGTGTAAGAGACAGAGAGAGGAGGACAGGGACACAGGGATCAAGGAGGACAGTGCAGGAGCAGTCAGCACTGTATTTCTTGTTCAGACCTTCTGGAGAGATACGCGGGAAGGTCCGGTTACTCCAGGACTCAGGAAGAACCTGTACTAAGGAGGGCCCGGCAGCCACAGAGGCTCCCAATCTGCACTGAACCACCAAGCCTGGGGAACATAGGCCTGAGTTCTGGTCCTGGCTCTGGGTGACCAAGGGCCAGTCCTCTTTTGGGCTTCAGTTTTCCCACCTCTGAAAATCTGCTGTCCCCATCCCCTTGAATGGGGAGACTCTAGAGGAGCAAGTGACGAGAAGTCTGTCACTAACAAAAATCTTAAGGCCAATGAGTTGTGCTGAGATGGCTCCCTGAAGCACCCTAGACAGACCCAGCCTGGGGATGCAAAACATGTCCGGAGGGGAGCGGCGCCCCTGCCTCCAGTGGGCTCCAATCTGTGTGTCCCCAGCTACCCCTTCTCTCCCACTGCCTCTGTCAGGTAAACCCAAGACTCCAGGTCACCAGTCTTGGCTCACTGCTGCATCCCTCTCTAAGCCCTCTCACATCCTGGTTGCCTGGGCTACCTCAGGCTCTTTCACAACTTTGCCCCGCCACACCCAGTCTGCATGGCCTGGAATGCCCTTCCCACCTCCTCTGCTTTTCCCTGGGACACATCTTAACTTGTGTCGTTGCCTGCTGGGATCTTCTTTGATGACTGAGGGGTGGCTTCTTGGTTTGATGGCATATGCCTTTCCATTTATACAGCTATGCATTTTTATGGCGGTCTCTGGTCACTGTTTGTACCATTGGGCCTGACTGGCACCTGGTGGATGCCAAGGGTGTGCTCATGTGTGTGAGGGTGTGCAGGTGTGTGCAGGCAAAGATGATGGTGTATGCAGGAGGTCCACAGTGGCTTCAGCAGTGTGGCAGTGCCGCACTCCTGCTGTGACAATTTCTCCCGCTGATGTCCCCATCCCCAGGGCCTTGGGAGGCGCTGAGAAGCTTCTGTCAAGGGGCAGTGGCTTTTCCCCCTTCGCTTAAATGAGATATGAATAATTGATTTGGCTCCTGAATAATTAATCAGATATTCAATAAGGAAAGTAATTGTTTGGCACATCCCCCATGGATGGTCTGGCTCAGCCGCTGCCCAACAAGGGCTGGGCGGCTGGTGAGGGTTAGAGGCCCAGAGGAGCCCAGTGCCAGCTGGGAGAGGTCACCTTACCTGACACTTCTGGCACTCTTTTTGGGCTCAGTGTCACCTGGGAGGCCATTTTTACATCCATATGCCCACAGAGACTTTGAGGCGTACAGCCCTCCCCCTCCAATTATCCATGTGTCTGATTTTTTTCCCCTGTATCTCTTGGATGACAGGCCCCTTCATTGGCGAGGTGTGACACCCCCTGGACACCATCCTCTCCAAGGGATGCTCTGGCCCAGATGCCAGAAGAGGGGCTGGACAGGCCATGTTTCCTTGTTGCCAGCCCTCCTCATGTTCCCCACGGAGGGAGGCTTGGGAGTATTGCCCACTCTCTATCCTAGACACAAGGCTCTGAAGAGGAATTGTGGAGAGGAGAGCGCATAGGTGATAGGTAAGTACTGGTATGTGAGAAAAGTTCTCGAGATCTGCCTCTGGTTGAGGGCCCTAGGGTGCCTCTTTGGGCTTGTCCCTCTTCCAGAGAGGTGTCTTCTAGTAGCTTCCTTGTGTACCTTTTTTCCCACCTTCCAGAGACCTCCTCCCATCCACTCTTTACCTCTTCTCTGGAGTATATGTCCTCCAAGTCTGAGTTTGGGCCTTCTCTAGCAGTGATGGCCTGAGATGTTCCCTATGTAACCGGGTAACCTGGGGGGGGGGGTGGGGGGGTGGAGGGGGAACTTGAGTCCTCTTTGTGATTTTCTTTATGAGTTGCAGGTATATTTATGTGTTAAGTCAAACATACATATCATATCACCGTACATAATCTACCCAGAAAAGCATGCTAGACTCACACAAAACAAACATAGCAATATACAACATAGATTACACAAATAGACATATAAACTCAGACACTTAAGTATACCACACATGTATACACCATGTATATTTGTCACACATAAGCAAACACAAGATATACAATGTGCACATGCATGCAGATAGGGTATGTATGTGCAGAGATGTACACACGTACACACATTGCATATGCACGAATATAGCATGTGTAAATATGTCTATGTGTGCATGTGCAGGTATGTAAGTGTGTATAGGTATGTACATGTGTAAATGTCATGGTACCTTCCTGTTGCTGTTACAAGTTACCTGAGAGCAGATAATTTATAAGCAACAGAAATCTCTCCCTCACAGTTTTGGAGGGTTGCCAGTCCAAGATCCAGGTGCCAGCAGAGGCAGATTTAGTGTTTAGTGAGGGCCTTTTCCTCAGAGATGATTTCCTTACTGGTCCAGGAAGTAGAAGGCCCCAAGTAGATCTCTGAAGCTACCTTCATAAGGGCACCAGTCCCATCTGTGTGGTGGAACCCCATTGTTAAGTCACTGCCCCAAAGGGCCACATTATTGCCTGGGGATTGAAGCTCTTGCATGTGAGTTTGGAAGTCACCTGCATATTCAAGCCATAGCAGTAGATGTATCCACACTCATGTGCACACCAAGCCCTCAAGGCCAGGGAAGCTGGCAGCTGGATTTGCCTCTCACAGGTCTTGTCTGTCTTGCTTCACTCTGACTTTCTCTGTTCCCCTCAAGGAAGGGTGGTTTAAGTCACTGATGTCCCCCAGCAAGTCCCATGGCATGTCCCATGAGTACCTGATTTATGACTGCACAACCTATCTAATTGGGCACACAGGCTGTTTGGCCATACCGGGGCTCTGTGGGGGAGGGGGTAGCTTGTCTGGGTGTGAGATTCAGCTGTAGCCAGGGGACACCGGGGTTGGTCAGGGGTTAGTAGCAGAGAGGTGCACAGTACCTCCTGGTCAATGTCTGGTCTGGCATGCATATTCTCCACTTAAATATCTGATGCATGGTTTTGAGCACTGTGAACCAGGGGCTGTTTAAGGCTCCAGGGATAAACCTGTGAACTCAACTGAGAGAAGTCCTGGTTCTTCCTAGAAAGAGAGACAGACCATCAGTGGGATAAATCAGTGAGAGGCACGGTGGGCTGGACAGTCATCAATGCTGAAGAAAACAAGTATGGCAGGGTAGGCATTGAGAAGGAGCCAGAGAAGAGCAAAGAGTCCACTTTGGGTGTATGAAACATGAGTTCAAAACCCATCTAGGAAATTTAAACAGGAATTTGGTTCCATGAGGGTAGGGCTGAGCCAACCATAGGAAATGAATGGCCCCTGTAAATTCTCAGAGGGAAGTGGCCATCACTGCTGGGTATAAATGGCTGTGTTGTGAACAAGGGTCATCTCCAGGTGGCTCTCAAGTATCCAGCTCTGCAGGTAATTTTCATCCTGAGGCAGTTTTAGGAAGCCACTGATCTCTAAATGGAAGTCTCAGGATGTGCCCAGCCACTTTTCTTCATCTTTTAAAACTCTTTTGTCTTTTAAAGAAAAGTGTTGATTATGGTGTTGCCCTCATATTTATGAAGCATGAATGGCCTCATTAGGTCAAGCTCTGCACATGGAATTTGGAGTTTGTCCTCTCAGCTAGCCATTAAGAATGTCCTTGGGGCTGGGGATGTAGCTAAGAGGTTAGAGTGCTTGCCGAGCATGGGGGTGAGTTTTCCCCAGCCGCACATAAAAATTAGTGGTGCATGCCTGTAATCCCAGCAATCGGGAGGCTGAGACAGTGTGGTTGCCATTAGTTCAAGGCCAGCATGAGCTACAGAGTGAGTTCAGGACCAATCTGTACTATAGAATGAGATGCTGTCTCAAGAACAAGGGAGGGGGACTGGAGTGGTTAAAGTACTTGCCTCACAAGTGCTAAGTCAAGCGCTAAGTACCCAAGTTTAATTCTCTACCATAATGTAAGCTGGGCATGGTGGTGCACACGTGTAATTCCAGCATTCGGGAGGCTGAGACAGGGAGATTGCTGTGAGTCTAAGGCCAGCCTAGGCTCCGTAGTGAGTTAAGGATCAGCCTGGGCTACAGAGCAAGACCCTGTCTCAAGAAAGGAAAAGAAAAGAAAAGAAAAGAAAAAGAAAAGAAAAGAAAAGAAAAAGAAAAGAAAAGAGACTATCCTAACGTGAAGTAAAAAGCAACCTCCAGATGTATGTGATGGTGTAGATGGTATATGTCTGTATTTTATGGTACTCCTGTTTAAGCAAGGCATTGTCCCAAACTTAGAGAAATGTGTCTCCAAGCCTGCCACTCTGGGCCCATTCTGGATGAAGGATTTCCCTCAACATAGCTTTAGCTGGAAATACTTAGTTGTTATTCTAGAGTCACCTGGCTCTTGGGAATAACGGGAGCAAGTTCACTCAGAATAGTGGATCTCTGAGGCACTGTGTTTCCAGCAGAAGAACAGGGCAGATGGCAGAGCAGGACTGGCAGACACTGAGGCTAGATTCTCTGAGATACTTTTGACTTCGTATCCCAGATGCTCTTGACCCATCAGGCCAACAGTTGCTTCAGCATCACCTCTTGTCTCTTAAGCCTCTATATCCCTTTCTTTCCTTGCTCGAGGGCTCTTCCTGGTCCCACAGGAAGCACTTCTGCTTCTGACAGATGTAATTCTGAAGCGTGAGTTGAACTAATGCCCTGGGGACCCTCAGCCTGTCTGCAATGAGGTGACCCTGGGGAACATTCCTCATGGTTTCTCAAGAGTGCTGTTGGGATTGTATGCTGCTGGTCTGCTGCATTAACCTGCTCAAGAATAGGCCATTGGCTGGCTTTTCTTTGTCTTGTTTGCTTTCTGGGTTCATCTTCCAGATAAAAGCCATCCTTCCAAGTTCTTGTCTCAAAGACTCCATTTAGGAAACCCCTAGCTGTGACCCACCTTATCTGCTTCCAGTCTAAAGTGACAAGAGAGGAAGTCTTAATCTTGCCCTTTCCTTGGTTCCATCTTACATTACTTTTGAGAGTCTGGATGCTGAGTGTTGTGCTTTGGCCCTAGGAATAATCTCAGTGCCTAGGAAAGTAGTGAATTTCTGCATCTAAGCTTTTATTCCAGTCAGTACTACAAAGATCCTTTGCTAGACTTGAGTCTGCATGCTTGTCTTAAAGAAATATGGTGGCATGTCTAAAACAAAATCTGCATCCCCACAGATTTCCACAGGATCGTCCTCATCTAAGTGCCCCACAGATTTCCACAAGATCATCCTTGTCTAAGTGCCAACAGAAAAAGTTCTTAATAGCTCAGCTTCCTAGGGGGCTCTGTGAACCTTCCCAACTCTTTTAGACCATTGTACCTGGCTACTTGGTGGTCCCTTATGATTCCAGTTGGAATCTTCTGGAAAGGTTCTTGGTATTCGCTTCTGTTAGTGGGGGCTCCCCTCCATTGTCCACCTGGCCCTGCCTCTTTGAAGAGGCTGATGAATATGGCTGTGAAGTTCTCACACTGCGCGTCTCCTGAGCACCATCCACAAAGGTCAAGATGAGAATGACATTCTCTAGGCTTGTGCAGCCTAATCGACTATAGACAGCAACCTCATTCCTGGAAAATGGGAAGCTCCTTCCTGTGTTCTCTGGCTGTTGTCTCCTACGTTTACCCAATTCCTTGCTCTGCCATAGCTCCTGGCATGAGGGTAGGACAGCAACCTAAATTCTGATAATGGATTTAGCCAGAGTCTTGCCGCTACATCTGCTGTTTATAAGCACAGCAAGTGAGAGGCTCAGAAAAAAGCAAACACTGAGAGTAATTAGGAGTAACGTTGCTAAGGCTTGTCTGGAGCTTAGATCCTGAGCTTAGGGTATGCTTCCTTCAGGACGGACCTTCCAGAGGCTTCTTACCTGCTGCCAGGCAGCCTTGAAATCCTGGCCCCTCTCCTGGGACCTGGACTTCTTTCTAATCTCTGACTTTCTCTGGATCCCAGAGGCTCTTTGGTGCAAACCTGCTGTCTCACCTTCCTTGGAGTTGCTGGGAGCCAGATCAGGAGGCCCTTAGAAAGATTAAGAGAAAACCTGCCTGCTGGTACCTTCTAGAAGCAAAAGATGCAGGGAAAGGAGGGTGGCAGCATTTAAATCAGAGGGGAGAAATGCCACCCGGACCCTAAGCTCTGAGTTATTTATGCACATTCAGAAATGGCTTCATGCATCCAGGCACAATCCAATGATTCGTCAATGAAGGCCTCCTCGCGCCCTCTGCCCCCGCCCCTGCCTCTGATAACATTTACAGTAAATCTATTGCACTGACCATTAAATCCGAGGCCGCCTCGAGCGATCGCTTCAATGGGGTGCTGACAGGCCGAGAGTTAATAATGACGCGGACGCTAACCTGTTTATTGATTTGCTTTTTGTACCCTTCATCCTGGCTCACTCCTTCTCCTTCTCAGAGGAAAGATCTTGGAATTAGTAATCAGGTGACAGCCTCACCCCCCTCCTGTTCCGAGCCATGTCATCCTGCTTAAACTCTCCGAGATAAATTGCCTCTACCTCCCTGGTCCCTGCCAGCCATTCACTCTCCAGTTACTCAGCACAAGATGCCGCATCTGTCACTGGAGCCAGAAGACAGAAAAAAACATTAACACAGACATGGAAAGCTTTTAACTTTGACAAGAGGAGCACGGGAAAGTTTTATATTTAGCCCCTCCAGCAAAGGCCACGGTCAATCCATTAGGGGGGCTTGTCAGATATGGGGCGAGGCTGGGAGAGGGCTGGGCCCATGGGGCTGGAGGTGGGGACATTGCTGGCTCTAGTTGCAGGAGCATGGCCATGAGACCAAGGTACTCACAGCCTCTCCTCTTCTTCTATTTGAGGAGAGGATAGTGGGACAGTGGGAAGGTTAGGTCATTAGGGGCTGAGGAAAGACCCAGATGGAGGCTTGTTTCAGATTGAAAATAGTTTAATCTCCATTTTAAGGTCCTAAGATGGGATGTAGCATAAAGGTGATCTGTTTTGTGGTTACAGCATTGCCAGTATCCTCAAATATCTTTTTATGGAAGCCTCAGAAAGTAATAAAGAGAGGCAAAACTTAAAACTTATAAAAGAGAATCATTTCCTTCCTCCTTGAGAGCCAGTGATCTCAGGCTGAGAATGATTGGTCCTTTATTTCTTGTTTCTCCTTCCTCTTCCCTCATCTTCTTCCTCCTTCTGTTTTTATGTATGTGTCTCTGTCTGTCTCTGTTTATCTCTGTCTGGCAGTGGCTCTCTCAAAAAGAGCCCTCTCTTATTCCTTCTCTCCTCCTCCTAAGTCTATTTTTTTCCTTTCTTAGGAAAGAGTTTCAAAAATAAAGAAGCCTCCTGTTTCTTGGAATCTTCCCCATGACTTTCCTTGTTCTATATAGCTGGAGTGGAGGAGACAATGAATGAACCCATACAGATGTGCATCACAGGACAGGAATGACGGGGGTGGCTTTGTGGAAGAGACAGAACTTGGACTTGCCTTGGATCAATAAGTGATTCTTTTGAGCTGTGTCTGGGAATGAAGTGGGGAGAGATTAGGGTGTAAGCACTGAGTCTAGTCCACAGTAGAGGCCAACATAAGAGGAGCACCGTGGTAGTTAAGGAGGGCAAGGCAGTGAGCCTGGACAGAGGAACTTGGTGAAGATCAGGGTGTGGAGAAGTCTTTGAATGCTGCCTTGGTCAGGGCTTCTCCAAAGCAACCCTTGACAGAGGGACTCTAGTCTGAGTGGCTTATCTGAGGAGTGACCCCAGGAAGCACTGGCCAGGAGTGACAAGTGAGGTAGAGAGGGAGAGGATGCCAACATAGGCTGAGTTACTGAGCAAGCTATCTCTTTAGAAAACTGGGGTGCAATCCTGCTGGGGATCCCTGAGAAACCACACAGAACCCACCTGCAGTGCTCCCACTACTGACCAGTAGCTGGGGAGGAAGATAGATTGCTGGGGTTTCTCTGGTTGGGAGAGGCATCATCCCTTGGTACTTCTGAGCTTCCCTACAGGACCAGGGGCTTTGGAAGCTCCTGGATCTAGGGAATATGCTTGGAGAAGGGATAAGGAGCTCTGATGTTACAAACATGAGGGGAGAAACCAGCAACACCTGCTACAAGTTCCCAGCTGTCAGAAAACATGTGCTTGTTGCACTTAACATAGGAACAACTGCAAGGTGTGGGAGCAGGGCCTGCCCCGTCACTGAGTTTTTGGGACAGACTTACAGCAGAGTGAGAATTTGTGCATTGACATTTCTTTTTCTTTTTGGGGGACTGGGTCACATTCATCTTTATATCATAATGTTTATTTTACAGAGTCTTGTCCTTGTACACAGTAAGTGCTGAAAAAATGTTGAACATTACCTTCTTGTCGTCACTCTTTCTGCACCTTTCTCCTTCCTTTGGGGTGAAGAGTTGGTGGAGGGCAGAGAGGAGCTGCTGAAAGGTTTTAATCTTCTGATCTTAACGTGAGCCTAGAACAAGTTAGGGGATCAGGGATCATTTGTTAAAGTCATGAGGGAAAGAGAACATCAGAACTTTGGAAGGAATTGTTAGGTGGGTCTGAATGAATAGGCCCTTTATTTTCAGTTGCTGGAACAAAATATTGGACACCCACAACTTAAAGGGGAGATTTAATTTAGCTCACAGTTTCAAGGGTTCCAGTCCATGGTAGACTGGCCCAAGGCAGAAATGTGGTCGTGAAAGGCCACAGTGGAGTGAAGCTGGGAAGCCGGGCACGGGGAAGAGCACCAGTGAGAAACACACTTCTCAAAGGCACACTCCCACTGACGCACCTCCTCCTTCTGGGCCATACTTCCTAACTGCACATTCAGCTATGAATCTCAGCAGGTAAATCTGCTGATAAGTGTAGTGCCTCAGGATCTAGTCCCCTCTTTGGGAGTCTCTTAATCCAGACAGTTTGAAAATTAAGATTAACTGGTAGAGGCCAATAGATTTTTGTCTGGGGATCTAGGAAGGAGTTATTTCAGCCCCAGGTGAGTTGAGGATCTTTTCTCAGGTGTTGGAGAAATACACTGAGAAGATGAATCCTGAGAGTGAATGGCATTATAAAGGTGGATCCTGGGAGTGAAGGGCCCTGTGGCAAAGGTGGGAAGGACACACTACACGGACTGACCAGGAAGCCCCAAGAGTAGGGACCAGAAGCCCAGCCCCAGGCTGAGATGGAATTTCAAGGGCAAGAGCTTGACTATGGAGAGATGGAGCTGGCAATAGCTTTCTGCCTCCTCCTTGATTTTCTTTTACTCTCTTGGTCAGCCTCAGATTTCTAACTAAGCCTGGGAAGATCCAGGCGACCCTGGGTGGTCTTTAGCTGAAGTTAGGCTCTTACACGCAAGAATTCCAGGTCTGGAGACTGGCTGTCATTCCCAAGGCAGCCATTCCTTCTCTGCACTGCACAACTGTTCCAGGGGCGCCTAGAAAGACTTTCATTCTTTCTCAAGGCTCAAGTGAGCATGGATGTGGGGTTTCCTTCTCCAGAACATGTGGACCCCTGTTAGAGCCTTCACTACAGGGTCCATATCTGGCTTAGTTCTGGAGGGATTTTGATCTTTGTCTTGGTCTGAAGCAGCTCTCTTAGGGCAGGTGAGGATCCCAGCTGCATATTTGGGGGAGGAGCTATCTTATAACCCTGGAGGCTGGGGTATCATTTCACCAATGCCAGATGAGGTGAACCCTTGGCTGCCAGACAGGGCATAATGGTTCTTGCTTCGTGTATGGTGATAAAGGGGGAGAGAAATGAAGCCGGTACAGATCTGTGTCTCCTGTAGCAGCCACAGTTGCTGAATCTGCTGTTTCTGAGAAAGTGAAGTTTCAGTCCCTCCATTTCCCTACTGGCTGGGCTGTCAGGATATGCCGACAAGGCATCAGCCAACCTCCCTGAACCATTGGTAGAAAATGGGTATTCTTGTGCAAACGCCCATATAGGCTGCCGTAGTCAATTTGGTGACATGGTCTCCTCACATCTAGACTTCACTGTGAGGGAGCTGCAGAGAGAATTCCTCCCCATGGCCAGCACCCCCCTTTTTCTCTGCTGTTATGGTTTGAATATTTGTGTTCCTTCAAATTCATATGTTGAAGTTCTCAATATCAGGTGATGATCTTAGAAAGTGGGGTTGGTGGGAAATGATTAAGTTGCAGGATGGGGCCCTCATACTTGGGGTTGGTGTCCTTATAGAGAAGGTCTCAGAGAGCTGCCTCATTCTCATCATGTGAGGGTACAGTGAGAGGGCTAGAGACACCATATTCGCGGGTGCCTTGATCTTGGACTTCCCAGCCTCTGGGACTGTGACAAGTTAAACTTCTCTTGTTACATGCTGCCCAATTGATGGTTTTTTGTTTTGTTTTGTTTTGTTTTTTGTTTTGTTTTTAACTTACAGCAGTCTCAATGAACTAAGGTAGCTGTTTTGAGTGTGAGCAGGAGGAGGCTGAGGGCATCTAGTCCATGTCCTGACTTTAGGGAAAAGATGCCATGGCTCCTTCTCTACTGTTTCACCTGTTATGACACAGGAGAGAGCAGCTCTGTATTGGAGATGGTCAGGATGCTGAGAGAAAGGGCTGGCAGGATGAAGGGGAAGGGCAAGGGGGGCAGAAGAATCCACCTTGATGGGATGTTAAGGAGGATGTTGTAGTCTTTGGGAGACTGGCATGGGAGAAAACGCCGAGGCTTTGCCAGAATCTTGTGTGTGTCCATCCAGTCCCATGTCCCTTACCTCTGAGGCCATGATCTGATCCTGGCTGGAAGGCTCTGGTGGCAGTGCTTTCAGTGCCCACAGTCTCCCATCCAAGGCTGCCATTCTCTCGTTCCTCATCTGCTGACTGCCAGAGGAGAACTCTGAGGATCTGAGGTTGGCCAGAGACATGGACAGGACTTTTGTCCCTGAGTAAACGCTGGGGAGGCTGCGACAGCGGGAAGATCCACATTGCCCACTTGTGCTTCATTTGTCCACCTGTTCACTTAGGCAGCAGACATAGCTGAGAGCCTTCTGTCTGCTAGAGACAGTGGGGGAGGCTGTGGTGCCTGTCCTAGATGTAGCAGGAGACTGTATTTATAAAAGGGCTGGAGAAAGAGAGCTGAGGCAGGGGCTGGGCCGTGGGGGAAGGGGGAAGGGCCTTAATAGGCATGGTGGTGAGTTTGGTTTTTAGTCTGAATGACAGTGTGATGTCAGCTGAATCTTTAGGTAGAATAATGACGTGCATGGAGGTACATTTTTTCCCCATTTTATTGATATGTACAAGTGCAAATTTTAAGGTTTGCAATGGAGTTGAGCACTTTGTGCATATACGTTTCTTGTCAAAGTGACAAGGGCTTTCCCGCTCTCCTTTTGTCCCTCCCCCTCCCCTCCCTTCCCTCCCTACACCCCCACCCTGTCTCCTTCTTTCACTCTGTCTTCTGAAGTTCCATGAGATAGTTGTGGTCTGGGTCTCTCATATCAGAGAGACCATTCGATGTTTCACCTTCTGCTTCTGACTCGCTTCACTAAGCATGATGTTCTCAAGTTTCTTCCGTTTGCCTGTAAAAACCTTAGAGGTACATTTTTGAAGACCTGGCAGCTGCTTCGTGGAAGAAACATCAGAGTGAGCAGGACGGGGCGACTGCTGAGGACGTCTCCTGTCACATCTGTGTTCGCTCATGCAGTGCGTTCATGTCTTCCAGTCAGAGTTTGGGCCGGGCTTGGAGTTCTCTTGTCTCAGGGAGGCTGGGAACTGGGTTAAGGTGAGACAGAGAGGATGCTGGAAAACAAACATCACAGTGAGGTTTCCAAAACTGACTTGCCAACCAAATTCTCTGGTTTAAAGTTTTCAAAACTCAAGTTTATTCAGAGGACACTGACTTTTATGCTCTAGACTGCCAGCTGGTCCAATCTTCTACATTTCTTGGAGTCTTGGGGTACAATTTCCTTAATGAAAGCAGAGGAAGCAGCACAATTTCTGAGGGCAGCTGGACATGGATTTGAATCCTTCAGCTATGTCCAATCCAGGATAGTGGAGCAAAACTTCCTGGCTTCCTGGTCTATCTTTATAAACAAGGTTGCTGTAGAGGTCACGTGAGGTGAGGCATGGCATAGCTGCTGGCCCGCGTAGAGGGATTTCCCTTCTCCTATCCTGAGAAGATGCTGGGGCTGGACACAGAAGGTTTGGAGCCTACGTTCAGCTCCTCGCCTGTCTGTGGTTGCTGTGCCTGGGAGAGCTTACCAGCAGGCTTCTACTTTCACTTCAGGACATCCTGCTACCAGCGATTACAATCAGCCACCAGCTAATAGATCTGAGTAGAGTCTCTTGCCAATGTCTTTGTTGAGACTGCTTTTCTTGAGTCCTTGTTTCTGCCTGACTGTGCAGTCCCACAGGAAGCCTGAAGTGAGTCCTCAAGAGTTGTCTAGCTGGCCTTCGGTGGGGTGAGAGTGTGTGCTAGATAGATCCAGGAAGGACCTTGGAATGAGTGCATTCAGAGCCTAGAATGTAACATCTTCTAGTTCTGGCCAAAAGAGGGCTCCTTTATGGTCTTTTTTTTTGGGGGGGGGGGCGGGGGCGGGACAGGATCTCTCTCTGCAGCCGAGGCTGGTCCTGAACTCACTGTGGAGCCCAGGCTGGCCTTTGACTCACAGCAATCCTCCTGTTTTAGTCTCCCAAGTGCTGGGATTACAGGTGTGTGCCACCAAGCCCAGTTTATGTGGTGCTGGGCAAGTGAACCTAGGTACTTAACACTTGATGCAGCGCTTCTTTTAACCGGGGAGCCATTCCTCCAGCCCCAAGAGGGCTCCTTTATTGCCTCAGCTGAGGGAGGGGGTCAGAGAGGGTGACAACAAGTAGTCAGATGCAAGATTGAGAGCAGGCCACAGTAGTGTGCAAAAGACAAAGCATTCCCAAAAGCAGGCAGCCGCAGTGCTTGGCAGAGTGTGGCTATGTTGTGGGCTGACCTGTGTTCCCTAAAATTCGTATGTTGGTAGTCTAACCTCAGGGGCCGCACAGATGGGCCCTAGTCTTACAGGAGTGATGTCCTTGTTGAAAAAGGTTGTTCAGGTACAGAGATACGTACAGACAAAGACAGTGTGTGGAAAGAGGGAGAAAACAACCACCCACAAGCCCAGAAGAGTTATCTTGGAAGAAATGCAACTTGCTAGACTTCTAGCCTGCAGAACTGTGAGAAATTAAATTCTTGTTGTTTAAGCCACTTGGCCTACAGTATCCTCTACAGTAGCTGTTAGAAAGTAATAGAACCTTAGGGGAAAGAAAAGTTTCTCAAGTTCCAGCATTGTAGATCCGTGCTTTGCCAAAATGAGAAAACCATCATCTGGTGCTGTAAGGGTGACAGAGTTGATGAAAATCTTGCAGAAGCTACAGCAACTGAAGTGTAACCATCATGACACAGATGGTCGTCATGGATGTGGGAGGAGTCAGCGAAGGAAGTGGGATCAGAGAGGCAAAGGAAGGAGCCAGACAGGACCCAGCGCAGGCTCAGACAAACTAGCAGGGGTCCTTGGCTTTTTTCTTTTCTTTTTTTCTGTCTGTCTGTCTGTCTCTGTCTCTGTCTCTGTCTCTGTCTCTGTCTCTCTCTCTCTCTCTCTCTCTCTCTCTCTCTCTCTCTCTCTCTCGGACAAAGTGTCATTCTGTAGTCCAGTCTGGTGCTGAACTCACTGTGTAGGACGGCCTAGAACTCATGCGCCTTCCCTTCCATCTTATGTGGTACTGGGGAGTCAAATCCAAGGCCTTGTGCTTGTTAGGCAAGTGCTGTAACCACTGAACTACACCTCAGCTCTTTCAGACACATTTCTAAAGATGCATCCAATACCAAAATAGGAGGCAAGAATGGTGAATAGGGGAAGACGGATACATAGCTCTGTATTAGCCATCGACTCCTGGGTTAACAATGACCAAAAATTTAATAGCTTAAGGCAATATCCCAACATTGTTATCCAGGTTAGGAGTCCAGGCAGGCTTGGCTGTGTTCTGTGTTCTGGGCATTAAATGAGGCTAAAATTGAGATGTTGAGCTATATTGGGCCAGATAAGAAGTTCTGAGAAAGAATCCATTTTCAAGCTCGTTCAGGAGGTCTCTCTCTCTCTCTCTCTCTCTCTCTCTCTCTCTCTCTCTCTCTCTCTCTTTCTCTCTCCCTAATGGCTATATGTCTACAGTTCTGTTTTTAAGGAATCATGTGATTAGGCCCACCTGGATAATTTCTCTTTTTAGATCAACAGTGCCATGTAACAACACAGTAAGTAAAGGAAATCTCATCACACTTGCACACTTGTGAGTGTGTGTATTGAGGGCATGGAATCTTGCCCTCAATTTCTAAAATTTATGACTAACCCACCCTCTAGATACCTCCATGCCAGAGTCCTAAGGACGAAAGAGGCTATTCAGCTGTCGAACCTATGGCTTGTATGGGTTACTGAGGACACCTGGAATTTCTGACTCCAATTCCGACATTACTGTACAGCATATTGCTACCATGTGGAACCACTCCCAGACTATGAGCTTTGCCTTCAGCATTTTTTCTTGTCTGAGAATGAATCTTCTTTCCGTCATGATTTATTATCTAACAACCTGCACTATAGCAAAATGAATGAGACTTGAGTTTTGTCTCTGTTACCTACTCGCTGGATTTTGTGCAGGTTGCCTAACCTCCACTATTCTCAGTTCTCCACCTAAACAGCTTGTAAAACTTAATTCTTCTGTTCTGTGTACCTTCATATGCAAATATTTTCCTAAAAATAAGCCACAAAGCAATTGTGCATTGTGATTTTATTTTTGAACAAAATTGTTATTAATAGTAGACATTAATAAGCATCCAGAAAATTGCCTGGAGTATGTACATCACAGTTTTAGCAGTTGTCTTTGGAGTTAAGTGGAGAATCTTCACTCACAGTATCACCTAGTTCTTGTCCTGATTTTATAACAAAAGAAAGAGAAGTTCAGACAGGTCATGCATCTTGTCCGAAGTCATAGGTGAAATCTTTTTTTAATGTCATGGCTTTTATACTATTTTTGAGATAAGAAATGCAATGAAAAATAATTAGAATAGATGAAATAGCATGTCTGAAATTACCTAGCACAGTGCCTGGAACATAGTGGGTCATTCACTTTTGTGTATATGTATGTGTATAAACACATATATGTGTATGAGTTACTATATATACATATAGTCTGTTACTATATATGTGTGTGTATATATATATATATATATATGCAGACTCTTCTGCAGGGAGGGCGGGGAGGAGAGGAACTTCCCTCTGAGCACAGAAAGCCGCAGCCAGACAGAGGAGAAGAAATCAGAGCATCATGGGCTCCTGCCTGACGGACTCGGGAAGGAGAAAAGTAGCCTTCAGTCTTGGAATCCTAAAATAGTCCTGTTTGTTGACCTCAAAGATTTTTAGAGAAAACCTCTACTCCCTTGGGCTTTGGGGAGAGCACTTGTCCAGGGAAGTGAGGATATAAAGGTCTATTGTCAGATGAAGTCGTTAATATTCATCTCCTAATTCCCTCGATCCCACTTCAGCAATCAGGAAAGGAGTTTACAAAGTGATCTCTGGAAGAAAAGCTCTTCACTCGCTCGGTTAGAACTGCAGAGCAAGTTGCTGGAGCATGACAAGCTTTTGCTTATTTGTTCCTAGTGCCAGCCCGAAAGAGCATACATGAAGTGGCCCTTGTGGGGATGGCAAGGCCTTCCCCATGTCTGCGTTGCCTCTGTGTGCGGTTATGGTGAAGGGCTGATTTCCCTCCGCTTCTGCCTTTTAATATGTCAGGATTTCAACAAGGGGTCCTACAGCCATTTCTAATAGTTTGAATTTTACAGACTAGGAAATGTTAAAAGAATACTTTGAAGACCAACACTAGGTCGCCAATTTTTAATTTTGTTGAGTACATAAGAGAAGAAGGAACCAAGTGACTATCTTGTTGCTAGTCATTGTAACTGTCTCTATGCACATCAAGGGCAGATTTCAAGAATGGTCCATTCCCAGAAAAGGGAGTTAGCAATCATGCAAGGATATAAACATTTCGCTGATGTCCTTGTGGAAGAGTGAAAAGTCAGCACAGATGGACAACACACCTGGGAGCAGTAACATCATGGCTAAGGACTTGGGGTTAGGTAGATCTGGGTTCAAGCCATCTCCAAACCATTCATTTGCTTTGTGAATGTATGGAAGTCAGGTGACCTCTTTGAGTCTTAATGTTCCCATCTAAAATTATGTTGTGTGACTGCTTTAAGAACTGTATGAGTTAGGTTCTGTAAAATACCTAAGATACTCCTCGGTATATGATAATTATGCATCCATGTGTTGTACTCCATTTGATTTTCGTGCGCGTGTGCATGCGCATGTGGGTGTGTGAGGAAACAAAAGTACTGAGATATAGCCTTTAGCTTTCTATCTTTCTTTAACTTTGCTAGCAAGACAGTACAGCTTTAGTGAATGCACTCCTTCTCCAGTGAGCACCGGGAAGGATGAGAAAAATGTGGCACTGGGGCGAGGTTCTTGGGGTCCTGCTTGCTATTTTATGCAAACACTTTTAAGCAGGACATGGGAATGAACCATGCAAATGTCTGGCGGGATCCTAACGTAGGAGGTGTTTTCCGTTCCATACTGTCTTCCGAGCTCGTACATCACTGCTTTTTGAGCACGCACGGGTGTCTCACAGATGCCTCAGACCAGCATCACCTTTCTCTTTTCCTTGGTTGCCTCTTCTCCTCTGTTTATCTCACACAGATGGCACTTGTTCTCTTAAGCTAGGACTTTGCTTCATCTCCCAAATTTGCTGTTCTGCCTTCTCTGTCTCTTGTTCTCCAACTCTAATCGGAAATCTCACCTGAATATGCACACACTCATTTATAACCCCTGGGCCTGCCTGAGTTTGTTTTTCCACCACTTTTTCCTTAGGTAATTGTTTCAGCTTTCTGATCATCTCACCTCACATCCATCACTGCCACATGCTTTTTTTTTTCTTAAATAAAAAGCCAATCATGTGACTCTCAGCCTGAAAACCTTCAAAGAATCCCCATAGCTTATAGGATTAAGAGGAAGCACCTAGCAACACAGCACCCACAATGTGACATCACCTCCCTCCCCAGTCCTGAAAGAAGTCATCGCCGTAGGCATCTGTGGCTGAAAATTTAAGGCTAGACAGTCACTTGTACCTTGATTTTTTGGGTTTTTTTTTTTTTTTTTTTACCTTGAGTCCATGCCCTCTGTCTCCCTCTCTTGTCCATATGATGAACTTCTTACCTTTAAAGATATAACTCAAAAGCTACCTCCTTTGTGAAGATTTTCTGATCATTCTCCTCCCAGGTAGAAAGAGCATTATCTTTCCTTTGAATTCCCACCACATTCTGTTTGGTTGCATTGTAGGGAGAAGTAGTTAACAGAATGAGTTATGTGGTGAGTTTAGGTACAAGTCTAGATGTATACTTACTCGCATTGTTGAGGATGAGAAAATTATTTGAACAGCTAATTAGCTTTCTTAGATGGAAAATTACAATAGTAGTACTTCTCTCCTAGGAATATTATGATGATCGAAAGAAATATGTCTAAAGCACTCAACACAATGTGTGCTACAAAGAGTGCTTTTAGTAAATATCAGCTATTATAGTCATTAATACCCCATCCACCTTTCCCCTCTCCCATGCTCCCAACTCAGAGGTTTGCGAAAGTTGGATCCTGGTTTATTTGTCTTTGTGCTCTGCATCTAAGCAGCCAACACAGCATCTTTTACAAAATAGGTGCTCAGCTTTACACTTTTCATTCATTTCTTTCTTCTCCATTCTATTGCAAAAGTGTTGTGGAGGTGGAGGAGGAGGAAGAAGTCAGTAGAAAGGGTGAGGAGAAAACTGGTAGAAATGAGAAGAGCCACGCTGAGTTTTGGAGGATTAAAAGAGCTACATTCACTGGTTGAGGGTGAACTCTAATATGGGACTAGCAAGAAGACGGTAGGGGGGTGGGCAGAAAGGGTGGAGCAGCAAGGAAGAGGGGGCATGTTGTAACACCCCTCCTGGGGTGCTGTAGGAAAGAGGGCAGCTAAGGGCCTGGTCTCCATGATTTGGACAGAGTTAAAGGATTAGGCAGTATCAAAAACCACTGTCATCTGGGATTGCAATTCTGTCTCTAGTCTGTAGTCCAGGAAGGTGAGGACTGCTGCATTTATTCCTTACGAGTGAGGTATTCAACTTATCTAGACTTGGAGGATTTGGACTACAAGTCCTAAATCCCACACACAACTCCTTATCACAGACAACCCGGAATTATCAGTCATTCCATATACAGCTGCACATGGGATTGGAAGTGGAGAAGGTACCAAATTTCACCAGAAATCCAGAGACACACACACAGAATTTCCTAAATTTTAGCAGGAGATAAGAGAGACAGATGACAGAGGTCTTGTGGTATTGACCTCTAAACTATAGAGCCGCTTCTATAGAGTATAGCATCCTTCAAAAGTATAGAATGCTGTTTTAGGGGATTCTCTTATGCGTGCCTCAATTGATCCTAATAAGTTTTTAATCATAAAAATTATATATGTATATGTAAATAGGCAAACATATGTAAATGTTACGTTTATTATGTATTGAACAATATATACATATATATATATATATATATATTTAAGCTTGATTATCTAGAGAACTATATTTACATTTCTTTTCCCATCACCAAGCCATCAAGACAACTACAAACATGGCGCAAAAGTATTTATTGTTTCCTACCATTTTTATGAATATGCATATGCAACACAAAAGTATTTTAAACAGGTCAGCAACACTGGTTTCCGTGGAGAAGCTGACACTGATTCTTTGGTAGAGGTTGCCTAGAATGCTGTGTGGAAACAATGTAAGGCAACCTCCGGGACTGGTGATGTGGGAGCCATAGTTGATTAGTGATGTCTGCCATGGGTTTGGGAGAGAGAAGTGGCTGTAAAAAGAGTCTGTTTCATATTGCTGGGCTAGTGACTGAACATGCTTCCATTTCCATGTCTTTCTCTTGCTTTGATCCAGCTTCGCTTCTAAGTGGGCTGTGCTTCCTAGCCGCATCTCTTGATTCTTGATCCTATTCACAAGTGCCTTTATTTCTGTTTTCCCGGAAATACTTTATCCTAAATCATAATTCTCTTCTTTCCCACTCCCCCCTTAAGAAAAGAACACTCTATGTTTCTATTTTCTTTTTGGTAGTTGGCGTTTATTAACTTGTCTTTTTCTTATAGTATTGCCTGGCTGGCTTCTGAGCACCTTTCAGAAACTCAGTGACACCTCCCGTGCAGCTATACTTCCCTTTCACTCTGTTCTAGGCTGAAGTTTCAGTTGGCTTTAGTCAATGAGGGCTTCTTTTTAGCCCTACAAATGTTTGACGATCCTTTATGTTGTGCTCCTTGCATTTCATCTCTACATTGTTCATCTTATTTTTAAGTTTTTATTTCTCATCTTATTTCTTGTAGCTTGAAAATATCCTCCTGGAGATTTTTTGCTTTTGTGTGTTGTGGGACTGACCATCCTCTTGCTCTGGATAACTAAACATCCAATTAAATCCAAAGTGTTCAGACTGCAGGCAAGAGAGTGCAGGAGAGTGACCCTCAAAGAAGAAAAGCAAAGAGATGAGTTTTATGGTTGTTCCAGCACCCTTACTAGAGAGGATTCCACCAATGATAAGAAGAATCTAAATAGACCCCAGTGAAATCTTGGGTGGAGAAAAGGCCAAGTTTGCTAGACATTGTTTCAGGGAGAAAGTAGTGGAGAGGAATGAAAAGGAGAGTGAAAGAAAGAGAAATAGAAGGAGAGATATAGGGAGGAGACATACTAGTTTTGGCTCCAGGAGGATTGTTTGGAATATTTGATTCATTAATGGTCAGCAAATGTATATGAGGCAATATCTGAGGCTAGGGAAAGAACCACTGGAAAGGAATAGTGGTAATAAACTTTGTTGCTTAGACAAGGCTGGGAGTAGTTTCGTGTTACCACTAACCCTAAAGGAAGGAAGCTTTATGTAGACAGCATTGAGTGGAATCTTCAGAAATGTATTGCCAAATGACCCCTATATGAAAATCTGGTTTTATGTTGTCAGTTTAAAAGGAAGTTGCAAAGGGATCAGACTTACCTCACGTAACTTAACTATGATCCAATAGAAAGTCCTCAATAAATATACAAAAGTTCAGCACCCAGATATGTAAAATTCAAAAATGCCCAGCCTTTGATAAGTTGTTCTAAAGAAGTGAAGAAGTGGAAAAGTAGGATTTATAATGAGGAAGAAAATCTATTATCAGAAGCAGACTCAGAAATGACAGGAATTGATGAAATTAGTAGACATGGTAACTAAAGAGAGGTTATGTGTACACATGATGGTGACCAGAGAACTATTAAGAGTGTATTGGAAGGTATACCCATGGGAGGAAAATAGAAGATATAAAAATATAATAATTAAACTTCAAAGAATAAAAAGTATGATGTTTAAATTAGATTAGCATATTAGACACTGCCAAATGAAATGTAAAGTAACTTGAAAACATAGCAATAAAAATATCTAAAATGAAATGTAGAGAGAAAAAAAGATAAAAACTCAGATCGTAAGTTGCAATAAAAAACACTCAAGCACATGTGCACATAATTCCATGTATGTATCTGGAATCTCAAAAATTAAAGGGAGGAAATTGAAAAATATTTAAGGAACATTTTCCCATATTTGATGGGAAATATATCCAGAAATTTAAACATACTCCAAGCAGGGATTCAAAGTTAGGTCTATTGAATTCCAAACTTCTTTCTACTCACAGGGTTACCCAGGAGTATGTCCTCAACTTTCTTGATGTCCCTCTATTACGCATATCAAAGGTCTTCTCCTGAACTCTTAGTGCTTACCCTCACGTTGGAAGGAACAGACAAATGAACAAACCCACTCTGATTTGTAACACTGGCCAATCTGCACAGTGCTCCCACTGTGGTTCATTTCAAGCTTCCAACTTAATAATCCTGGATAGGAGGTGGAGTGACCCACGTAACTGGCTTTCTCAGGCTGACCTAAACATAACAGTTCATCACCACTGCTTTGTTTACTTGAAATGCTTCTACTCCTTTTGTAAAACCAATCTTGTCTAATCCCCCGCCTCCCCTCCCCCACCGGTTGTTCTAGCACAGGCTGCAATTAGCCTTGACCCGCATGTCCTTAGGGGGAGGGACAAAAGGAGAGTGGGAAAGTCCTTGTCACCTCGACAAGACACGTAGGTGTACAAAATGCTCAACTTCATTGTAAACCTTAAATTTTGTGCTTATACATATCAATAAAATGGGGAAAGAAACCAATCTTGACTAATGCCCCCATCCCCCACCGGCTGGTCTAGCACAGGCTGCAGTTAGCCTTGACCAGCATGCCCACCTCTTAAGCCCAAGAGTTCTGCAAGGGCAGCTCCAAGTGTGCTTCTAGCATGGAGCCTACATCAACCCTTGTTTGCTGAATAAATAAGCTAACCAAGGATTCTAATCCAAATCTTTATTCTGACCTGCCTTCTGCCAATGCTTTTGTTCCAGATTTTATATTATTTGTTTACTAGATCTGGAGAAGATAGAAATAACTTCACATTTTCTCCTTAAGAACTATCTTTCTTCTTTTTTTCCAAATAATATTTGATATATACAAATATATATATATATGTATATATATATATATATATATATATATATATATATATAAAATGTCAATGTTATAAAACATAATAATAAAATAGACACTTATGAACTCTCATTCCAAATTTAAAAATCAGACCTAAATATCTTTCTGGTATCTTGAAAGAAGTGCAGGCCATTCCTCATTTCGTCAATTCCTTTTGTCTTACTCACTTTTTTCTTTGTCCTCTTTATGTCTTAAAGCCCACACTTTTCAGTGATACTATTTTTGGCATGTAGGTTTAGCTATGAAGAAAGCCTGTTTATAAAGAAATAACTTCTTTGACTTCGCATCGACAATGGCTCTTTCGCCTTATTCTGCAATTGTGCCAGCTGTACTTTGGCCAGTGATCCAATGGGGCAGGGATTCCAGGCAGCTGAGCCACCTTATTGGTTGCGTTGACTTTTAGATCCAGTAAAAAGCTAATTTTACTTTCAGAAGGAAACCAGATCTCATCATTTCCCTCCAAAATTCCCTCCATGACCTTTATTGCCCTCAGCATAAAATATAAACTTTGCTAAGACCTCACGTGACTGGGCTTCTACCTGTCTTTCCAGCCTGGATCCAAGCTTCTTTTCCCTTCCTCGGCTCCACTCCAGCCCCTGAACACCTGTAGTGTTTCCTGCCTTGAAAACCTTGCAGATATCTTCTGTATGCCCAGAATCACTTTCCCTGGTGTCCTCCACTGTCTCCTTGTCATTCTGCATATCTGATTCTGTTGTCACTTACAAAATTCCAGTGTGGTAGTTTACCCCGTCTTCTCCCATGGCGATGTGTTCATCCATCTCATTTTGGCACTAAAGAAAATTATGGGTTGGATTCCTGTCCTTAAGAAACTTACAGTCTAACAATGCAATAGGGGCTTACTGGAGGAATGCAATATACAGGAAGGGCATTGGAGAAGGAACACCTGAGTCTACAGAAAATAAAGACTTTGAAGGGTTGAATAGAGCTTTGCTGTTTGGGCAGAATGAGTGAAATTGTGCTCTGTGAAGTGGCATGAAAAGTATGGTGATGTGAATAGAGCCCCTAAAGCAATTAAAGTAGTTTAGTACTCTTCAGGTGTAACATGCATGGGAGTGATGATAGATAGGTATGGTCTGTTGAGCAGTATTGAATTGTGGGGTTGGGAGGATCAAATATCTCTTTTGGGAAGTATATTGATTAGCTTTCTCATAGCTGAGACACAATATACAGCAACCACAACTGAAGAAAGGAGAGAGTTAATTTGCTCACAGTTTCAGGTTAAGATAGGTCAGTTCCAAGGAAGCAACATCATGGAGAAAGGATGAAGGAGAGAAAACTGTCCAGTTTATGGTGGTGGGGACATAGACCAGAGGAACAGGGCCCAAGCTGAAGGGATCACATACCAGACAAAGACTCTATGGCCACATCTCTGTGATCCACCCAGCCATGCCTAAAAGTGTCCGTCACCCCAACCCCTCAAAAATCTGAGGCATTTAATTGGAAACTCCACCTTAAGGCCATAGAAGATTGCTATGGAGAGTTTATTGAGGGAGCAAAGAGAAGGGGCAATCTGGAGGTTAGAAAGCCACTGAAGGAGTTTGCTTTCCTGACTAAAACAGACCTTATCAATATAGTGTGACACTCTTTCCCATTGAGCCTAGACTTTGTGTGGAATTCTTCAGCACAGCCCCCCAGGTGGGTACAACCCAACAAAAGGACTTGGCTCACTAGGTGTAGCCCATATGATCCTCTTGGACTAGATATTTCTTTCCAACTCTGATACAATTTTAAGAACCTGTGAACCAAGAGTATTTCCACTTTGACACAAGAAAATGCCTTAATAATGTCTAGCTCTAATGGTGATATTTCTACCATTTGCAGAAGTGAGAGAAGGTGCCTTGAAGGAAGCAGCCAGGTCCTTGTCAAAATGTACGTTCCTTATGGTGTGTTGACCTTCTTTGTGTAGAATATTGTTCCTTTGCCTGATGCATATGCTGGAGGCCCAACTATCTGACTTTCTTAAAGCAATTCGTTTTAGGGAGACCGATATAGAGGCATTTTCTGCAGGGGAAAAGGCATAGGTCTTTGAATCACCATGAGAGGACTCCAGAATTCCTGTTCTGTGCTTCTCTGACTTTGGAAAGAAGCAAACATTTCCTGAACATTGGCTATGTGCTGGTCTTGTGCTAAGTACTTTCACTTTTATTTTATGAATGGAGAAATTACTTAGTAACTTCCAAGCTGTGAGGCTTTGGAGAATTTTTTTTTTTTTTCTTGAGACAGGGTCTTGCTCTGTGTCCAGGCTGGTCCTGAACCTACTCTGTAGCCCAGGCTGGCATCAATCTCATGGAAATCCCCCTGCTTTATTTAGTCTCCTGATTTCTGGGATAGCAGATGTGCATGAGCTGGAAAATCAAACTCAGAGCCTGCACTTGCTAGGCAAGCACTCGAATTGCTGTGCTATTCCTCCAGTCCTTGGAGGACTTTTTTTTTTTTTAAGGGGGGAGGATGGGTATTGAGCTGTGGGCCTTCACACTGAGCTACATCCTCATCTCATTTTTACTTGTTTGTTTTTCGATTTCAAGACAGATCTTATCAAGTTGCTCTGTTGTCCAGCCTGGGCTTGAACTTGTGATCTTCCTGTCTCTGTTTCCCAGAGTGCTGGAATTACAGGCCTGTACCACTGGGCCTGGCTGGAGAAATTCTTGATCTCTCTAGTTTTGCATTTGATTGGTTGTAAAATGTAGTTGAGAAAGCCAACCTCGTGGGGCCATTGCAAGGAATAAATGAGCCAATAATTGTGAAAGCACCTAGTAGCTCATAGATGCTCTTCAAAACCAGCCCTTTTGGCCTTTCATTGGCAGCAAGACTAGCTGCGCTTTCAGCAAAGAAAGCTTCAGTTTAAGATCCCCAGGGAGAAACAGGTCTTTGCTCTGGGCTCTGAAATCCCTGGTGCCCACAACTTAATAGACTTACAATTGGTTAATTTTCTCTTGACATTGATCAGCAACGGGTCGTGTCTGCCACCGCTGGCCTGGCCCTCGGGGGGAGCCGAGAGATGCCTGGCCTGGCCTCTCTAACCAGAAATTCAATAACTTTTTCATATAAATTGTCCGTAAGAGAAAACTTCTTGTTTTCGGCAGTTGCAGCTGTTTCAGCATTTTTCTGTACAAGATGAAAAACTTTTGCATTGAGCAAAATACAGATTTATGGTCAATAAAGTGAAGTTTAACAGTTTATAGGGGCCATACTTTCTTTCTTAAAAACTGATATTAAAAGCCATTTTTTCCAGTCTTTGTAAAAAAGGCCCTTCTATCAATCAGGATCCCAGCTTGTTTAAATGATGGCAGAATTAGGAAAAACTTGCTCATCAGAGGGCTTGTAAACATATGCCAATCATCTTCCGGCCTAAAGCTTTGCCGTGGTCGGGGATTATTTTGTGAAACAGAACCACATCAGGCTGGAAACTAGAAGTTTCTCAGAGCTGGCAGTGAGCTGAGGATCAGAACCTCAGGTAGGGCTTGAGGAGTGGATGAGTACCGGGCGTGCCTCTTGTGTCCAAGATCTGTCTGGTACCTTTCACGGATCCAGCATGTAGCCATTGCACACCTCTGTGTGTCAGAGCAGAGCCAGCCACTGGGATGGTGAAGGTCAGTCACATCTGCTTCCTGCCCTCGCGCGCTTAGGAAGCAAATCAAGTCTGAGGGTCACCGACAACAGAGTCAAGAAGGGAGTTAAGGGAGTATCGAGGAAGGACACCTCGCCCAGATTGTGGGCATCGCGGAAGAGTTCTCGGGGGAAGTGATACCTGAGCTCAATCCTAAAGACAAATGAGGAAAGCAAAGGCAGCCTGGGCAGAGAAGGTGGCGAGGTGGGGTGGAATTAGGTCCTCCTAGGCCAGGTCGTCACCTGCCAGAATAGACTGGGAAGGCAGGGGTTGCCTTGTACCAGCCCGCGGCTTGCTGCTCGGTCCTCCTCCTGGATGCTTTCAGTTGCACCATGGACCTGCTTCCTACCCCGAGTCTACAGGTGTGTCTCCATGGGAATCTGTTGCTCAGAAGTGTCATGATGGAAAGTCCCGATTTCCCTTTCCTGCCTCGACACTCGCTGCACCGTGCAAGGCTCTTATAGTGTGGTAGGCTTTGTCTAAGCTTGGATATCTCTGATGGAAATTGCAATATAAGAGAAAAAATATAATGGTCTGTGAGGTATGGCTTTTTAGAGAACTCCAGAGTATCGACAACAACAGGACACTCTGAAGGGGTCTCCGAGCTTGGCTCCCTTTATCAAGGTCTGTTTCTCTTTTTTGTTTTTTAAAGTTTTCTTTAAACCTCTGTGGAGCCGCATATTAGCTGTTCCCCTTATTCTGGCAACCTGTCTCTCCCTGTCTCCACCCCTCCCTGTGAAATCTGCACTCACAAGCACATGGCATCTATCAATCTCTATAAATAATGACAAACAGACAGAATGGGCTAGTTTCCTCTGCTGCATCATACAGCAGGGCACTGCAGGGTGTTTCCATGCAGAAATATGCATCTTCTCTTGCTTTGAGTCTGCCCAGGACTTGCCAGAGCCTGAAAATGGAAACCCCTTGCTGTCTACCTCTTAACTGCACCAGACAGAGGCCAGTCCTCTGAAATGTAATTGTCTTTACATCAGATGACCTTCTTAGATGGAGCATGTTTCCTGAGTCCTGAGCACAGCAAATGCTCAGGTGTTGGTGGGATGGGGCTGGGAGGGTGTTCTTCCTGCCCTGAAGGGCAATGGAAGTACCAAGCAGGAGGAACAAATGTGGCCAGATGTGGAACTGTGATCTTTCTAGTGGCCACAGTAAAAAAAAAAAAAAGAAAGAAAGAAAGAAAAAGAAAAGAAAAAACAAACAAAAAACCACACAGAGATGGGTGAAACTAATTAGCCAATTATTCGTATTAATTGACTGAATGTTACCATTTAAATATGTAATCAATAAAAATTGTTAGTGAGATAGATTACATTCCTTCTTTTTTAAACCAAGTGTTCCAAAATTCAGGAACCTCTTGGCTCATGGCTCAGTTCAGAGTAGGCACATTTTAAGGTACCCAGTAGTTGTGTGTGGCTGGTGGTCACTGTGCTGACAACATAGAGTGTAAATATGTTGAGTGTGTGTGTGTGTGTGTGTGTGTGTGTGTGTGTGTGCACGCGCGCATGCATGCATGAAGGAAGGAAGGAAGGGAGAGAGAAGGAAGCAGAGACTATCTAGAGATGAAGCTGCAAAGATGTAATTAAACATTTGAACTTTACCCTGAATAAAATGGGAGACAGTCATACAAGGACTTCAGTGAAGAAAAATTGTGACTGGATTCACATTTTAGAAAGATCTTCTGGCTATACAATGAAAAGGTATTGCAAGGAGTAATAAGTTTAGAGGCAGGAAGATTTCACTTAGAGAACTGCTTCTTGGAGATCAGGGCTGGGGTTAACTGGCATGAAGAGAGGAGGATGGATTCTAGACTTTTGGTGGAGGTGGAGCCTACCGGACACTTGTTGGGGTACAGGGATTCAGGGATGACATGCTGCATCCTGACTGCTGTGTAGATGCTGGATGAGTTATGAAAACATTGAACAAGATAGATGCCCAGGTTTGCGGGTGGGCTATAGTGAGTGAAGTTAGCCTGTGGATGAATTTGAGAATCCTGTGGAGGTCTAATCAAAGTCTTCCATCAGAATAATGAACTTGTGGGTCTGAAGCTCAGGAAAAAGAATAGCCTGGAGAAGGAGGACCTCATCTGTGAGAGACTCCAGCCATGCTTCTGCCTCTGGTGGGCTTTTATTTCATTGGTGCTACTTCTTAAACTTGTCTTGAAAATTAAAGAGGCAATATTCTTATGTGTTTAACTCGGAGGCCTGCATGTGTTGTGTGCTCTGCAGATGTGAGTTGTCAGATGGCAATGCTGATTGTCTGATGCCTCTCCTGTTCAGGTCTTGCCTCCTAGACTTTTTTCCTATTTTTTTTAAAATAAATACATATTATTTTAATGGATCCATATGTGATATTTCCATGCGTGCATTCACTGTTCTTCAACCTTAGCTCTCCACTCCCAGTAGCCTCCTCAATCCCATGAATGACGTGTAGGTAAACGCCTTTGTTTTAGTCTCTGCTTATGAGAACCAACACGTAGTGCTTGTCTTTCTGTACTTGGTTATTTGGCTTAACATGATGCCCTCCAGTTTGGCCCACTTCTACCTCTTAGATTTTACTTTCATACACATGCACACACATACATACACACATGCACACGTGTACAGAAATGCACACACGCACACACTCACAGTCTTAGGTATTCATCCACTTGGACATCAGATCTCATATATCAACATGCCATCCCACTGTACTAGTCTTCCATATATCTTCTTTTCTGCCTCTCTCTCATTGGTCCGTTCTCATTCTCTTTCTCTCTGACACTACAACAAAACAACTGGCTTCTAGGCCTTTTTTCTGTCTCAGAGTCCTTTTCTGAAGCTCGAGCCAGAATCAGAGGAGAACTCACGACATCCTTAGTGTTGGTCCCCGTGTTGTCTAATCGTCAAGGCACTCTGGGCCTGAGAGGCAGAGGGCATTTGAGGGCTGTGTCCTTGGAGTCCCTCAAGCCCGGCCTTAGGGGGCGGGTGAAGATTTCTGCAAGGATCTCAGATTGAAGAGCCAGAGTTGTAGCTCACGTCCCCACGGAACAATGAGGCTTGATGAACGGGGTGTGACGTGCAGTTGCTGATGAATATCAAGCTGATTCCCTCTGACTCCCAACATGGTGCATGTGGGAGAGCAAAACCGTGCAAAACCATGCTGTCCCGGGAGGGCTCAATATGGGCTTCAAGTTTCCCAACTTCCTGGCCTCAAAATTGATGTGTATGAAGGAAAAAGAGAGAGAGAGAGAGAGAGAGAGAGAGAGAGAGAGAGAGAGAGAGAGAGAGGCAGCAAAACCCACAAAGCAATATTTCCCAAGGCAAAGCCTGACATTATGACCGTCTCTTTAAGCACTCGTGTTGCATATATATATATTTTTTTTTCTCGATTGCATCTTCTGACTGACAAAGCTCTTTCTTGCCAAAAGCGACTGTTATAAAATTATGACTTGCGCATATATAATGTTTGTGTTCAACAAGAAAACAGAAATGCCACCTTATTTTGTGGTTACAGCTGCACAATTCACATCCGGCAAGATTGATCATATTAAGGTTATGCAATCATCTAATTGCAGAGACAAGCCTTGAGTAATAACTCCAAATGCTCGCACTTCAATCTGCACAACAGAGTCATTGCTGACTCCTGATTAGTGCCTGACAGCACTTGGGCTCCATTATCTGCTCTGGCATTGTCTAAACCTCCATTTCCAGCCGAAGCAATCTACCCACTAACTGATCTATGACAAACAGGCCCATCACAGCAAAGCTGTTTGGGTTGCAGGCACGTATGTACGTAACAAAATGTGATTCTTTGGGCTCTTTCCAGTTTTGTAGCAAACTTTTTCCCTTTCCCTGGAGATAACAGCCTCTTCCACCCCCATCTACTCACTTCCCTTCCCTCCTCTCATCGACAGGAAGCTGTAGGTGATTGAACCAGGAATTTGTCAAATCTTGACCAGATTGACTCCTACTCAGATCAAGTTCTTGGCTCCGAAGTGGTGTCCTCGGTTGCCTCTCCAGACTCACTAGTGGTATAGTATCTCAGGCCTTCATTTTCTTGCACTTAGACTTCTTTGTGTTTATACCTACAAATCCCAATGAATCCACTTTCAAATTCAACCCAGAACCCATCACTTGTGCCGCCGTCATCACCTGTGCTACTGCCTGCAGCCTCTCTGCCCTAGGGGATGGTGCCCACTCCTCACTGACCTCTAACTTACATCTTTATCCCTCAAATCTCCTACAATCTATCCTCATTTTGGCTGACAGAGTACCTTTTTTTTTCTTATTCCATATGTATTTTGAATTTTAAATATTTTAATTGACGCACAATAATTATACTTGTTTATGGGGCCAAGTGTGCTGTTCTGATTCATACAGAGATAGTGATTAAGTCAGGGCAATTAACTAATTTCTACCACATCAAACATGTATCATGTCTTTGTGTTGTCAAAATCTAACATTTTGAAATGCATAATAAATTGATATAAACTATCTTCACCCTACTCTGCTCTAGAACATGAAAGCTTACTCTTCCTTTCTCACTGTATCCTGATCCCTGTTATTCACCCTTCTATATCACTCATCCCCTTTTTCCAGCCTCTGGTAAACACTATTCTATTTTCTACATCTGCATTAGCTTTTTTAGCTTCCAGCTATGAAGACAACGTACTTTATAAAAATGCCAGCCAGGGGCAGGGGACGTAGCTTATTGACAGAGCTCTTGCCTGGCAAACTCGTTACTGTGGATTCAGTCCCCAGCACTGCAAAGTAAATGAATGATTAAAAAATAAATAAGGGTGCCAATCTGATGATAGCATTCTACGTAAAACCCTGCACTCAGTCCTCATCTTAGAGTGAAAGAGCATGTCCTTGGAGTGGTTCTCTTGGACCCTATGTGGTCTCACCTCTTTGGTTACGTCTCTTCTTTATAACCTCACTACTCTAGTCAGTGTAGTCTTCTTGCTCATTCCTCTCTTTCTCTTTCCCTCTTCTTTTTCCTTTTTCCTTTTTCCTGCAGTACTCAGCACCTTCACACTGAGCTACATCCTCAGCGCTTCTTCAGTTTTTAAAATTTGAGGCAGGCTCTTACTAAGTCACTAAGTTGCCCAGGCTGGGCTTGAAAGCCAACAGCATCCCAGAGTTCTGAGATTACAGGTGAGCGTTACCACATTCAGCTCTTTTTTTCCCCCCCTTTTGAGATAGGGTCCTCTTGCTTTTCTTAGGCTACCCTTAAATTCCTAAACTCAAGTGATCCTTCTGCCTCAGCCTCCTGAGTAGCTGGGACAACAGACGTGTGCCATTGTACCCAGCTTCTTGCTCTTTCTTGAACAGCCAGACATACCTTACCTTGGCCTTGCCACTTATGGCTTCTCTTGCCTGGAAGTCTGTTCCCTTAAATAATCTACATGGCTTGCTTTCTCTCTTTCTGTGGGTTACTGTTGAAGTGTCAACTTCTCAGAGATACTTTCCATGACTCTCTTATCTAAATGTCCCTCCCTAATGCTGCTTTACTGTTTTCAATGGTATGTGTCACCCTCTAACCTACTGCACAATTGACCTGTTCGTTTTGTGTCTTGTCTTGAGCAGCTATCTCCAGCAGAGCCTCCTGTGGTGATGAGGCTGTTCTATCTCTGTGTAAGCTCATTGAACATTTAAAAATGAACATTTAACATTTGGCTAGTAAGAGTGGCTAGTTGAGTTTTCAATTGGATTTGACTGTAATTGCTTTAAGTGTAAGGAGTCACATGTGGCCAATGGTTGCCACACTGAATAGAGTACCTGGTCCATGAGGGTATCATCTTCTGAATGACAATTTAGAAACATTATCATAAGTCTTGAAAATGTTAACTCATTTTGACCCTATAATCTTCCTTTCAAGAATTTTTGCTGGGGAGAAAGGTAGGTAGAAGGATGTTCACCACACTTCTGTGGACAATAGTGAAAAGCTGGAAATCAGCTAAATATCTGGCCACAGGGAGTTAAACAAATCAAATATGGCAACATTACCATGGAAACTATGCCACTAGAGTAATATTTAGCGACATAAAAATTTTTTGAAGATATATTGTCAAATGGCAGAAGAAGCTAACGAAACTGTAATTTTCAGGGAAATTTATATGTTTTATATAGAGTGCTTAAAAACTAGAAAATTTGGTAGAATTACATGTAATTTTTATGTATTACTTATTTTTGTGGTACTAGGGATTGAACACAGGGTCTTTGTTCTGAGCTACATCACTTGCCACTTCTTACTGTTTATTTGAGATGTGATCTCACCAGGTTTCTAAGTTGCGTAGGCTGGGCTTGAACTTGTGATTCTCCTGCCTCAGCCTCCCAAAATGCTGGGATAATAGGCCTGTACTATTGGGCCTGGCTGTGATTTTTTACTTTTTTATGTTTTTTTTTCAGTAGCTTCCAAATCCTCAAATATTTCCCCCTAATTATCAGAAATACAGAATCAATGTACCTTTTTTTTTTAAAAAAAAAAAAAAGAAAGAAAAATAGAATTCTCTCCGTATTTTTATTAGATTTTTTCCAGTTGATGTAGAGTTTAGAAAGAAAACTGGTTTGGGCCCTTGGCCCTCATTTTCAGCAGCTAGAGCCTCCTTGGGCTGCTGTGAAACATTGATTTCTCCTTTTAAGAGGGCCCATTTCGCTGGTCCTTAGTTCCTGTTTTGAATCTTGGATGGGCATAAAATGGTTTTAATTCTTTCAACCCCTTCTGGACTGTGATACTCTGGGAAGTCAGTGTAATCCCAAAGCTTAGTAATCACAGAAGCTCCTAGCTTTTTGCTTGTTACTCACTCAGAATTCCAGCACTGTGTGTCTTCTGAGCTTCTGTGACTTGTTCTGTTTGGAATCATTATCTTCCTCCTAAAACCCTACAGGCTCATCTGAGCCTAGCAAAGCTTTGAGAAAAGTTCTGTTCTTTGTGCATCATGGCAGACCATCCCGTGGGTTGGAGACCTGTATTGTCTTCCAGCAGCTTCACCTGTCCAGCTTCCTATCTCACTATTTTTCACGTGCACATGTACAATGACTTGGGGTTTCCCCAAAACGCATTCTCATACCTTTGTGCTGGTTTCCCTATCCGGAATGCCATTTCTGGATGGAGTTACGGTCCCTCTCCTCACGTGCTAAGACCTAGATGAACTCTTCATCCTCCAGATGCACACACTTTATTTCTAGAGTTATTTTGTTGATCGATGTTATTCAACAAAGCTCTTCTAGGTCTCATGTACTGGGCTGGCTTTTGGTGACCGGAGACTACAGGGAAGATGAAGAGAGACAACAGCCTTTACTAGGCAAATTACAGATGGTTCTCAGTTTGTCAGAGCAAGCGGGTAGGTAAAAGGGTCATTATAACACAGTGTGACAAACATTCCAGCACGTAGGCAAGATGTTACAGGTACAGTCATCTCTGCTGGGATGGGATTGGCAGTGAACGGTTTCAGGGAGAATGTTAGGTCAAGTTGCATCTTAGAAGAGAGATACTTTTCATTTTGAAATAGACACCTAGCTGTATGATAATGGATAGACCTCCTTGCCTCTCTGAGCCTCAGTGACCTTACTTCTAAAATGACTATCATGACTCATGCCTTGGTTACCTCCCCAAGCCATTTTTAGATCATGTAGATAAAAGATGCTGTCGATGGCTCTCTATCAATACTTTCTGTGACGGTGCATGTGGCTGTCCACCCGAGTAGGTGGGTACTGTAGAGTTAATGCTCTAAGAGGAACCCTCAGGCAATGACAGTTGGGAGTGAGTGTGTTAGTACCTCAGGATAACTTAGGGGGCAAGTCTGCATCAGCTCCCAGAGTTCCTCGGCAGGTTGCAGTCCTTCTTGCTCATAATGCCAACTTCCTTGGCCATTTGTCCTTGACTGGCTCCTTTCTCTTCCCTTTCCTCTACTGCTACATCTGGGACCACCTTTTAAATACACCAGTAGCCCGTAATTCACGCTACATCTGGGACCACTTTTTAAATACACCAGTAGCCCGTAATTCTTTTTCTCAGATTCTGCTATGGAGATGGTGGCACTGATCCTCAACCCTCCCTCTGACATTTCCTGTCCCTCTCACACTTCCTGTCTTTTTTCTAGCTATACAGTGTTTTCATGCAGGCTTTGGTTCATGATTACGACAAAAAACAAAAAGATTCTAGGAGCATAAAACCCATAGACAATAGGAACCCAGAGAAGACCTAGGCTCAGCAAAATGCAAAGAGAGGGTGGATTTTATTTTACAGTGTGTGTGGGAGGGAATCTCAAGGGGCTGCCACCTCACACCAATCCATCACCTCTTAGGGCTCCAGCCCAACGGCCTTTGAAGTTGGTTGCAGTGGGGGTGGGGGACGATGATAAGAACCAGGTCCATGCGTCCTTTGTGGATTCCTCCAATCACTTCAGGTTGGGATGAAAGGAAGGACTGTGTCCTGCCCTGCTCCTCCTGGCATCCTCCTCCCTCCAGGGCCAGGGCTGCCTTCCTGGGTGGGGCTTCTGGACAAGGGGCCCAATCTGTGGCTCTCACTCTCCAGCAAAGGGAAATTGCTGGCTCAGCTGCCCATTCCAGCTTCTCCTCCTACGCAGTGGCTCAGCTCTCCCAGCGACCTCTTCCCACCTGCTCCCTGCGGCCTGCATGTGTGGAATCGATATGAATCAACAAACAGGCATTGAAAGTCTCCCTGATGCCCAGACCCCAGCTGGGAACCTTGTTGGATGAGGTGGAAGGGGTACGATCAGTTTTTTACAGACGAGGAAACTGAAGTGGGAAAAGAGGCATACAAAAATCTTAGTTGGTAGAGGCAGTCACCCAGAAATAGTGTCTTGGTGCCAAGAACAGAGCCAGTAGGTCCAAACCCAGCATCACCTTCCAGTGACGCTGACTGAAGCCTCATTTGCAGGGTGCAATGGAACGTGTGGCATCCCACCAGCACCAACATCTGGGGCAGGGGTGGGGGTGGGGTCTTCATTAAAATGCAGTGACTTTATTGGCACCAAAATAAACGTGACATTTATCAGAACCTGCTAAATCTATTCAGTGCTTGCTTCCTTCGGAAGTGCAGGGTTTGTGCCGTGGGCCTAGAGAGAAAAGGTCTTTGCTGCTGAGAAAAGTGGAGCGGTAAGATGGGAAGGAAGGAGGGAAGAGGGAAGCGGGAAGCAGGAGGGACAGGCTGAATGGGGCAAGCAGCGCCTTGAGTACCCCTGATTCCAAGACATTGATTTTACGGCAAAAAATTAATCACTTTGCAATGAGGTTGTGCTGTCTGATAAGGAAATAGAACCCAAGTGATCTCTCCCAGCCTAAACCAAACTGAACTAACCTGCTTGGAGCTTCTAGAATGTGGCTGGTATTTTACGTGGGTTATTTTATTTCTCACAATAACCTATTAAGTAGGCTTTCGTGCCCACTCTACACACGGGCAAGCTGAGGCACAGAGAGGATAGACATGCCATTTAAAATCATTCAGCCAGTTCGTGGTAGTTTGGGGACAAGGGCTTTACTACCACAAAAAGCTTGACTGGGACAGTCTGAGTCTGGTCACTATTTGGCTCTGGAAAGTTGCTACTCAGTAAAACATAGTCCTTAAGGTTTCTCCTGACATGAATCACTTTATATCTAAGTACTTGTGTGCTTTCAGACACTCACAGTGGAAAAAAACCCAAACCACCGTTCCCAGACCGCTTACCTGGGCTCAGGTTTCTGGAGGGGAATGGGAAACTGATGATTTGGCCATTTATCAGGTGGAAGCAGATAGCATGGTGACATTTTGGTTGCCGCGTTTAGACCCCAGCTCTGGTACTTAATGGCTGTATGACCTTGGGTAAGTTACCTAACCTCTCGGAACCCTCACTTACAATATTATTTTTGTTGTTTGAGAATTACGAATAATAATTATGGCAAAATGTTTACCACCAGTGAATGTTGTGTCAGATGCGGTGAAGGGCTTTCCATGGACAATTTCATTTAATCTTCAAAACTATTCTGTGAGAAAGTTACTTCCAGTCTCTTCATTTTAGACATGAGGAAACTGAGGCTTAGAAGCTATTATCTTAGATGTAATAGATCACGCTTCCTGGAAAAGAGTAGAAACTCAAAACATTTTAATTTCTTGCTTATTCCTGGCCAACGAGCCAGTAAAGCTTAAGGATTCCTCACCCTGGATCCCCCCAAACAGGCTATATCAAGAAGTGCTCCAAGAAATAGTAAAAGAGAAAATAAAGTAACTGTCTCAGATGGGAGGTTATTTACTTTTATTTTAAAAGATCAGGTGCATTACTTTGGAAGAGTCTGTCTTTGCATGCTGCAGACTGCTAGCACCTGGCGCCTTGCATGCTGCAGACTTAGGACCTGGCACCCTTTGAGAATCTCTTTTCCTTGGCTGCTGGGAATATTAGGCATATAGATGAGTGCATAGAGAATCATTCCTTGGTCCCGTGAGCCTTGCTAAAAAGCTGTCCTTCAGCCAGGTGTCTGAGAGACACAGAGTTAACCGTAAGGAGTTTGTGAGTCCAGTTAGAGCCTGACCTGCGCCGCACCTGGCACTGAGCTCCGAGTCCCTGTGAGATGGAGTGTGGGAGAGTAGCCTCATCTGACTAGCCCGCATTACAAACGCTATGTTTCTGAAGATAAGAGGATCTGGAGGTGTCATCGCACCAACTGCAGTGAGCTGGGAGGCAAGAACTTGGTAAATGACCTTGGGTTCTCCTCCCTGCCCTGTGTCCTTTCTTAACCGAAATAGTTAACGGCAAGTAGATTAAAAACAAGTGCTAAGTGCAATTATGGCAGAGCAGTTAATACATAATTGCATATTTTTATAAACAAGCTTAGAGGCTTTTTCAGTGACCTCTCTGTGGCCTTGTGGTTTTGTAGATAAATTCTTTTCTCTTTTTTCGTTCAGAATTTAATTGGGAGCACTGGCGAGGTGGCTAGCACTTTTGTAGCGCAGACTCCTGTCCCTGGTGTCTGTGTGTCCTGCACAAACTTACAAGCCGTGTGTGTGTGTGTGTGTGTGTGTGTGTGTGTGTGTGTGTTTAGAAAGCATGCCCTGACATTGCAAGTCCATGACAGATTCTGCTGAGCACTCTGTGTCTTTACAAGGAAAAGCTTGGATCCAGAAGAGGGATCATGTTAGCAGGAACAAAAGATCAGGAGCTTCTGGCTTCTGAAATGATTCTAAAGTTCTTCAAGGGGATCATTCATTCATTCACTCATTCTTCAGATATTTCTTGAGACCCATCATGTGCCAGGCGCCCTGGGGAATCAGCCCCAAACGCTGCAGAGCTCGTCACAGACCAGTCAGGAAGTAGCCTCAAACTATATTTAATATTTCAGCAAGCTGCTCTCAGGCCACCCAAGTTACCTAAAACACTGAGCCTTCCTTGGACGGAAATGAAACCAGTTTGGTGAGGTCAGTGTGCTGGCCAGAAACCTCTGGATGTTTGTTATGATAAGCCAAACCTGGATGGGAAGGAAGGAGGGAAGACGGGAGCAGGAAGGTGGGAGGGGCAGGCTGAACGGGGCAATGAGTGAGTTATTACCTAAGACAGTTAGTGTGTTGTTAGACAAACTGTTTTGGGATATGAGAGTCTTCGGTGGAGGCAGCAAGGGGCCCGGACATCACCATGGAGGATCCAGGTTTCTTCCTTTCCTAGTCTCTCTCCAGATGATGTTTCTGGTAGCTCTGAGGAGGAAGGGTAGCCTTTTCCGGATGTACTGGTCCTGCAAACAGTCGGCATGAAGGGGACTTGGCCCAAAGGTGCCTCTCATTTAGAAGCAGTAGCCCTGTCTTACTGTATTGTGGGCTCTGGCACCTTACTGTATCCACTGGTCCTTCTGCTGTTGTTCTCTGGGCAGTGGCTGCCCTGGCCACACTAAAGTCATCATGTCTCCTCCTTCTGTCATACTTGGGCCTTTGCTCCTCAGTTAAGGGAACTGGGCTGGGGGGGGTGGGTGGGTGGGGTGGGTGGGAGGGCAATAGTCTTTCCTCTGGCACCAGACCTCTAAACGCTCTGCCACAGCAAGCAAGACAGTCCATCTAAGGACCAATGTTCTCCTGGTCCTGCTTAGATCTGTTGAATGTGGAACCAAGCTGAAACTGGCTTCAGGGAGCTAGGGATGCAGTGGGCAGGGTACCCACCAGGCAGATGGAGAATGGAAGGCTGAATGGTGAAGTTTTGGGCTCAGTGTCTTAAGTATCCAGATCCAAACCACAATAGGGGGTATAATTATGGTGTTAGGGTAGAGTAAACACATTCGGGAGGCAGACTATCTGGGTTGAAATCCAGTTTTGTGACTGTGGGCAAGTGAATTAGCCTGACTGTGCCTCAATTTCCTGTCTTTACAATAGTGAAAATAATAGGTCTTCATTTTTAGGGTAGTTGTGAAGATGAAAAGGCTGAGTTAATTCATAGAAAGTGCTTAACACGTGCCGGGTAAATATTTGGTAAGTGGTGGCACTGGCGGTGTAATGGCGGTGATATCATCAGGAATATGAGGAGAGGGTACAGGCCTGGATGTTTTGGTTCATGGCAAAGAGCCCTTGACCTTTCCAGACCCCCTTCCTGGGTTGGTGGCCTTCACCTGGCCCAGAGAAGGGTGAAGTGAGTGCCAAGTCTGGGCTCACCGGGTGCAGGTGGGAGGGATGATGGCAGCTGGCCCCAGCTGCAGGAGTCAGGAGCTTCTCAGGCCTGTTTGCCCAGGATTGTCTCATTGGTTTAGTGGTGGCTGTGTAACCTGTCACTTGTGCCAGGACCCTCATGTGGGTCACTCTGCCTTTCAGTACCATCACAGACTCTAGGAATTATCAAGCCAGGTAATCGGAGCATTGTGAGCCAAATGGGAGGAAATAGGCCCAGGTGAGAACTCTGCTTGGTAACAAACAGTGACAAAGAGTAGATTGGAGCTGACACCCGGATAGCGCTTTAGATGAAGTGACTTAAATGGCAAGGAGTGGTCCTGTGGGCCCTGCACAGCACATACTTATGGTGGGCCTTGTTTTCCACAAAGTCTGGTTTCCTCAGGGAGGGCCCCTGCGCATTGCCTCTGGTCAGAGAGTGGCCGCCAGATCCCCAGGCCTGGATGACATGCATAGGATGGAGGACCCAGGAAGGGGGAGTCTGTGGGGTCTGTGAGGAAGCAGGAAGGATGTCTTTTAAGTTCCAGCTGTCATTAGACTACACTTGTCTTTCTGAGTTGGTCTGAACAACCTCTGGCCCGCAGGCTTTTCTAGGCAGCTTGTTGTTCTCTGGGTTGTAGGTAACTGCTCACCTTAAATGATGATGAGCAACAGTGAGAGCCACAGCTCAGCTGCACTGAGGGCTCAGTAGAATCTGGGCACCATGACCCTGGCCCTATCAGCACCATCGCCTAATTGACACAAGGCTCCCCACCAGCCTCCTGCTAGTGAGGTTATTCTGAGAAACTGTGGAGGCCAGAACCTTGCCGCCTGCTGAGCCGGGAGCTTGTTAGGGAGTAGACTCAGCCTGATAAGTATCCCTACCCCCAACTCGCCTCTCCCGAGGGTTTGTAATTCTTTCCTCATGGAGCCCCGCCTGGCCTCTGTGTCTTTACCCATCCAAGGCCCTCTGCCCCTCTTCCATCTCTGGCTTTGGTTGGCAGCCTCTTCTTTCTCTTCAGCTCTCGGTTCTCGCCAGCTCTTTCCTCAGGTTCTGAGGAGGGACAAGAGGCACTTGTTCTGCTGGGATCAGCATAAGCCTAACACTCTGTCTACACAAGGCAAACCATGGTTCCTCTCTGTCACCTTAGAGGCCCCTGATTGCATTCACACCAATCCCCACATCCTCTGCCCATCTAGGTTCTATGAGAAAGTTGGTATTGGGTGATTCTGGATGGGGCTGGGCAGTAGCTGGGCTGGATTCTCATGGGAAAGCATGGGTGTATATATTTGTGTGTGTCCATGTGAGTGTATGTGTGTATGTGTGTGTGTGTTCTCAGCCTGTGGTCACACAGCCCCCACCTGGCATGGGCCTCTCTGCTGGGTCAGCCCCCCTGGCCACAGACCACCTGGGTTGTCCTATGTGTGGAGAGAAGTTGGGAGCACAGAGCTAAGGGTAGGGAGGGCTGTGGTCCACGGCAGGGCATGCGGTGGGGAGGAAAACCACACATTTCCTGGAGAGTCTTTTCCGGCTCCCAACTGGACCCAGGCATCAGGGAGGGGTGAGAATTGGAGAACCAGACTTCCTCCAGAGCAGGAAAGTGGGACGTAGTGTTGGATGGGTGCCCAAGCTGTGCGTTCTCTGGCTAACCACTCACCTCGTTGGGACTCTTAACCACCAGCTACATCAGTGGTGGTGACAAATGTGGTAATGTGACTTTTCTGGTACCATGAGAAGGCAGCTGTGGCACCAGGAATGTGAGCAAGATGAGGGAGGGTCACCCATTTCTCACCTTACTTTTCTTCTATTCTGGGACCTTCAGTACCTCCAAGGTCCCAGGCTTCCCCTGGCAAATATAACCCAGGGAAACTGTGCCCCTAAGATTTCTCCCTATTGTTGGGGCAGGACCACTGAATATGATATAACTGAGATAATAAAAACACAGTACGGTAACACCTGAGCCCTACTGCAGACCTACCTACCAGGTAAGGCTCTACATCTGAACAGGATTCTCTATGATTTAAATACATGTTGTACTACTGGGCTTGGTAACTAGCGCAAGTCCTTGCTTTGGTCTGACTCCCTCACTAACCTGCTGGCTGAATTGGGCAAAGTAACTTCTCTGGGTCTCAATTTCTTTATCTGTAATATGAAGAGAATAATACAAATTTGGTCCCAGGAATCATCATGAGAATTAAATGAGACTCTGCGTCCTAAGAGCCGGAGCTGGGGAATTAGAAAACCCTCCGTTGGAGTGCTGTGGCTGGGTCGTAGCTGCCTGTCCTGAGAATGAGGATTTATACTGCCATGAAAATAAGGAAGACTGACCCTCCCACTCACCTGCAGAAGCAGTGCCAGAAGGAGTGAGGTTGTGGGCCCTGGAGCCGGGCTCCCTAAGCTCCAGTGCAGGGTCAGTTTTTTACTTGTAGAATGGCCGCAAGCAGGTTACTTCTGAGCCTTTGCCCTCAGGTACAACAGGGCTGCTGATTTCAACTAAGCTGGAATAGGCACCAACTCAGAGCAAAAAGCCCCGTGAGTGTTTGGTACCAGGTTTTTCTACAATCCTTGCTTCCCTTGGTCACCTCTAGCCTTCTTTTCTCCTCTCATTTTTTAAAGTGCGTATTTGTAATACAGAATAGTGATATGAGTTTTGGGGACATAACACACCTAGATCCTTTTCAATCCTTTAACCCCCCCTTTTCCCCCTCCCTCTCTCATCTAATTCCCTTCTCCAACTCCAAGAGTTTACTTTCTAACTTACTACCCTCTCTCCTTTATTTATTCATGGATGTATTTCTATTTTAGGTTTCTTGTGTAAGAGAAATCATGTGCTCTTTAGTTTTCTGAGTCTGATTTATTTTACTTGATGTGATGATCTCAAGTTCCGTCTATTTTCCTGCAAGTGACATTTCATTTTTAATGGGTGAATACTATTCCACCTCAGTTTGTAAGTACATTCATCTGTGGACAGGCATCTAGACTGTTTCCAGAGCCTTGCTCTTGTTTCCCTACTTATTTTCCAGGCAAAAATTGGTCCCCAATGAAGAAGGTGTCCAAATGTGTGTGTGTGTGTGTGTGTGTGTGTGTGTGTGTGTGTGTGTGTTCGTGTGTGTGTGTGTATACAAAGGAAGATCTTGCTCATATACATTTTTGTCGCCCCCCCCTCCACGCTCATATATATTAATCTATTACTTACCTTGATTCTCACTCTCTCCCAATTAGATGCTTACCCTATACGAGCCCTTCCAGTGAGGAGTAGCTGTATTTGAAGCGCTATTCTCCCCCTGCCCCCACCTTCTCTTTCTCCTTCTTTTCTTTGTGATACTGGGGATTAAACCCAAGAACTTTGAATTGAGCTACATCCCCCCAATATTTTTTGAAACAGGATCGTGCTCTGTAATTCAGTCTGTGCCTGAACCTCACTATATAGCCCAGGTTGGCCTTGAATTCAAGGCCATCATCATGTCTCAGCCTCCTGAATTCTGGGATTACAGGCATGTGCCACCAGAACTGTCTGATTTTTATGTGGTGCTGGGGGAATCAAACCTAAGGCCTTGTGTTCTGCTAGGCAAGCACTTCAACCACGGAGCTATGGCCCCAGCCCTCCGACCTTTTTCAAAATTTTAAATTTTGAGACAGATTCTTGATAAATCACTAAAATTGCTGGGCTGTTCTGGAACTTGCAACCCTCTTCTCTTAGCCTCCTGGAGTGCTGGGATTATTCACAGGCATGCACATAGTGCCACAAGTGATCTTAAAGCCTATCTGCATGAAGACGGTGTCACTGCTGCTATGTTCTGTCGATGTGAACAGGTTCCAAGACCAGCCCAGACTCTGGGGAAGGGGAGAGCAGACTCCCCTTCTTGCTGGGAGGTGGAGTCGGGTGTGTAGGAATGGGAGAACTGTTGGCAGCTGTACCGGAAGACGAGCGGCCGTACAGGTTGTCTGCTTCTGACTTTTGGACTAAATTTCCCCCTTTCTTGTTTTCTTTAGTGGTACTAGGACGAACTGCAGTGCTGGGCAGAAAAGTACCTTCACAGAAAGCCAAGGTTGCTGCTGCACCTGGCCAAGGCGAGGAAGCCTGCAATACAGACAGAAAATGACCAATAAGTGTGGATGGGAAGCGTGGGAACAGGCAAGTGATAGGAGCAAAGGCCTGGAGCCCTGGATTGACCTGCATCTAAGGCAGTGGGGAAGAAAAGGCCACCTCACAGAGCCCCCCACCCCCACCCCGGTTTCCCCCGGCTGACTGCCACCCCAGGACTCTGAATGAGTATGCAGAGGCAGTCCTGCAGTAGTGTCCAGGCATTGCCCCTTGCTGCACCCCAGCACATTAGGGACAGAGGGGCTGAGGATCTGAGGATCGGGCCTGGGTGGGGGCCCATCTGGTGTCTGGGAAGCACGTGGGAGCTGTTCAGGGCAAGGCAGCTCTGTTGTCAGTGGTGTTCTCCCCACTTTCATTTGTGAGACCAATTACAGAGCATTTTGTACCACAATTACCAGCGTTAAAAGCTCTCAGTTCCGTTTGATGAATTTTAGTAGTAATTGAACAGAGGAAGCCATCACACAGGAGATGGTCCCATTGAATCTGTCCACGCACTGAACTGTGAATTCCAGCCCTCTCCAAGTGGTCACGGGGGACCCTGCTAGGGTGTGTGTGTGGGGACTCCTACTTCCTTGCCACAGGGGGTGTGGGGCAGGCCATGCGGGTGACAAGCAATGCATGGCGCAGTGATAGGAGGTGCCTCTAGCCAGAAGCAGCCCTGCAGTGCCAGGTGGTAGAGACTGGTTGGAGATGGGGCAGGGGTGGTACCTTTAAGGCCCGGAGCTTGTAAGTGCTGGTGTTTTGGAGTTCAGATACAGGCTCACACCTGCCTTTATTACATTGAACGAAGACTTTCACAGCAGTTCCTATGCGCTGACCATATTCCTAAGTTCATTGCAAATTTTAACTTCTTTAGACTTTCTAGAGCCCCAGAGTTAGTTATCCTATTATTGTTTCCATTTGAGCGATGAGAATTTGAGGCTCAGAGAGGTTAACTAAATTGCTCAAGTCACACAGTAAGAGGTAAAGCAGGCTTCCTCCCTTGCTTTCGTGTTTTCTCCTAGGGGCCACGCTTGGTGTGCGGGAGTCTTTGAAGAATTCTTAAGTCAGTTAGAGGATCCGAGAGGCCTGGCCCCTTCCAGCCTGGAATAACCAAGTGCAGGGGTGATAAAACCTGGATGCCTGTTCAGTGAGCAAGTGGGAATACAAGAATCCCTAAAGAAGTGGAGAGCATCAGGGACAGAGAAGGTCTGGGAGGCGGGGGCCACAGAGTAGGGGCTTATTTTAGCAGAAGAGACCATGCTCGCCCTCTCAGTGGCTGTTGTCCCCTCTCGGCCTTCAGCAGGCGCTCTGGCCCTACTGTGAAAAAGGATAATAGTCATCTTCACCTTCGTTGATTTTGATCCCTTTGTAGATTTAAAGCCAGATGAATCTGGGCAGGAGGTCTGAGCCTTGAACACTTATAGATGGGGAAACTGAGGCTCAGCAAGGAAATGCCATTTGCCTCAGATTAAGATATAGTTAAGTTTCAATTTCAGTTCTTTATCCAAATTTCTGCTCTTTTCGCTGCTCCCTTCTTCACGGGAGCAGCCATAGAGGTTTGGGTTCAGAGATGCCTGTGTGAGAGCCTCGGCACACCCACGTGATGCCTCAGTAAACCTGCTGGTCTGTTTGTCTCTCACTTATACTCAAATTGGAAACTCTGTGAGGGTCTGAATTATCTTTAACCTTCACACAACGGTGTGGCAGCTTTTGGCAGCTGTCTGAGCCTATGTGTAGAGAGGGCATGTTAAATTCTGAAATTCATAGCTGGAGACAACCCCCTGTCCTTGAGCGTGGTCGTTTCTACCTAAATTTTTCCTGGAATGGCTCATCCCCCCTTGAGGACACTGGGCCAGTCTGTACCCCCACATTTCCATCTGGAGGCCACTTCTTAGGCTCAGGAATAGCTGGTAAGGTACAGGGGCTCTTCAGGAAAGTCATTGGGTACCAAACCAATGGTAATCTCTTCTCCGTTTCCTGTAACTGGCTGGCCAACCTCAAGTCAGGAGCTTTTCTTGGGGTTTACCCTATGACACTTGGCAAAGGCTGGGTTAAGGACAGTGACCTAGGTTGAAGCTGCCCCTCGGGTACCAGAGCTGTGGGATCTAGCTGAGATGAGGGCATCTGTCAAAGGACAAGTGGGCTCCCCTGTGTCTTTAAGTCAGCGATTCTCTGACTTTAATGGTATGCAAGTCACCTGGGCATCTTGTTAGAACACAGAACACAGAGCTCCACTCTCAGAGTCTCATTCAGCAGGCCTCTCGGGTTCCAGCTTTGGTGACACCGTTGCTCCACATGCCAGTCTTCTCCCTGACTCTTCCCTTGGGATGGGGTTTCCAGCTGGCACAGTGCTGTGTACCTGTTCCATTACCCATCGCAGCTTGGTGCTGATGGCCTGAAAGGTGACAGGTAGGCCAGAGTTAGGCAAGAGCCACACGCTGAAGAAAAACTTGCATAAAGAATGGAATGGAGCAAGAGTGGTCCTAGGATGTGACCTTGACAGTCACTGCAAAGGAGTGACTGAATCGGAAACCAGGGGCCCCACAGAGAGCCCTGGAGAACTCTCCAGATGCAGAGCTTGGAGGCTGTGTGGAGCAGTGGGAAGAGGACACACTGAGGCGCTGCCTCTCTGCCTGAATTTCATCACTGGTCAAATGGGGTTAAAGAGCACAGGAGAGCCTTCCTAGCATGGCACCTGCCATTAAAGGCAGCTTCCCTTCCCACTTCCTTCTCCATCCCGCTGATTTCACTAGCTTGGGTGCTTGACTCTGTCTTTCTTCCAGCCTCTCCAGCCACTGGACCATCAGCCTATGTTATCATAAAAAAAAAGAGGCTGGATTTTAATTTGTTGAATGTTTCTTTCTTTCTTCTTCTTCCTCTTTTTTTTTTTTTTTTTAGAAAAGCCTAATTAGGAAGCCCGTTAAATGCCTGCAATTCCAATATAATTCTATTAAATTCTCCCTGTAAAGTTAATGTTACAGACTTTTTAACAGATGTTTTAATTAGGCATTGTTATTAAAGAGAATACTGTAGAAATTAAAGCCAGACCCTAAATGGGGGAAGAAAGGCAGTTTTCTTGTGCTGGGTAAATGGTGGCAGCCGCCCAGCAAAGAGCTGTTGGCAGCAGGTCATGAAAAACACGCACGAAAGGAAGCCTCGGCACGATTCTCATTGCTCAGCAAGGGGAGGGGAGGCCCGCGCCTGGGCCATTTGACCAGCACAATTTTGAGCCCTACCAGTGTGTAAAGTGACAGAAGCCGATGTGGGCAGAGGTTTGCTAGCCTCGATTGGCAGGGCTTGCAGTTTTTTTCCTGTTGTTATTGTTCCACTGAAGTTTGTCTCATCTGATCCTGATGACAGCCCGAGGCAGAGATTACTCTTACCTATTTTACAGATGGAGCCACAGAGGCTCAGAGGCGTCGGATTCTCTGCCTAGGTGGATGTAGGAAGGGGCAGGACCGGGAGTTACATGTAGATTTCCTGCTGCCTGGTGCTGGCTCATTTTCCCAACAGCTTCTATAATCCGGTGGTGGTAAGTGTGTGGCAGGAGCTTTGGAGACAGAGAGCCCTTAGCTTAAGTCTAGGTTGTGTTTCACTTTGGCTGTGCGTCTCTTTTTAAATTTCACCTGAGTCTCAGTTTTCTGGTGTATAAATAGGGAAGACAATAGAATCTGTGAATTCACGGTGCTAAAGTGAATTGTTGCCCAGGAGGTCCCAAGCTCAGAGCCTGGCAGAGGAAGTGCTCTGGGAGTGAGGGCAGGGTAAGAGCTATGGCCAGTGTGTGTGGGAGAGCTGGGCTCCCGTGTAGATGTCTGGTCTAGGGGCTGCCCTTTGCCTGGTACCAAGCTTCCCGGTGCCTGCTGGCTCCCATTGCTTGTGTCCTGTGATGTGGGATGTAACTTTGCATCTGATGTCAGATAACCACAGGATCAGCCAGAGTGTGACTGGGTCAGGTGAACCATTCCGCACCTGGAAATGGGAGTTGTGGCCATGGCGTCCCCAGGCCTTGTCTGAGGTACATCACAATCCCAGAACAAGGAGAGAGGAGCAAGGTTGGAGAAACCTGAATTCAAATCCTGCCCCCTTCAGTGGCCACAGTGAAGCCACTGGCACATCGCCCTGTGGTCCCCCTCCTCTCACCTGTGTCTTGATTTTGCTTTCTCTCTGGTGCTGAGCCAAGGGCCTGGGTGAGGGTGAGTACTCCCAGTAGACACGGAGGTGACTGACACCCTGTGGGTGCCTCTGGTGATGTTCTCAGATCTGCCTCTTTCGGGGAATAATTTTTCTGTCCATCCTCCGAAGCTGTCATTATTCAAATGATGTTTATTTTGGTCCTGTGACCCAGATTGGTCTGCTACAAGCATTTTCTTCAGAGCTTGGAAGAAGGAACTAATGGGAAAGGGTCTCCTTCCTGGCCCCTCTGCAAGCTCGCCATGCCTGCTGGAGTAGATGTCAGTTTTTCTCTCCTCTTGCTGTGTTTGCCACCACCATTCACATCACCATTCTGGGTTGAAGGGTGTCCCGGGGATGACTCTTGCTCAGAATGGCCCTGAGGTACCAAGGGGCATTCTTCCAAACACTTAGTAAGTACTTCATGTTTACTGGATATTGAAGGATGAATGTACCCCTGACCCCAGCCATCCTAGAATTTCATTTTCAAGGATGCAGAGCATTGTTTTAGCCACTTCTCTGTAAGCAGAGAGTAATGTGAAAGTGTAATCTCTGAATTCTGGTCTCACTTTTTCCTAGCCGTGTGAGCCTGGGTTAAGTGGCTTGGACTCTCTGAATTTTAACAGTTGGGAAGGGATAGCAGTGCTTGATCTGGGCCCTGGGATATTAAGGAATATGATATACAGAATTGTTTCTGGTAGCATCTGTCACACGGAAGGTGGCTATGCAAGGCAGTGGGCAGAGTAGTTATTGTATATGTGCACACATACACGTGTGTGTGCACACACGCAGGCACGCACACACAGAGAGAATGAGCAGAAAGTGTGTGTAATAACCTCAGAAAGTGGGCATGTAATTTACCTCTGGATAACGGATCTGAGGAATTCTTCTTTTCTCTCTAATTTGAATGGATTTTAATCGTAGATCTGTGTTGTTTTTTAATTTTTTGAAAAAGCCAGCAAAAACCCCAATGCAGAAGCCGCTGGAGGTTTTGAGACCTCTCATCAGCAGGAGTCAGTTGATTTTCAAGCAGTAGTCAGGTTCTTTAGCCCACTGGGTGTGCTGGCGAGGCTTCCTCTCCAGTTGAGGCAACTAAGCCATCTTTGGGTTGGAACTCTCATTACATAACTTATCAGCCATGTGACTTTAGATGAGATGTCTGAGCCTTTGTTTCCTCATCTGTAAAATGGAATCAAAGGAAGCTATTTGCGGGGCTGCATTAGGGGAACCGAGAATAGTGTGAGTGTCAGGACCGTATATGCATCAGGTAAGGAGCAGTTTGGGTGACTCTTGAGTTTTCATGATGCTGTCTCTCTGCCAGCAGGCTGGCATTACTCAAGGTCAGGTGAAGGCACTGAAGACTAACCAGAAAAGAATAATCTTCCAGTCTTCGTTTTTCCTTGTATCAGTAACAGCCCCACCTCTGAGCCCTGTCAGCTCCTGAGACCAGCTCTTCTTCCCTGGAGATGCTCTTCCTCTTCATGTAAGAAGGGAGGGAGGAGGGGTTAGTCTGATTTATGTGCACCCTAGAGGCCTGGGCTGAGGGAATGGGACTCCCTCCTCCACTATATCTGCTGGTGTAGAAAGTGTAAGTCATCCAGAATTGTCCGCGTGTCCACCCAAAAGGGTCTTACTAAACCAGTCACCATGGATCTGCTCCTGGGACCCTATGCAGCTGCCACAAGTGAATTGGACCCTATCTTCTAGACAGGCTAGATATTTCACAACAGGGTAAGCAGAAAATACACAATTAGAGAATGAAGTTTACAGTGTGATGTCACTTTTAGAAAAAAACACTAAGCTAGAACAGTCCTTGGGCTGGGCTTGGCAGTGCTTTCCTGTAATCTCGGCTACTCCGGACACTGAAGCAGGAGGATCATGAATTCAGGCCCAGCTTGGGTGATTTAGCAACTTGGTGAGACCGTGTCTCAAAATAAAAAATAAAAATTCAAGCTGGAGCTGTAGCTCAGTGCAAAAGCCCTGGCTTTAGTTCTCAGTACTGAAAAATAAATCCTTGAGGTACAGAGATTATAAGGTTCCTTTTTTCTTATTTTTCCCCCATTTTATTGATATGTATACATGCAAAATTTAAGGTTCACAATGGAGTTGAGCCTTTTATGCACATATGTATCTTGTCAAGGTGACAAGGGCTTTCCCACTCTCCTTTTGTCCCTCTTCCTCCCCTCCCCTCCCTCCCTTCTCCCCTACCCGACCCCCCTGTTTCACTTTGTTTTTTGTTTTAAGTTTCATAGGAGTTGTGCTGGGGAACCGTGGCCTTTTTTCTTATTTAATCTGCATTATTTACTTGCATTAACAAAACAACCCCAAAACTATAATGAAAGTAATAATATAGGTTTTAAAAATGTGTATGAAAGACAGCTTTATTCATAATTTCCAAGACCAAGAGACAACTCCCACATCCTTCAGTAATGGATAAACTATGGTACATCCTGACAGTGGAATATCACGTGGCGCTAAAAATGTAGGTCTCTGGGCCATGGAAAGACATGGAGAGAGCTTCAATGCATATTTCTGAGTGAAAGAAGACAATCTGAAAAGGCTACAGAATGGTGTCATTTCAACAATATGATGTTCTGAAAAAGGCAGAACTCTGGAATGAGTAAACACCAGTGGTTTCCAGGGGCGCAGTGTGGAGGAGATTTAGGGCAGTGAAACTTCTGTTCCAAGGTTCTTAGCACCTGCTCCGTGGCCTGTTAGGCACCAGGTCGCACCGCAGGAGGCCAGCAGCAGACAAGAGAGCAAGCTGCATCTGTGCCTACAGCTCCAAGTCACTGTTCACATTGCCCCCTTCTGTCAGGTCAGGAGGACACTGGATTCTCAGAGGAGCACGGACCCTACCGTGAACTGTGCATGTGAGGGATCTAGGTTGTGCACTCCTTATGAGAATGCCTGACAATCTGAGGTAAATGCAGGCAGTTTTCTGGGCTGTAGAAGGAACACGTTGGAGATACGGTAACAGCACTTTTGTTCTTCCCCAGGTCCACTGCTTTTAGCTCTCTGCATAGGAAAGACTCCACTCAAGATTACAGCTGAACCCCGGCACGTCCCACTTTTCCTGGGTGACTCTCAGCAAACAATCTCATCTCTCCTAGCCGCAAAGTCTCTACCTGTCACCTGGGCCTAGAAATGGTTTCGTTGTTTATGTAGGTCAGGTGAGGTCCCGTAGGTAAAGTACTAGGGTTTTTTTTTTCCCAGGTTCATGGGGAATCTAAAATCCATGTAGGGTTTCATGTGGGGAAGGTGGGAAGCCCTCACTGGCCTGCCCTGAGTCACTGCAAAGGTCTCCCAAATATTTTGCCAGTACATCCCAAGACTCATCCGCTTGATGGACATGTGGCTCACACCTGACTTTTCCTGTCATGCTGTTGATAGACACTTCAGAGAGTGTCCTTAGTATTCAAAGGCTGTTGGTAAATGTTTTCTTGGCAGGAAGGCCTCCTGCTTCACTGGGAGGGCCGACATTTCTCAGCAGTGAGTAGAACTGTGCTGACTACCCAGTGGGATTTTTTTTCTCCTCTGGTTCATCCTGCTTTACACCACCTGAAGCTTATTTCCTTGAGATTCAAGACTTACTTCTCTGCCTTTCTGGAGTTTGGATGTAAAGAAGCTCAGTTCGATTGACCAGGCCCAGAAATCTCTAAGAGAGGCCACCATGACGTGCACAGGAACCCATGAAAGGCAAAAGAATGAATGTGGCTCCCACTAGGTTTAAGAGGGGCAAGCTGGCCTTGGGTACATTCAGTCTTGGGAGGAACTGGGGATGCACATAGGTACCTGGGCCTCACCCCAGAGCTTTCAGTTCTGGAGGACTGGGGTGGGTTCTGAGCTTCTGCTTCTTAGACCAGCTGCCCCAGTGATTCTGCTACTGGAGTCTGTATGACATTTGTTGACAGTGTCATATGGATGTTATAGACAGGGGAGGCCAGATAGACCTGGACCCAAATTTCATCCAATCAGTGATGGGACCTTAGTCATGTACTCTCACCTTTGTAATCTTTATTTTTCTCAACTACAAAACGTCCTTGTTTTAAGGACACACATATTGTAGTGTTTTCCAATTGGTCATGCCAAATCTTTTGCACCAACCCATTTGATATTCACAGCAGTGCGTGGGGTAGTTCTATCATTCTTTGTACTCTGGAAACCTCACTTGAGACCATCTCCCTTTTGTTTTTTAACTCTGATGCTGAATTGGGTACCAGGCTCTTGGCAGATGCTTAATAAGCCGTCTCTTCCCTGCTGTCCACCTGTTGCCTCAGCATTGAATGGGTGAGGAGCTTTCAGAGAGCTGAGAATGGGGCTTGCAGTGGTCCGGAGGGGTTCAGATCCATTGTTGTTTATCAGTCCGCCTGTGAGAATTTGCAAAGATTTATTGAACATAGGTGGACATGACGCACAGGAACAAAGTGTGTGTCATGTGATTAATAATAAATCTACCCAAGATGTGTATCATGTGAGTGTTCTATTGTATAAAGAGATAAAAGAAGAGCCTTCCAGGCGGGCATCTCTACAAGGGAAGACCCAGCATAGAACTGAGGATAATGTCGCTGGAGTGAGGGATTTCAGGGTGTGTGATTTTCATGGACTTTCCAGGTATCATCCCTTCTCTTTGCTCATTCTTGTTTAGTTGAATTAAATCTCTTCCAGACAACCAATGCATTAGTGTTATGGATAAATAGAGATTGACTTATTGACATAAACACAAACCTAATTCACTTTATCAATCAGAAAACAAATCATGCCCAAAAAAACCCAAAGGATAAATGTGACTTATTGTTTTATTTTATTGTTTTATAACAAGTTAGGTTTTTACTCTCTCACCCATACATTCCCTAGCTGACTTTAAAGTCATCTGTGTCTCATGGGTCAGCCAATGTTAAATAGTTTCTATGGTTCTGTTAATTCACAGAACTTCAAGGTCAAAAGGTCAGTGATAGCTTTTCTTTGAACTGCCACAGTAGTTTTTCATTTGTCCAACAAGTACTTATTGAACGTTTACTGTGAGGCAATGCTTTGAGCACAGGAGATGTGTTAGGAGACAGAATAGACAAAATCTCTGTTCTTATGAAGCTTACATTGGAATGGGGAAGACAGAGGGAAATAAAAACCACAATATAACAACAAACTGACCACAGCCAATATTAGAGGAAGCTGAGTGAGGTGTATATGAGAACCCTCTGGACTATCTTTGCTTCTTTTACCGTAAATTAAAAATTAAAGCTCACAAAACAGAATAGATATAATGATAAGTGCTATAAAGAGAAATAAAATAGAAGGGGAAACTAGAGAATGCACTGGGTCAGGGAAAAGAGCAATAGTTTTAAAAGGCTGGTCTTGGAAAATGTGACAGTTGAGCAAAGATTTGAAAGATGTAAGAGAAAGAGAAAGCCACGATGTACAACTGGATGGCACACAATCTCCAAGAAGGCCTCCAGTGGTCCCAGTACTCACAGCCTTTTCATAATGAATGAGGCTACTTGATACACAAGGATATTATAAAAATGTGAGTCATAAAAGAAATCCTGGCTTTGGCTTTACTCTCTTTTAAATTAGCTGATCTATGGCATTTTGGCCATGATATTGTGAGGACACTCAAGCAGTTCTACAGAGAGGCGCTTTCGAGAAGGAAGCAAAGCATCTGCCAACAGCCAGCACTAACTTGTGAGATACATGAGCGAGCCACCTTGGATGCAGATCTCCAGTTTTTATAGATGACTAAAGCCACAGTGACACCTTGACTATGGTCTTGTGAGAGGTCTTGGGGCAGAATGACCCAGACAACTCACTCCTAGATTACTGACCCACAGCAATTCTATGGGATTAAAAGAAAAAAAAGAAAAGAAAACCTTGTTTTCAGAAGTTGCACCTTGGGGATATTTTGTACACAGTGACATGTAACTAATACAGGTGTTGAGGTGGAAGCATTCCCCATTGCTCAAGAATGATAAGGAGCCAATGTGCTTGAAACAAAGAACATGAGGATGAGTGTAGGAAAACATGGAGTCTGAGTCCATATCTTCCTAAAAAAATATCTTCCTCTCTGATTTTTAAAAATTGTTATTATTTTGAGCAATTGGTTCTCCTGAGCACTTCTCAGGCCCACGCCTTGGGAATGATTACTAATGCTCGCTTTCTTCACTCCTCTGGTCTTCTGAGGTGGGTTTAAATCTCCTCATACCAGGAAGTCTGTGGTGATATCTTCCTTCCTGAAGTGGTTTCCATGAGACCTCACGCTGAAACTGAGCCAAGGCCTCTCTGAGCAAAAAAAAATTTTTAAGGCCAGATCTATTTTGGTAGTGAGGTAACATAGATTTGAGCAGAAAAAGAGAGAAAGGGAATTTCATTAATTAAAATATTGTTTAGAGAAGAATTCACAGAAGAGGTAATGATCGGGGAGGCTGAGAAGGTAGTAAGGATAGGGGTGTAAAGACAGTAAGTAAGGAAAGAGAGTAGCAGAGGTGAGGGGGTCTGAGAAGGCTCCCTGCTTTCTGGAACATCAGCACAGTTGGTGTGGAGATTAGGAAGATGCTACCAGGGAAAGGGGAATGAAGGAAAGGATTTAGAAATAAGGGAGTGTGCAGAATTCTGAGTCTGTATTGCATCCTGCATACGAGAGGTTCTCCTCCTGAGAGCTTCCACTCTTTCAAAAGTAGTCTGGCAAATAGTGGCACATCTGAGTCTAGTTAGAATTGTGTGGTTACAAGGTTCAGAAAATCCACTCTGTGTTGGAGTTAGAAAAAAGGGATTGTTTTCCGAAGATGAGAAAGATCATTTTTCAGTAGTCAGGACTTGTTCTTCTCTTTAGGTCTTGTCTTCAGTCACGTTGGCACTATACTTCTTTAGGCTCTCTCTTCCCTTGTTGTTGCAGAGTGGTTATCAGAGTCCTTCTAGGGTCAAATCTAACTGAAGAGGGTAACTGTGTTCTGCACAGAGAAAGACTTAGTATTTGTTGTGATGGTACATGTCATGAGTGTATTCCGTGTCCTCTCCTAGATCAGTCACTGCTGCTAGAGGATTAAAGATTTGGTTGGCTGGGCTTATGCCACCTGCCATCTACTGTGGAAACCAGAGAGGAGAATGGGGGTAGGGTGGCTGCCCAGATGAAAATTAGGCGAATGCTACCAATTGGTACATGGCGCAATGTGCCAAGATGTAAAGGGACCTAGTTCACAGAATTGTCAAGATTGTTGCTTGGTGAGTATGTAAGAGAGTAAGACCAGGGAAATAAAACTACTTATGGTGCTAGACGATACTGAAACATTTGCATTAACTAGTCAGGTAAGGTTGCGTGCCTTCATGGATTCTTCAAGGTAATCTTGATTCATGCAGTTTTGAGCCTTTGAACCCCATTGTGTTAGTTACAGTAATGGCAGTCCTAGCTGCTATAGCAGATGAATTCCAAAGTATTATTGGCCTAAAAGAATTTTTTCCCCAAGTGAAGTTCAGAATGTGAGCTCTTGATTGGCTGTGCTGACTGTTTGTTCTACTGGGTCATTCAGGGATTAAAACACTGTTCATGGTGTGTCTCCACCATCTTCTTGGGTCTTAGAGTCTTTTTTTCTCATATAGGAGTCAGACAAAGTGGAAAGCAGACACTTTATTCTTAAACACTTCTGCCTAGGGAGGAGATACTTATCACTTTCTTTCACTTTTCAGTGGTTCAAGTAGTCATGTGGTTCCATTTGACTCAAGAGGGCCTGTCACCCTGCTTGGGCAACCATGGTCTTGACAGCTATGTTCTACAAAATGGGACAGGCATCTTTGGTGGGCAGCTAACCAACTTTGCCATACCCTCCAAGAATGCTGCCCCAAACTGTGTTTTTGAAGTTACACACCAGAAAATATGGAGTATTATTGTTAGAGGTGTCTTGGGACCTTGAAGTGTTTTTGGGCAGAGAAATGACACACCAGATCAATCTGTACTGTGGTGACATAATGGAGATGACGCTACTGGAATGCAAAGGAAGGATCCGGGTCCCTATTTTTCCCAGTTCTGATCACGTTTTTGAAGGGTGCAATACCCTGAGGTAACTTGTGTTTATATTACCCCCATGCACCCATCATTTGCAGCGCTATGAGGCAGGTACTAGTATCTTCAATTTACCAAAAAAAAAAAAAAAAAAAAAAAAAAAAAAAGTTCAGAGAATGCAATTGACTTGTCCAAGCTGTTCAGGACCTCAGGTGGATAGGCATTGAACTTGTTTGTCTGTACTCAGAAATGGTATTTGGGATCCCTGTGGTGCCAAGAAAGCATTTGAAGTGTGGCATGGTATCTTAGGGAGCAGAAGGGTTTGAGGATCCAGAGCTGATGAGACTTGGCTGGCAAGTAGGTTAGATAGTACTTTATGCTTCTGCCTGGGGCAAAAATTTGAGCACTGCCCTTCTTGTTTCCTGTCCATCTCATGGGTGACCATCAAGTTCCTAACAAAGCTACTGTGAGAGCCTCCTCATCAGCTTCTAGGAACCTGCTCCTTGTCTCCTGGCCCTGGTGGGGAGGGGGACCAGAGACACGCTTCCAAGCTGGACGAGTAGTTCTGCTGACTGGGCAGATGAGGCCCACGCACCGGGACCTGGGGAGATTGAGAGGAGAAAGTGGCTGAGCACAGCTCTGTGAAGGCCTGGTGATTTATGAGGAGCAGCTTCCACAGGCCATCTGGACCAGGAACTTCAGGAAGCACATCCTGTGTGGAGGCGCAAGCAGAGTGGGAGCCCCGCCAGAGAGGAGGAGGGCTGCAAGGGAGCGGGAGGAGAGGGGATGAGGAGGCAGGAGTGGACCTGAGGCAGCTTGGCACGAGTGTAGCAGTGAAATCAGACAGATCCTGGTGCTTGCTTTTGCAGAACCTTTATATGGGAACTTGACTCTCAGGGCTTCAGTGTGATCAACTTTATGATGGAATGACAACATGCCTTCTGTGCTGGAAGACATTCCGATGGAGTACTGATGTTAAAGTTCCCAGCCCCATGCCCGAGGGGAAGAAAGCTGATGTTCTGAAGCATCTTCTCCGTGCCAAGCATTCAGACAAGTACAGGGACGGTTCCCAGAGTTGACAGTCTGGTGATGGAGCCAGGCTATTTTGTAACATACTTGTGTGGTGAACTCTACAAGCACAGCGAGGATAATGAGTAACTCTGCCTGGGGGCGACATTTGAGCTGGGCCTTAAGGGAGAGACAGGAGACAGGTGGCAGTGAAGAGATGGCAAAGGGAGTGTCCTGAGCAAAGCCATGTCATCTAATGTTGGTTTATTCGCCTATAACTCTAGCCTTCATGCTCTATCTGCTGAGCTCTGAACACATAGATCTGTCTGCCTACCTCCTGTCTACGTCTGAATGTCTCATGGATACTTCGAGCTCATCAGTTGAGCTGCTTGTCTCCTTGTGCCCATCCACACTTGCAGATCAACCTTTTGCCTTCTGAGTCCTCCCTCTCTTGGTAAATGGCTCCACCGTCTCTCAGTCCAGAAGTCAAAAATTTAGACAGACGAGATGGGTTCAGGTTGTTACAGCCATTGCTGAGACAAAAATATAGAAGACACTTATCTGCCTTTGATTTCTACCCTTCTCTTCTTAACTGTAACCAGGGCCACTGGTTGTACCCTTTCTGTTGTGCATCCTCCTGAGTCATGTGACATTGCCTTCCTGACCTCCCATCCTCAGGTCCAGCAATCCTGACAGTTCTTATCTCCCCAGTACAACCAGGCCCGTTTATTCGTGCCTCTATCCCTGCCACTTCCACCATAGTCTAGGCTATTGCATGCAGAGTCTTCCTCAGAAAACTGCAAAGGGCCTGGAACTCATTTTTTCAGCTTCCACATTTATCTTTCACAATCCAGTCTGCTTACAGTAGCCAGAGTGGTCTTTGTAAAAGCAAAAAAATCAACACTCCCTTGCTAGGGGGCTGGAGGAATGGCTGAGCGGTTAAAGCACTTGCCTAGCAAGCACTAAGTCAAGTGCTAAGTACCTGAGTTCAATTCCCCAGCACGACATAAGCTGGGCATGGTGGCACATACCTGTAATTCCAGCATTTGGGAGGCTTAGACAGGAGGAATGCCGTGGAATGGCATTGGGCTACATAGTAAGACCCTGCCTCAATAAAAAACAAGCAAGCAAACAAATAAATAAACAGCAGCAGCAGCAGCAACAACAACAACAACAATAAATAACCTCCCCCCAAAAGAAAAACACTTCCTTGCTTAAAATATCAAGCTTTTATTTTCGCAGTATTTCTGTCTAAGTCATCACCCTAAAAGTTAGTGCTATCCAGCTCTAAGCATTTCTTTGCTTCTTGTATATCTGAGCTTTGGCTCGTCTGGATGGGATTTGGCTGTGCCTGCAGGCTTGGTCGCCTTTATCATCCCCCTTGGGCCAGTAGCTACCTGAATCATATTCTTCTTAGGGTAAAAAGATGGGAGCAGTACAGGGCAGGGTGACCTGTGCAAGCATATTCCAAGCCTCAGTTCTCAACATACCTACTCCCCTTCTAGCTCCTAATAAGTCTACTACCACCCCATTTCTCGAAGCATGTGGTATGGCCACATTCAAAATCAAGAAGTATAGTCTGTCACCCTGAAGTCATGAAATAGAAATATAATTTATTATAATGGGATAAAGAATTGGGGCAACACTTTGGTTTTTAAGAAAGGCTTTTCCATTAATGGATTTCTGTTAAGATTGGAATAAGGCCTGAATGATACCCTCTTCATGACCTAACTTGTGAGAGATATTGACCTCAACTCCTACCACTTTGTCTCTCACTCATCTCTCTCTAGCCATTCTGTGTTCTACATTGTTCCTCAGGCTTATTACTCTCCCCTTTCACCTCAGGACCTTCTCATTTGTTATTCTCTGGCTAGAATACACTGTTCTTGACAGAATAGGACTCTAATTATTATCTGGTCTCAGATGAAACATCACCTACATCTGAGGTTTGGCTAATCTGGTTGGGATTTGGCTCTGCCCGCAGGCTTGGCCAGATGAAACATCACCTACTTCCATGGAGCTTGTTAGAGATGCAGAGGTCTAGACTCTGTCCTAGAAATGCTAAGATCACAGTTTTGAGGATTCATCTTAGGAGCCTTTTTCAGTAGTTCATACCAATGATAATCTTCTATGGATATCTGAGAAACACTGTGTAAGAAGGTATGCTCCAGAAGTAATAGGGACGAGGTAGAGAGCTTAAGTTTGTTTTAGGGTCAAAGAAGGTTCCAGGAGAGGAAGTGGCCAACCCAAAGATTTAGAAAATACTCATCTGCCTTTGCTTTTTCCTTTTCTCTTCTTAACTATAACCAGGGTCACTGGTTCTACCCTTCTCTGTGCATCCTCCTGAATGCTTCTGTGCTCTGTGAAGGCATAAAGGTTGTGGAGGAGTTTCAGAGGCAGGCAGGACTGCATGTCTTAGCATGATCTCATAGCCCTGTGAGCATTTGAGTGGGGCAAATTCCTCTTCCTGAATCCCACACCCATTCAGCCCAGGCCCTGCTGGCGCTGTCTCCCATTGACGACATTATATACGACCACTATTGGAATGTCTTCAGACAACCAATTCCACAGGAAGTCTTAGAAAGCGTTTTCTCTCTAAATGATCTTTTTTAGTGTCTGTCACCCAGAGTTGTAGAGATTTTATATCATCTATGAAATCCTATTAAGATTTTATTTCCTTATTTTCCTTTTATGATGACTGGGGATTTCCTTCCTGAGAGGAGGCTTCAGGAAGTGGGTGGGCCTTGGTGGGAGCCTGGGTTACTGGGGAAGCCTTGGCCTTGGTGGCAGCACAGGCACTCAGAGCTGGAAGCTCCTCTGTGCTTCGGTGGCCCACTTGCTGTCCATGTATCTTCGTTGGGCAGCCTGTTGCTCAGGAACAGTTGCCTATAGATTAGAGGACCGGGCTCTGCAGAGTCCCAGGATCTTAGTTAAAACTCAGCACTTCTCAAAGGGCTGAGCTTTTGGGTTGCTTCATATTTGACTGATTTCAAGAGAGCTCTCTGCCTTCTTTGAACCTAATTTGTAGGTATATGTATGTATACACGTTATAGTGAGGATAGAGGTGGAAAGAACTTTGTGAGCAGGGACCCTAAGCACTGCTTGCCTCTCTCTAGTTGAAAAATAAAGTAGTTCCCATAGAACCCAAGTTGAACACATCCAGTGAGGTGTAATCACTCCTTTAAAAAGTAGAGTGCTGAGATCTGAATGGGTCGCATACCATTAGTTAGCCTACTAGGGATCTCTTTTGACTTTAGTTCTTCTAGCAGTTAAATCTCAAACTCCGAGGCTCCCCCAAAGTTAACGATCAAGAAGAATGAAGGACAGAGGTGTGTAACCTCTGCTTGAAGTTTTCCTAGAGGTCACTTGTTTTCATCCCTGCTGCTTATGAGAGTCACTTAAGATGACAGCATAATATGCTCAGTGTTTAGGCCTTGTCCTGAATTTATTAGGTAAAAATACCAAGGGAAGTGCATCTGTGTGCTTATTATGTCTCTCCAGGAGATTCTAATAATACAACAAAGGGAGACACTCCTTTTATGCACATCCAGCCTGTCACGGACCCACATTAGAGTGCCAACAACCTGCTCACATTTCCCACCTGTCCACAATTTACCAAATGAACTACTTTATTTTTCATTTTGCTTAGTACAAGATACAGAATTGGAACTTACCTTGGTTACCCTAGGTTGAGGTTAACCATGGGATCCTATTAACAAAAATCACCTCTGTTCTGAAGGCTCTGTTTCCATCCATGACCTTCTGAAAAGTTCTGTTACCTTTGTTGGGGAGTCACTTAAGTGTTTCAGGATGTCTTATTCCCAACATGATGGAGTTTGCTGAATTCTTTCTCTTCTGCTCCTACTTTCTTACTGGCCCTGGCTGCCCATGAATTGTACAAGGGTACCTCGCTAATTCTGCCTGTATTAGTTTTCATTGCAAGAACACAAATATTCATGTCCAGTGTGTGATACCCCAGACACCGGTTATAATTCTTTGGCCTCTCCATTGATTGAAGCTGTACTGGATCTAAGGAGAAGTGAAGAGGAGGGTGGCCTTCCTTTCTGGGGGTCATGCTTGTTTGTGCACTAGATCTCAGCAAGTCAATTATGAATTTGGCATCACAATTCTCCTGAATCCTCTCCCTAGAGGATTGGGGTATGAGCTCCTGGACCAGTCCCCAGAAATGAACAGACCAGAGAGGCCTGTTTAGCATATGTTTTGTTCCTTTCAACCCAAAACAGAAAGACTTAACCAATTCCAACCCCTATTGACTCGTGCAAAATCATTTTCTGGCTAGTTTACACAAAAATACGCCTACAAGCCCAGTGTACTCAGCAGTCTGACTTAAACGCCCAGGTTCATCTTAATCCTATGCAAAGGTTTAACTTAGGTCACAGCAGGAACTGAAATTTCCAAGACTGTTCTATTTCCCTGGCCTCCTGATTTAGTTCTACTGCCTGCGGAAATAATAATAGTAATAGCCTCTCCTTAATGAGTTCTTAGTCTGAGGTTGTATGATGCTAAGTGCTTCACATGGTTTATCTCCTCTAATTCCTGCAAAAGCCTTATGTGGTGGGCATTATTATGATCTATTTACAGGTGAGGGAACAAAAGGTCAAAAAAATTAAGTAAATTTCCCACTGTCACTTAGCGTATAGGTGTGGGAGAAGGGGCTTGAACCCAAGTCTGTGTGACTCAGATACCCCAACTCATGGTCTGGATGGTTTATTCCCATAGAACCCAAGTGGATTCCTGCTGTTCCTTTCCCAAGGATTTGTATATTTTCCAGGAAATATGCAGATCTTCAGACCTGGCAGGAGTCCGTGATTAAGATTATAATTTCATGTTATGTGATCTACTGGAAAACTGGTTGGCATTTGCTAGGTCCTCTTTCTATTTCCTAAATCCTCCATACTCCCTTAAGTTTCCATTTAGACCAGGAACGTAGAGTTGAATATGAGAATTTCAGGGCCAGTAAGTGCCATTTGAGGTAGACCACCCAGGCTAGACTCTTCACCAGAGAGAAGAAGAAATGGACTTCTCTAAAGCTACATGAGCCCACAGAAAGCTGAGTCCAAAAGCTAGGCTTTCTCCTAAAGCCTTGTGGTCTCTCTGTGTGACCTTGCATAAGTCATTCTTCTGTGGAAAATGAAACAGCCTGATATTTACAGAAGTTGTCCCATAGTTAAAGTGAATTTTTAGAGTATCAGAACACTTTGATTAAATGGAATATAAGGTGGAGACCCACTCACAGAGCTCAAAGCCACCGTTGTTTCTGAGTGTGCATCTGTGTGGCCCATTTTTTCCTGTTTCCCCTATTCTTAGGTGCTTTTGGGAATGCAAAGTACTTGCTGACACCAGTTAGAAAATCACATTAAAAAGTCTGGGGACACTGAGAGAGAACTTGGTTGAAGTTATATCTAGATATCATGCTGACAGAAGTGGTCTCTAATGAATGTTTTTGGCAATTTGCTAACTACATGCTTCCGAACAACAACAACAACAACAAAAGGCCCTGAGATTTATAGTATTTGCCCATATTTATGGTGTAAGTACGCCTATAATGGCTGGTTGTAAGTTACCAACATGATGCTTACAACTGGCTTGCAAATTTCCTGAAAATTTAACAATTGACTTTTGTAAGTTGGTACAAGAGGACTTGAGTACATTACTGCTCCTAAAGTGGTGAATGCTTTGCTAGATCTAGATTGTTAAGCTTTGGTATTGGACTTCCACAGCTGCAGGAAATGGGATAGAATGCAGGGTGAAATAACTCCGTTAGGTGTTTTCCAGGGGTTTGTTTCACATCTTTATGAAAATGTTGCAATTTTTTACCATGTTATACAACAAATACTAGTGTGATTTGTGGATTCACAACCCAAAAAGCTGATTTCATATAATGGTGACAATTCTATCACATTTTCACAGTTACATTTTTTTTTCCCCTCCTGGGATAACGTGACATTTGTGTTGGGAAGCATTCTTCTCTGATCCTTTTTGTTAGGCTGCCTTGTTTCTGGGTTCACATTCACCTAAGATTAAGGCTTTGATGTCTACACCTTGTAAATATTCTCTCCTTGGACCTGGTACATGTGAAGGAGGGGAGAGGGGACTTGGTAGTTCTGAATCTCTCCTTGGCACCTGTTCTCAGGCGTGAGGGAAGAGTCAGTGATTCAGCTTGAACAGAGGAACTGCAGACAAATGTATCATTCTCACACCTGGGTACTTGGAGCCGCAGCTGCTGTTGGCCATCCACTTTTTTACACCGGTGGGGGAAGAGAGCACTTTCTCTACCATGTTGCATGCATGGAAAGACACTGAGCAATGGTAGTAAGCTCCTGGGGTCTGCACAAACCTTGTCCTAAATCTTCACGGGGTAGCAAAGATGGAAGAGGAGTCCCTAAATCCCTGGCCATCTCCTCACACCAGCTGACTTGATTCCAGAGAAAAAAACACAAGCCTATTTTCATCCCAATGCATCCTATTGTATCTCTGCTGGGGTTAGGAAACCCATTCCCCAGATGGCATTGAGCCAGAAAATTAGCAATGATCAATGAAAGGGGAAGGATGATGAAATAAAAGTGGAGTCTCAATTATGCTCTCAATGAGCAAGGCTATGTTAAGATTTCACTAGAGGAGGGGCTGGGGACTGAGGAAGGAGAAAGCGATTACTTGGAAGAATTCAGTGCCCCCGTCTGGACTTAGCCATTGATTTCCTATTCTCGTTTCATAGATGGACCATAAAGCCTTGTAGAGTGCATGTGTCCTTCTGCTGTATGTCTCCATAATCTGCATAAAGGAGATGTGAGTTCCTCCGCCCTGCTTTTCTGTCCAGCAACGTTGGATCTTGGGTGGATCTAATAGAAGCAATGTCTGTTGGTATTACATTCAGGATCAAACTTAGCCACTGCTGTTGAATTTGTGGTTTCAGGGCACAGGATGGTTCTGTGTGAACCATGGCCAAAGTGGCTCTTATAAAATTACAAGAGTAACTTGTGTTCTTATAAAAAGGAAAGCTGAAATATTTCTGTGATATTTCAGTGATTTTTTTTATCAAAACAAAACAAAAAACTTTTTTTCTTATACTGCTAAAAGGAAAAGTAATTGATGTTAAGTTTGGTGAATTGCCCCCCAAAATGCAATTATTAAGAAAGCCTGTATCAGTCATTTAGAATGGAAACCAAATGTTTTCCTCAATATACATCCATAACGTAAGACTTATCTCCCATCTGGCAAAACCTCATTTTGTAGAAATGTTCGGAGTGGAATTGCATTAATAAGTAGACATCAAGTGAAATTTACTATTTATACATTTTCAATGGTCTCTGGAATCTAAGTTGCACATTGACTTTGTATCAGTAAACATCTCTACCTGCGGGTTTTCTGGACAGATTAGCTACGAAGAGCCATTATGGGATGAAAGAGGAGGGCATGCTGGGAGAAAAATGAAATCAAACATTCACCCCCACCAACACTTCCTTCCTGGATACTATTTAGATTTTAATTTCTTCTCCCCCCCCCCCCCATATAAAATAAAATACAAGATGTTGGTGCTGTTTGGAGATAGCCCACATCTGTACGGCAATGAGACAATTCTCTAAAGTGCAGCTCTCAGTGGGGTATTTATTTAATTCATATTGGTTTTGGACCGCAGCCTGTAATGAGGAAAGATATGAAAAGAGGCAGGAGATGGCAGTTGGAAGTCTACCTTTTTAAACATGAAAGTACAAAAGGGTCATGCATGTATTTAGGTTTTAGTGAAAATTCAATAACTTTAGCTGCAGACACTTTGCTCCGGAACACTAATAAAAATGGAAGAGCTAATAAAGGGCCCGAATTTGAGCTTCTTAGAGATGAAAGCTGGCATAGTGCCAGCCAGACTCAGCTGCCCCCAGTGATGAAGAATGCCCTGGTGTGTTTTTGTACATGGGCAATCAGGCTGGTTTTAAAACATCTTCCAACAGTATGTGAGACTTGGGTCCTGTTTTAGTTACTCTTTCATTGCTGTGACTTAATACTAGACATCCACAAATTTAGGTGAGGAAAGGTTTATTTTAGCTCACAATTTCAAAAGGTCACATAGCCCACTCACGGGTAGCTGGCAGCAATGGAAGTACACAGCAGAGGCAGAGGTGGAGACAGCTCCTCACGACATCACAAACAGGAAGCCAACTCCCATCAAGTCCAATCTCCCACCAGAGGAAAAAGCTGTAACAATCTTCCTTCTTCCTTTTATACAGTTTGAGTTCCCACTTGGGCCTCCCCCATCTGGGTGGGTGTTCTCCCCTCATTTGCTGGCCCACAGATCACTCACACTCTAATCCAGGCTGTATCCTAATCGCCTAATCCAGGCATAGTTCTTAATTGCCTCAAGTTGACATCTCTCCAATGGTCACAGGTCCCTAGAATGTCAAACAGGTCCTGTTGACGTGGAACTCATTGATGCTTGAACTTCTTGATAGCAAGTACCGTGCTAGACAAGTTGGAGTTAAGGACAGGAAGATTTCTTCCGAAGTGAGATCATCTTCCTCTTACTCTTTTGTTGTTTAGTGGGGCAATGGCTTAAGGTTTTTATCACAGACTTACCAGTGGAGCCAAAGAGCCAAATGTGTCTAAGAAAAAAGCCACCACCTAGCAAGTCCCAGTGGGATGAGGGAAGGAGCTCACCCTCATCTAACTAAACATCATCCTCCCATCCACAAGGTACAGCCACTTTCTCCCATTTTCAGATGCTCTCTTATTTAAAATCCCACCCTTGTAAGACACAGATCCAGGACTCAGATCCAGAGTGAAGGCATGCGTTAATGACAGGGTCTCAGCCTGGCTGAACTGTCTGCGGTTGAGTCCTAGGTTCTAGAAAGAATATTAGGGTTCTAGAGAGAGAAAAATCTGAGATGGGATTTGGGTGAGTGACTCATTTTGTTCTTGGGCTGGGCCATGTTTGCAGACAGCTATTTGAGAATTCATGCCTCAGCCTTCTCCGCTGTGGGTAGAGGCTATGGCTTCCTTTAGGACTGAGGCTGTGAGAGTGAGCTGGCTACATGTGCAGAAGGCTGTCTAAAGACCATCTGTGCAAGAAGTTCAGCCTTCTCTGTGGGCTAGAGATTCTCAGTGGGCACTAGCTCTGCCTGAGACTCAAATGCTCGTTGGTGTGGTTATAATTGGTAGTGTTGCTACAGTACCAGACATGATATATGGCATATCACATCCTGCTCCGCTAGTTGTCACAGCTTCAAGAGTGGTGTATTATTCTTCCCACTTTACAGAAAAGAAATGAAAAGAATGAAGTTACTGGCTGCACAATGTGACCCCAAGTCTGCTTAAATTTAAACACTTACGTGATTACTGTTGACCAGGGAGGCTGTGAGTTGGATTTCTCCTGGACGAGTGTGGAAGGCACTCTTGATGATTTTTGCTGGGCCATTGTTGTGAGCCGAGATGCACATGGGAGAGGTTGGAGAGCCCAAGTGCAGGAGGTGGGGTCACTGCACCCTGCTCTTCCACCCAACTCTTACGATCTCCAGGCTTTACTATGGGCCCTTTTTGTCTGCCTGAGTTCCTTCCCTTTCTCTGTGGAGTCCTGGAGCCTCTCACCCAGCCAAGCTGACCTGCCAATGATAAATACCATTTAATTACAGAACAAGCTTTTCTGCCATTTCTCTCAGCATGGCTTCTATTGCTGAAGATTAAACTTCATTCCAATAACACTGAATTACCTTTTTAAACCTATTATTTCAATGTGATTAACTTCACTTCTTTTCATTTAGCTGTAAGCAAAATCTTGTTTACAAGGCAAAAATAGTCTTTGCCTTAATATCGGCAATAATAATACAAACGAACATTGCAAGAAAATAATTTATGTGGAAAACAGGAAAAAATGGCATTGATACATGAGGCTCCTCTTCAATTAATAAAAAGGAGGAAATATTTAAAAACAATTTATCAAAGAAATATATACAGTTCATATATCATGCATTTGCAAAGAATGTGCGAATACTCATTCCACAAATAGCTGAGTGACCCTGGGATTTTAATTCTTTTGTGTGTGATGGAATCAGAGTTGTGGTTAAAATCCACAGCTGGGTTTGGTTAGTGGAGTGCCAGGGGAGGTCAGACTACTGACAGAGAATGAAATTTGTGTTTGCAAGACACCTGCCCTTCTTTTCTTTTTTAACATGGAAAAAGGCATCTGAGGTTTTTAGAGACAGTCATTCCTCCAGGCCTGTGTAGGTAACCCTAAAACCTAGCAAGATTTTTAAGACACATGTCCACCACCTCTGCTTTTGTGTCTCTTTTTTCAAGATTAAAAATACAAACTATATAAAAATGTTATTAAGAATTGTAAAGGGAAGAAATCCTTGATGATCTTAAAAAAAATGAAAAACTGTTTTTATTTGAAGCAAATCCTGGCAGACCTCTTTCCTGAAAGTTGTGAAGGCTAGTGGTCCGTGGGAAGTGGTGGCATCTGCCACTGCAGTTATGCAAATCCCCTCCTGTTGGGGCCAGAGTGTGCAGAGGGGACACATGGCTGCGTGTTGGCAAAACAGTCACCGTATGCTGCCGCTCGCACTTCTCCCTAATTTACTTTTACCATTTTCTTTTACAGCCTTCCATGAGATGTACTTCCTAGGGAGTTCCTTTACAGGGTGATGCAGAGAAATTAGCATTTACATCATATTTAACAGTTTACAAAGAGTCCCTCCACCCACACATAAAACAATGTGCTTTTAGGAGGACAACATCAATATTGGAGTGAATATTTTCACATATGGTGTTTAGCTGACGTATAAACTCCTTGATGGCTGAAGAGGAAGAAGTGGAAAATTGGCAGAAGCTTTCCAGCCTAAGCCAGGCATCCAGTCTGCTGTGTGCCCAGAGATGGGAGAAGGAGCTGAGCCACATGTACAGACCAAGGGCCCAGCAGCAGGCAGCTCCTCCCGACCCCCCTTTCTCCTCATACCCTTTGTCTCCTCCTTGCTCATCCCCACCTCTCACTGCCTTTTTTTTTCTTCTCCCTGCCCTCTCCTTTTCACCCTGTTTGATCATCTGTGTTTACTCAGCACCTATTCTGGTCCAATCTCTGACCTGAATGCCAGCTTGAGGGAAGGAAATCAGAAACTCTAAGCTTTTCTTACTCATTTTTGTCATTTAAAATATACCAGATCAGCAGTTGAAGCACTTGCCTAACAAGCACAAGGCCCTGGGTTCGATTGTCCAACATCACCTAAGCTGGGCAAAGTGGCACAAGCATGTAATCCCAGGACTTGAGAGGCTGAGCAGACTTGCAGTGTGTTCAAGGCCAGGCCAGGCTCCACAGTGAGTTCAGGACCAGCCTGAATTCCAGAACAAGACCCTGTCTCAATAAATAAATTAATTAATTAAGAAATACTTCCACATATGCAATCCCCTTGGAGTGGCTCTCTCCCTCTTCATCTGCATGATTTCAAACTCATCTGCCATCATGTGAGACCCTCAGTGACGAAGGCTCACACAGGCCAGGACAAGGGGCTGTGGGACCACCCCCCCCCCCCCCGGAGTCAAAGTCACCCTCTCCACAATGACAAGTCCTCTCTCTTCCCTATTTGCTCTCTGTCTTGTTTTACCTAGAAGTTGTTTAATCCTGATTATGGGGAAGCTTACTTATGTATTTTTGGAGCATCTTCAAAATAAACTAAGTTGTAGAAGAGAAAATAGAGGCAGAAGCATAGATGGCCACGTGCCTCACAGGCACTGGCTGGGCTCAGCAACCAGATTTGCTTGATGACCTGTCGCAAGCCCTCAGGGAGCTGTTCTCTGCACGTGGGGGGACTTCCAGTATTCTAGACCCCACACTCCATCTCAGTGGGGAGCTTTGTCAGAGAGAAGGGGAAGAGTGGAGGGAACCATCATCCTCTGAGAACAGGGTACCTCTCCTGGGGCAGCTACCTCCGGGGACCCTCCTGGATCCCCTCCAAGAGAGGCACAAGACATGTAAACTCAGAGAGTGCATCTTCTTCCAAGGGTGGGGGCAGAGGCTCAAGAGACTGGGGTAAGTGCCAGAAAGCATCAGGGCAGGTTGACAGATGTGTTTCCAGCATCTGCCTTGCTCCTGGTGCTTGGCAGATGGGCTGTGGGGGCCAGACAGCTGAAAACCTGGATTCATTTCAAACTGTTCCATTTCCCAGGCTCTAAGCAGAGCATTTCCGGAGGGTAGCCACGAAGCTAGCAGCCTCAGTGTCCCCTCAACTAGAGAAAATTCTACCAGAATGCTACGAGAAGCTTGGTTTTGTTGATGGGAAATTGTGAAGTGATGCGGATATCTTCCAGTTTATGAAATTCCTTATTTTTAAGCCATCCGCTACAGTTCTGCATTTCACCTTTCATGGCTTCAGACTCCTGATGTTCTTGAGGTACCCTCGTCAAAATGAAGGATAACTTGACATTCTAGAGCCATGCGGCCGGACACAGGAGACACTTGGTAGACTTGACTGTTTCTAGCAGACAGTGTAGGTATAAAATAGTCATTGCCTTTGTGAGGATTTTGAAATGAGGTGAATTCAATCTGAGATACGCTCTAAGCATAAAATGCTTGTTGCATTTTTAAAAAGACTATAAACTACTCAGTAATATTGATTACATATTGAAATGCTATTTTAGATACATTGAGTTAAATTAACTATAATATTCCAGTTAATTTTACCCATTTCTTTTTAATTTTAAATTATGGTTACTAAAAAATTAAAAATGTGGTTCAGAGCTTGCATTCTATTTTTTTTTGGATTGTGCTGTCCTAGAGGGCAGACCTGTGTCTCAGTAAAACTTGTCCACAAGCCCTACAAGCAGAGGCCTACTAGATCCTAGAGGCATGAGCTGTCCCTTCTTCTCCTGACCAGAATGTGAATGACAACATGTTTTGGGTACCCAGGTCAGCTGTTTCTGAAGAACTGTGACTACAGATGCTGTTTTAACTACTTGATCAGCTTGTACTGGTCTGCTGTCACTGACCTGACATGTTCACAAAGCCTCTGTGCTAGGTCCTTAGGCTCAAGGTTGCTTCTTTTGGGATCAGAGACAGGCTGGGGCATTCCATGTGCTGTCTTTTTTTTTTTTTTTTCCTCCTCATAGAGGCTGGGCATGGGATCCTTCTTGCTTTATACCTCTCTTTCTTGATGGGCAGCTAGGTTCGAAGCAGGACCCATTGCAACTTGGGAAAGCAGTTGTGGGGTAGAGAGGGTCTTGCTATAACTACATTTCTTCTGGGTCACTCCAGCCACCCAGCCACCTACCACAAGGTTGTGCTTTTTAATTTTTTCACCTCGGGGCAACAAGAGCCATCTCTAGGGATATGGGGGAGAGAGTGGGATGAGATGCTTTCTCTTTGCTTTGCTTAGCCTAAGCCCACCCCGAAGATAAACCCTTTTGCAGAGGTATAGCATTCTTGGACCTCTTATGAGAACTTGGAATTTCCCATCTTCCACGGTCAGCTTAGTTTTTGGGGGTTGGGTGAGAATGTACTTGATTTGCATTCTTCCCTCAAGGAGATATTTATGGAACACCTGCTCTGTGGCAGGGACCCTACTGAGTGCTGGCAACAGAGTAGCAAACAAAAGACATTGCATCTGGCCTCTCAGAGCTCCATCAAGCAGAGGAGACAAACTCAACAAGAAACCAATTCCGGGTCTCATTACAAACTGCAAAACTACTTGTTAGAGGGTGTTGGAAACTGATCAGGTAGCTGGCAGAGGTGGATGGGGGTCAGGGAAGGCATCTCCCTGGATGTGATGTCTGAGGTGGCATGATTTTATCTTGGAAGCTGTGCTTATGTTCTCATCCAGCTTCCTTCAAAGAAGGTCTTTCCTGTGAGAGGGTCTTGAGGATCAGGTGAGATCATACAACATTTATACCAGGACAATCTAAGACAGGATAGTCTGGAAAAAAATTTTTTTAAATGAGGATTTATGAAGGATCCAGGAAAATCAGCACATCCCTGGTGTTAAGAGCAGGCTGTAACTGGGAGAGGGCTCCAAGGTTGGAAGCCAGGGTGGGTTGACGCAAGTGGTTCAAGGCTGAGGTGAGGAAGGGTGACAGGGCTATGTGCTGCCCTCCTGCTGCTGCACAGTGACGACTTCACAGATCTGTGCACAGTTGTACATTGTGTAATTGATGTTTCGATGGGCCTTCTGCTTTACTATATCTCAAAAAAGCATTCCATGATAGAACCCATCTGATGGGGTACCCAGTGTCACAGAGAGTCCTGAACCAGGGGACTTGATTCCAACATTGTTTTTGCCCTCTGGCCCTATGTGTGACCTTGGGTAATCTCCCTCCCCTCTCTGGAATGTAGCCTCCTCATCTGTAAAATAAAGGGGCTGGACTGGGTGACCTCCAAGCCCACATGCATATCTCAGGTTCCAGGACTCTGAGAGTCAATGACGTGCTTGGCTGAGCCCTTCCCAGCTGTAGCTGAGAGGTTGGGGTTCAGGCCTGTTATGAAGCTGCCACTCAGGGCCTGCCACTTCTGATATTAATTTCTTTTCTCCCCATGAGGCATGGAGGGCTTTATGGATGACTCTAAGAATTGCCCCTGGCCTTGGGCATGGAAGCTGGCCCTGCAAGCAAACGGAGCCAAATCCCTAGGGCAGTCATGACTGGAGTGTTGGTGACTTGACCCACATCCTTCCTGCTGTGAGTAAGCTGTGGCTGAACTCCCAAGAACCAGGAGCTGGTAACACACTTGCATTCTGGTTGTCCTTAGAGCTACGATCTGCTCTGGTTGTCCTCACAGCAGAAAAAGTATCAGAAATTCAAAGTTATGGGTATGTGGAGTTGCTCAGTTACGAGATAGAATCCTATCACTAGCAGAGTAACTCTGAATTCATATGAGCCTCAGTTTCTTGATCCATAAAATGGAGAAGCTAAAGTGACTCAACACACACCAGATTATTAGATTGAAATGTTATATCATAGGCAAGTATCTACTAAACTGTAAAGTAGTATGTAGATTATTATGAGGTAAAAACAACAATAAAATATATATTCCTTCTGGATGGGAACACATCTATCCAGAACTTAGAGATGTTACTGTGCCTTCATTTGCCCGGGCCTTTAACCTATGAAACACCGATGTTTGTTGAGACCTGTGAGGCAGGTATTATTACACACGTATTTCACCTGGGCGATGGCTCATCCAGGGGAGATGAATGACCCAATTGACAGCAAACCAGAGGAACATAACCTGTGATCTGATTGGCCCTAGGTGGGAAGTTTTCCCCCTGTCATGTGCTGGCTGGGCTGGACTCAGCGCTGGCATCATCTGCCCGGCTGCAGCCCTTGGAATGGCCACTCCTCTTTTACTGATAGGTATGAGTCTTTGGCTAGTCAGGTTGTTGAAGGTGGGCAGGTGCCCCTCTTTTTACCTGGACAGAAGAGTTGGCTGCTAGGGAGACTCTGAAGCCCTAGCTTCATTCTCACCTGAGTTACAGGTGGATCCAAGTGAACTCTCTCATGTCCAGGGTTGGTAGGAGAACCTGGAGCAGTGCAGCAGCCTGCTGAGATGAGAATCTAGACAAGGAGGTCAGGTGCTGGCTGAGCTTCCTTTCTGTCTTGTCTCTTCTTTTCTCTTTCCTTCCTTCTTTCCTTCCTTCCTTCCTGCCTTCTTTCCTTTCTCTTCTTTCCTTTTCTGAGCCAGGGTCTTGCTCCATAGTTTAGGATGGTCCCAAACTCAATGTGTATCCTCAAACTCATGACAGTCATCCTGCCTCAGCCTCCTGAGTGATGGGATTATGGGTGTGCACCACCGTGCCTAGTTTTTGTGGCTCTGGGGAGTTGAACTCAGGGTCTTGCACTTGCTAGGCAAGCACTGCTCTAACACCTGTGTAACAGCATCCCACTCCCCTTCATTGAGCTTTCTATAAGAGGAAGAACCTCCATCAGGCCTGAATTCATTCCGTGTGCTTGTTTGCTTTTTTTTTCTTTTTCTTTTCGCCATACTCCACACCAGGGGCCACTTTCCTTTTAAAACTGTGTCTCTGCCCTTGAGAATCTCAGTAGTCATGGCTTGCTACTATCCAATATCAGCTGACACAAAAATTACTGGTTCCTTTCTTGCTAAACATGAAAATGTCTTTTCAAGGTGTGTGTGTATGGGGGTGGGGAGATAAATAAATAAATAGCCCATGGAAACAATACCTTATCAGAATAATAAAATTAAATTATAACAGGGCTGTCAGTGACACAATATCTGAGGGTGACAAGATGTAATCTCAGTAAAAACATCGGATCTGTCTGTTTATGGATCTAATAAATTATGTTGGAATTGTGCTCTTATAAATCCAGCCTGTCGAGGAAACCCAACAACTAATTCATCAGTTGCTCACCGAGAGGACTCCTTCTCTGTTCCAATTGCTCACCATGTAGATAACAAGGAACCTTACAGACCGGTTGGTTAAATGTCATTTGTTTCAGAGCTGTAACACGGCACGGATCATTGCTCACACATAGACACCCAATTATATTAACCTGTGCAGCAATACGGTGTAATGACATGACATTAACTCAGCCACTTCAGAGGGCCTGTGACTTCTCTCCTCGCAGAGGACCAGCCAAGGCTTTCCCCCCAACAGCTCTCTTGTCATTTAAATGCAAAACACAAGCTTCTGAATGGAAGGAGCAGAGTCCCTTTCTTTGGCAGCCTTGGAAATCTGTGCTTTTTATCCTCTGTCAGTTCTGAGGGGGTGCATTTTTTATTCAGTAGCTCAACTTTCCCAAAGGACAGGATTCCCATAGTTTTCTGAAATGCATGGGTTCTTACCTTGGAAGGCAGCTCTGGGATTGCCTCAAAATACTGGAATAAGGAGATGACTGGCTTGAAAGGAGAGACACGGGGAGAGCCCTATTTGTAGAAGCACAGAGTTCCATGGGAATAGGGGTATCTGGTTTATCAAAGAAGTGAAAGGACAACGAACAGACCAATTGCAGCACTCTTGCTACACAGGTGCCAGTAACTCTGTTGTGGAGGATCCATTCCAAACACAGCAGGATCTTTACCAGAATCCCTGCTCTCCTCTGTCTAGGTGCCAGCAGCATTCCCCCATAAGTTGTGATAGCCAAGCGTACTTCAGATGCCGCCAGATCTCCCTTGAAAGGCCAAGCCACTCCCAGGTGAGAACCATTAGTTTAGACAAAACTTTTACTCTGAAAATCTCCAGCCCATGCTTGCAGAGCACCAGGTCTGTGTTGGGTTTTGGGCCCTTTGGCTTGCTTTGGAATTTTCTTTATAAAGGAGAGGCCTGCCCTTTAACTTCCAGCTCTTTCCTCTGCAAGCAGAGAGGAATATTTTCCTTTCAGGCTTTTTGAATTTGAATCACAACTCCTTGACTAGTGACTGTGACCTTTCAGACCTCTGTTTCTTCATCTGTACAGTAGAAATGATCATACCACTGACTTTGTTGTGCTCTTGTGAGAACTTAGTAATAGGTGCAGGCTAAGAACTAAAGGCCTGGAATATAGGAAGCCTTTGACACGTGATATTGTTTTCACAAATGAACTTTTTTGAAGGATCCTGGGGATAAAGAGTTGACTCAGACCTCAAGGACAGAGCCTAATCAGGGGTCAGGACCAGGCAGGGTTCTTTTCTTTAGCCTATTTCTGATTCCAGCAAAGGAAATTAAGGAAGCAACCCATGGGTATCGTCTTTGTTTGCCAAGAAGAGACTGACTCATGGGTTATGAGTACTAGCTAGCTACAATCAATCAATCAATCACATCACATTTTGTTATGTGCCAGATGTTATGATATTATATTACTTATTTTTCATAATAACCCTATTAAAGAAGATCTGTCATTTCTTCCATTAACAAATGGAGAAACTGAGGCAGAGAATTATTTGATAACTTGCCTAGTGTCATTCATCTCATAAGTGGTGACCCTGGAGAAATATGGAGCCAAGGTAGTGATGGTGAAGGATTATTTTGTGATTGGTTGTGCATGATTCAGCAGAAAGACAGAAATTTAATAAAGAAATTTTCTCTGTGGCTTAGCTTAGGAAGGCAGAGGGTCATCTCAAACTGAATGTTGCCCATAGGACTGGAGAGAAAGTGGTAGAGATAGCCAGCAAGTGAGTACAAGCTCCCAGGCAAGGGCGAGGCGTAGAGCTGCAGGGGGCAGACTCTGTGGACTGCAAGTGATGAGTATGTGGGATGACTGCAACAAGGGCTGGAGCCTAGATGATGCTGGTCAGTCTTGTAGCTCCATGCCTAAGCAGCCTTGGGCCGTAGTGTGCTGGTTGTGGTGTGAAAATAAGGAGAGGCCTCATCTATAAGACCTTGGAACTTGGTGACTGTGGACTGAAGGCCAGCCTTTGGAGTCATAATGCTGGAGCCACAGTGTTGGAATCACAGAAAATGTCTGCTGTCAGGCCCCAAGAGGAGAATTGGAAGCATACTGTGAGCACACTCAGGAGACAGACTGTTGACAAATCACACGCTAGGGACCTTCCTTGCTGGTCACTAGGCAGGGAAGAAAGCTAGCAATGGGAGAGCGAAAGACTCTGTTCCTCCTGAAAGATCTGGGCCCAGTGGAATCAGATCACAGACAGTGGTGATTGAATCTTCCCACCCCCCCACAGCACAGAAGTGAGAAGAACCAGCTTACACAGCTGCTGTATGTGCATAGGAAGAGGAGGGTATAAGCACCTTTGGAAACAGGGCCATCTTGCCTTCACACAACCCAACTTCATAGGAGCTGCAGGAAGTACCTCAGAGTGGGACATCTTTGCAGACTGGGACACAGGAAGAAGAGGGGAAACTGGTTATACTTTCCTCCTAAGTTGTCAGAATTCAAAGTCTTGAATGTGGAGACTTCCCATACAAACAACAGGGAGTGATTTTTTAAAAATTCAGGCTCACGTCAATGATTTTTTGTGGGCATATTGAACTTGTATTTTTTTCTGCTATTGATTTGTATGTTTTTAATTTTTTTCTTTTTTCCTTCCTTTGCTTCCTGTCCTTTCTGTTTCTGTTATCTGATAGTTTCTGCATTTCTTTTTCTCTCAAGTAGCTCTTTATGCCCTTTTGGAAAAGGCTTTTTATAGATTCTGGAGACATACTCTTTTTATTTCACTCATGACTCTCCTTGTTTTTTTCTTAAGGTTGTTTCTGTTGCTTAAGTTTATCCACTTTCTTCTGATGTGAGGGAGCCTTGTCATACTTTTATCTATCCTATAAAAACTCTTCTGTTTTCTAAAATACTCCTAAAGCTAACCATTAGTCTCAGTCTGCCCTCTCTACCCACATCACTCTTTTTAATAGTATTTCTGAGTATTGATAGCTCATAGCCATATGGTTTAATATGTTGGGAAGCAATAATTATACACCATTTAGCTAGACAGAGATAATTAAGGTAGATTTTTTTCCCACATTACCAACAATAATTTTGTGTCACCTTCAATAAACTCTTCTAATATGTTACTAGATGATCTATATGGAAACCTTCATTAGTATTGACCACATTTTTAATGTTAAAAGTGGAATAGTTATATGAGTTGATATCATATTGTCATATGCCTAAAGCTGATACATACTAAGCTTAACCATTGATATGAATATCCATCCTACTATCAAAGAAGATATAGTAGGTAGAGCCTTTTAAGGGTTGATAACTTCTACTGGTTTTGTTTAGCCTAGGTAAGCAATCTAGAGCACTATTCAAAAGTGATGGTGATGTAATACTGATATTAATAAAGTATTTTGGTAAGTCAGTATTAAGTTTGTTTACATTGATACATTGATGATGATGTAGACTGTACCTTTTAATGTTAAAGATAACATAGTTGTAATGTTAAACTAGTTAGCAGGTTCTATCAATAATTTGTTAGTTCTAGATTATAATGTTATTGTAAAATTTTATTCAAATTGTGGATGATGGCATTGATGTTGATGTTGATTTTCAGTATATGTTAAGACATATCTTGATTGTAGACCACATATAGTTCTATAATCTGTTCCTCCTTCACCAAAAACTGGAGGACATTGGATAACCAGCAGAAGGTTAGTTATTGAGAAGACACCCAAAATTAATAGCTGAGTAAGCTAAAAACAGACATAAACACTAGAATATGAATGAACTCAAGGAAATTCCAGGGAAATTCTGGTGGAAAAACCTTCACAACAGAGACAGACTCCATCAACATTACCTGATCTCCTGTCCCCAGCAATAGAGCCATAAGGAAAAGAGGCAATAAATCACCTGTGGAAAGGCCTGACTCCTCAGAAACGGATGTCATGGGCCCCAAGGTAGCAGAACCTATAGGAAAGGAAGTCAAAAAACAACTGGATCTACTTGTCAGAGAGCTCAAGCAAACATAAAAGCATGCAAGAGATGTTGAGTAGGTTAAAGGAGATTTACTCAAAAAAAGCAGTCTTAATAGATTAAAAAGTTAAGGACTATAAAGATGACCCAAATAATAAAGACATAAACAAGGTAATGCAAGAAATAGAGGAACATTTCACGAGAGAAGTAAAAAGACTGGAAGAGTTCCAAGCTCAACTCCAGGACATGAAAAAGTCACATGAAAACATAGAAAATCAGCTCAAGCATTGTAAGGGTGGGTTACTGGATCGTGAAGATACGGTTAACAAACTGGACCATAAGGTCAGTGATGAGTGAAAAACAAGACGATAAGAAAAAGACGGGATGCACAGCTGATGAATGACTCAAAGAAGAAGAATCTTAGAATTATGGGGGTGCAAGAGAAAGGACAGTACAGAAGGTATGAAAGACATGTTCAATGAAATTATAGAAAAAAATTTCCCAAATTCAAGACCTACTGAGGTATGCAGAATACCAAATAACCTTGACCAGAAAAGATCCTCTCTATGACACACCAGAATCGATATTCTAGACATTCACCATGAAGAGAGAATACTAAAAGCTGCAAGAGAAAAACAGAAAGTAACCAACAAGACAAACCTATCAAAATAACTGCACACTTCACAACACAAGCCTTAGAGGCCAGGTGATCACTAAGAGACATCACTCAAGTGTTAAGAGAACATAAACACCAACCTAGATTATTATATCTAATAAAGTTACCCTTCAAAATAGAGGAAAAAGTTAAAGTTTTTCATGATTGAAAAAACCTAAAGATATTCATTGTCATTAGACTAGCATTGCAGAAAACACTCAGGCAATCTTAGGCAGAAATATGGAGACCAATAGCACCAATGATCCCAGAGAAAAGGAAACAACAAAAATAGAAGAATGAAGTAGCAGTAGTATAGACGAAATCAACACTGAAAGATCACAGTGATCACTGAATGCAACAAATATATTAGTATGATAATGTTCAATGTTAGTGGTCTTATCTCTTTTATCAAAAATCACAGATTGGCTGATTGGATCAAAAAACAAACCCCAACAATTTGTAGCTTGAAAGAGACAGGCTTTACTCATAAAAAAAACCCCCATAGATTGAGTAAGATTATGGAAATCAATTTTTTATGAAACTTGACTCAGAAAGTAAGTGGAGATAGCTATAGTATTCCCAGAGACAGCAGATTTCAAATAAAAAACAGGTCATAAGAGGCAAAGATGGATATTACATATTGGTTAAGGGAACAATCCAACCGAAAGAAGTCACAATTATCAATATATATACACTCAACACCAGGGCCCCCAATTTTGTAAAACAAAAACTAGTGGACATGAAAGGAAAATAGGGCCCAATACAATTATAGTAGGGAATCTCAATATCCCACTATCAGAAACAGACAGATGGAACTGGAGGAATCACATAGTGGTTAATCCTCTTGCCTTGCAAGAACAAGACCCTTATTAGATTCCCCAGCACCACATAAAGCTGGGCATGGTGACACATGCCTGTAATCTCAGCTCTTGGGAGGCTGAGGCAGGAGGATTGTCAGGGGTCCAAAGCCAGCCTTGGCTCCATAATGAGCTCAGGACCAGCCTGCACTATAGAGCGAGACCCCATCTCAAACAAGCAACCCCAAAACCACAAATAGTTGAACTAGACAAAAAGTTAAAGAAATATTAGAGCAAAACCATGCTATGAAACAACTGGACTTAACTGATATTTACAGAGTGTTCCATCCAGTATCAACAGAATACACTTTTTTTCTTAGCAGTACATGAGTCCTTTTCCAAAACAGATCATATTATAGGTGATAAGCCATGTTTAAATAAGTACAAAGGAGTTGAAATAATTCCTTGCATACTCTCTGATTGTGGCAGAATAAAACTAGAAATCAATAGCAAAAGAAACTACAGAAACTCTACAAATACATGGATACTAAATAATATGTCATTGAACAAACAATGGGCCTTAGAAGAAATTAGAGAAGAAATTAAAAGCTTCCTAAAATCAAACGACAATGAAAACACAACATATCAGAACCTGTAGGACACAATGAAAGCAGTGCTGAGGAAAATTAATTATGAAGAATGCACACATTAAAGAAGCAGGGTGATCCCAAATAAACAATATAATGATGCACCTCAAGGTCCTAGAGAAAAAGAAATAATAAAAAATCAAATAAAAAGTAGTACAGGAAAAGAAATTATAAAGATCACAACTGTCTCATGGAGCTTAAAACGAAAAACAAAGTGAACCAGGGAGGGTAGGGTGGGAGGGATGGAGGGGTGAGTAGGGGAGGGACAAAAGGAGAGTGGGAAAGTCCTCATCACCTTGACAAGATATTTATGTGTACAAAATGCTCAACTTCATTGTAAACCTTAAATTTTGTGCTTATACATATCAATAAAATGGGGGAAAAGAATATCAACAAAGATATAGCAAAATATAGGTGAAAAAAAGAAATTTTGACAAATATCCCAAGAAATGGATTGGCTGGACTCAGAGAAGAGGCACCAAGATTTGACCACTGCGGCCCATTCGAGGAATAAGAAGCTGAGCTAAAGAGTGGTGGTTTAAGTGAAATGATTCAGGTGCAGAAAATTAAATATGTTAAGTACCGTATAGTCTGTCTGACTTGGGAAACCCAGAATACAGCCATTCTATAGAACCACCTGTTGTGATAGCCAAAGTTGGGGGTAGGAATGGAGAGGGTGAGGGAGGATCAAAAATAGGAAGGGATTATAAAGTTGATATGATGTATATGTGCACAAAATACTCAAGTTCATTGTAAATATTATGTATCGCATGTGGATATTAATAAAAATAGTAGGGAGGAAAAAAAGATCAAAGCAGTAATTAATGAAGTTGAAACAAACTAAAATATATTTAAAAATCAACCGGTGCTTCAGAAGAATAAACAGGATGCTAAACTTCTAGTTAAACTAGCCAAAAGAAGGAAAGAAAAAAAAAACCCATATAAATACAATTAGAAATGAAAAAGATAAAATTATAGTGGACATTGCTGAAATTCAAGGAATTATAAGGAACTATTTTGAAAACTTATACTCCAAAAAATTGAAGAATTTTGAAGAAATGGACAAATTTCTAGTTATGTGTAAGATACCAAAATTGAACCAAGAAGACATAGAAACTCTGAATAGGCCCATAATAAGCATAAGATTGAAGTAGTAACAAAATGTCTACCTATAAATAAAAGTCCAGGACAAGATGGATTCAGTGCAGAATTCTACCAGTACTTCAGAGAAGAGCTATCACTAGTACTTTTCAGACTGTTCCACGAAATTGAAAGAGAAAAAACATTGCTAACCTCATTTCTGGGAAGTTAGCCTTGCCCTGATACCAAAACCAGACAAACACTTAACTAGGAAAAAAAAAAAATACAGGCCAATTTCCTAATGAATGTAGATGCAAAAATCCTTAATAAGATACTAGTGAATAAAATTCAACAAATCATTAAAAAATCATACACTGTGATCAAGTTGATTTTATTCCAGGAATGCAAGGATGCTTCAGCATACATAATTCAATTAATACATCACATAAATAAAATCAATAAAAAAATCACAGGATTATATCAATAGATGCAGGAAAGGCCTTTGTCAATATAAAAACATCGATTCATGAAATAAAATAGATATAGAAGCCGTTTATGAAAACCTACTGCTACCATTATACTAAATGGGAAAATGTTGAAAGCTTTTCCCTTGAATCAATAACACAAGTGGTAATTGAAAATCTAGCCACAACAATCAGACAAGAGAATGAAATAAAGAAAATATGTATTGGAAAGAAAAAAGTCAAACTATTTTTATTTGCAGTTCACATGCTTCTCTACATAAAAGACCCCAAAAACTCCACCAAGGAACTCTTAGAACTAAGGAACAAATTCAGCCAAGTTTCAGGATACAAAATGTATACAAACAAATCAATAGCATTCCTCTACACTAACAATGAATTCACTGAGAAAGAGTTGAGAAAAATAATACCATTCTTGATAACTCCTCAAAAAATTAAATACTTGGGAGTAAACCTAACCAAGGAAATGAAGGACCTGTACAATGCAAACTACATTATGCTGAAGAAAAAATCGAAGAGGACATCAGAAAAGAGAAACACTTCCTCTGTTCCTGTATAGGAAAAAATTAATATTGTCACAAAGCTGTACTATCAAAACTAGATTCAATATAAATTCTATCAAAATACTGAGAACATTTTTCGCAGAACTTGAGTAAACAATCCTAAAATTAACGCGGAACTGAAAGAGATTCAGAATAGCCAAATCAATCCTGAGCAACAAGACAAAAGCAAGTGGCATCACAATTCTGGACATCAAATTATGTTACAAAAGAACAGTAATTTAAAAAAACTGTATGATATTGGCACAAAAACAGATAGTTTGACCGATAGAACTGAACAAAAGATCCAGAGATAGTATCAAGTACACTAGCTATCTATTTAACAAAGGAAACAAAAACAAGCACTGGAGAAAGGATAGCATCTTAAATAAATGGTTCTGAGAGAACTGGTTATCCATATGCAAAAGAAGGCATCCAGACCCACATCTATTGCCATGTACTAAGATCAAATCAAAGTGGACTAAAGACCTAGATATTAAACAGAAACACAGAATCTCCTGGAGGACAAAATGTGTAAAACCTGTGTGGGCAAAGACTTTCTCAATAGGACACCTGATGCAAGAGGAATAACCCCCAGAATCAACAAATGAGATTATATCAAATTAAAATCTGCTGTAGGGCAAAGGAAACAAGCAACAGATGAAGAGAGAACTGACTGAATTGGAAAAAAATTTACCGCTCTGTCCTAACAGTAGTATATACAAAGAGCTGAAGAAAAATAGAACTCTTAAAAGAAAAGACCTAAATAAAAATGGACAACTGAAGTGAACAGACAGTTTTCAGAAGAAGAAATACAAATGGCCTGTAAATACATGAAAAAATGTTGTCAACATCCTTAGCCACTGGAGAAATGCAAGACAAAGCAACACTATGATACCATCTTACCCCAGTGGGAATGACTTTTGTTAAAAACTCTAAAAGCAATAGATACTGGCAAGGATGTGGGTGAAAAGGAATCCTTTTACATTGCTGGTAAACGTGTAAACTGGTACAACCACTATGGAAAACGATATGAAGATTTCTCCAAACAATGAAAATTGATATTACATTAGATCCAGTGATACCTCTTCTGGGTATCTTTCCAAAAGAGTTTAAAAACACCATACAACAGCAGAGATGCATGCATACCCATGTTTATAGAAGCAAAATTAACAATAGCTGAGTCATGGAAGATGCGACCTTGCTTCTCTGTTCCCATTTAAGTTGATCACTCAAAGTTTGTTCTTTCCCACCTTTCCACTGTAACGTGCATGAAAATACAAACATCGCCATTTTTAACATCATGAGAACCCTGGATATTAACCAGTGAAATTTACACAATTTCAAAAGTCAAAAGTTAGATGAAGGCTTGAGGCAGAAAGTGCGGAAAAGGCGGGAGGCAGTCTCAAATTGCCACCCTGCCTCTGCATCTACACCTTCAAACCAGGCTTCACCAGGAAGAAAGGAAGAAAGCCGTTTTTCTCTGCTTGGTGGGAACTGGGTTCTGAGGAGACGAGGGCTCTAGATTCCCACACTCCAGCCCAGCAAAGCTCTCCTACACCACAGCTGGAGTGTCAAAAGCAGGTGGTGGACGCTCAGGATGTGGTAAGGGCTTTGGGAAGGGATTGATTCAGGGATACACATAAAAGCCCAGGAATTGGAGTTTGAATTTACTGTTCACATGGATTCTTTGGCAGTATGTGACCTTCTCACAAGAACACAAATAGTTCCCTCCCTTCCTCTGAACCTTGAGACTCATAGTAAACAGAAGACTGAAAAGTGCTGGAGAGTTAGAGAAAGGACTAGAGGCCATCCTAAGGGCAGCTTTGTGGTGTAAGCTTTGGGCTTGAGGATTCGAATAGCAGCCAAATGAACAGCAAAGAGGAGCCAAAGAAAATCTTATTTTGTTGACCAGAAAACTGTGTCTGGACAGACTTTCCTTCTTTCCCCCTTTTCTTGTTTTTGGACCAAAAATGGATAAAATAGGGAAAAAGAAGCCCACACACCCTCTGAGAAAATCTGCTGTGTAAAACAGGGAACACAGTACTCACAGGTAGAGGAAGAGCTCACTTTTGGAGCAGATTGGCTGTGGAAAAACTGAAGAACACTTGGGCAGATGTCTGATTTGCCCTTTCAGCAACTTTCAAGGAAATGTGAGGTTTTTGAGAGAAGAAATGAAACATGAGTTGATGATACCCCAATACAGGATATGAAAGGAGGAATCAGAGAGAAGTGGGAAATAAAAAAAAGGATAAATAAAACCAAAAGAAGTAAAATGATAAGTCAAATGCAAAAAATATGAACTGTAAATACACAAAATTAAAAGCAACATTAGAGATAGCACAGAAACAAACTAATAACACAAAAATTAGTCAATGATCACCCAAACTTCATGGACCTCTGTATCACCATCAGATCAGTAATGGTAGCCATAGTGCCTGCTTGAGAAGTTGTTTGAGCAGTATACAGAATAAAGATATAAAGCATCAGCAGCGTATCTAGGATGAGATATACTTTTAATGAACACTAGTGATTAATTTTATACTTAAAAATCTACTCAGAAGAACCTAAGGGCTGGGAGGACAGCTCAGAGGGAAAACATGGACCCAGCTAGGACAAGGCCCAGAGTTTAATTCCCAGAGCCAAAACAACAAAAACAAAAATCTAATAGGGTCACAAAGAGAAGTAGCTTTTGAGAGATTTTAATTGTGCCTTTGAGGATTTGAACTAGTAATGGGTAATAGATTTGGACTCAAAAATCTGGGAAACTTGAGAAGTTCTAGCAGAATGTATGAGAAGGAAGTAATGAGACTTAATTATAGAACATGGCAGTCAAGCAAAAGCATCATATTTCCTCAGGAAGAGATGGTTGTATGGAATATTATTTTCCAGGCTCACAGGAACAATAAAATCCTATTGTATCAAGTGGCACAGATGAGCCTAGAGGAAATAAACCACATGCTGAAAAAGAGATACTGCATGTTCTCACCCACATTTGGAAGCTGAAGTTGATCTCACAGAAGGAGAGAGTCAAAGAGTGGGTACCACAGGCGGGACTGGACTAGGAAAGAGAGGGCACCAGAAGAAGTTGGCTAAACATACAAAATTACAGTTGGATAGAAGGACCAAATTCTAGTGTTCTGTAGTACAGTAGAGTGGCTATGGTTAGCAATAATTTATCACATATTTCTTTTTCTTTTTGTGGTACTTGGGCTTGAACTCAGGACTTTCACATTGAGCTGTATGCCTAGCCCATGTTTTTATTTTTCAGTTTGAGATAAGGTTTCGCTAAATTGCTAAGTTACTGGGGCTGGGCTTGAACTTGCAATCTTCCTGCCTTAGGTTCCCAGAATGCTATGATTACAGGCTTGTACCACCAAGCCTGACTTCACGTATGTCTAAACAGATAGAAAAGAGAAATTTTAATTTCTCACCACAAATAAATGATAAAAATTTGAGGTGATAGGTGTGCTAATCTCATCAGTACATGTTACACACATGTATTAAAGTCTTGTACCATACCCCATAATATGTGAGATTATAATGTGTTAATGAGATTTTAAAAGAGACTGTTCTGCACATTCTTATGAAATACTTGTAAATATTTCCCCAACATTTCAAAATCAGCCAAATATTTTAAAATACAAATAAAAGAATGAAGCAATAATTGAAGGTGCAATAAGAGAAAACTCTCAACCTTAAGGAAAACTTAAGAATTCTATTGAATGGTCCATAGTAGATTAGAAAAACAATAAAAAGAGATCAGTGTTTAGCAGAACTTGGTTTTCTTGAGTATTTTATCCTGTTTCATAGCATTTATTTATTTTCAAATGGGTTTGTTGTTTGCCATCACACATGTACAGTCAATGAGGATGGGGTATTGTTTTGTTCACTGCTGTGTCCCTACTCCTACATGACCAGTCGCTGTATAGTAGGAACCCCACATAGCACCTTGCTGAAGGTTTCCTTAGCAGCTCTCTCTAAGTTGTCTCCCATTCTTCCTTAGATTTACTGTCTTGGGTCATCAACAGGAATGCCCTGCTTTATTTATGTATTTTGTTTAGCACCTGTCTCCCCACTAGCAGATCAACTCCATGAAGGCAGAGATTTCTCTGTTCCATTCACTGCTATGTCTACGTCAGTGCATACGCACTGGAAGAGCTCATCCAGGGTTTGTTAAATATATGGATAATAAAGAAACAAACTCTAAACACCTCCAGGAAAAAAAGAATTTTCTCATAAGTGGCAAAGATCCAATTGCTTTCAGGCCATTTCACAACTCTGAAAGCTGTGTGACAATCCATGAAATTTTGGGAAGTTGTGACTTGAAATTACATAACTAATATTCAGGCTGTTTGGTTGTCAGATAAAATAAAGTTGTCCTTACAAAGGGTAACATTCTTTAGCCCTCTTTAAAATACAAAAACCAAAGCAAATAAAACTCTTGAAGGTATGCTCTAGATGAATGATACCAATGGCAAAATGGCAAATCAAGACACAAATTAGACCAACGAAGACTAAAATCAGTTAGACATAGAACTCAGTCTGTTATTGTAATAATCATGGATACAGTTACATGGTAATGCAATTATCTGTAAACAGTTCTTGGAAAAGACAAACATAATATAAACACCTTATAACAAAATTAAAAATGAATGATAAAGATCAAAAGTTTTAAGTTATATCAACAAAAACCACTAGACTAAGAAGGGATTGAGAGTGAATTCAAAAATACTTTTTACTCCTTTTAGAGAGGAGTCAACAAAAGTGATATAATTTATTACTTTAATGAATAGAAAAGTACAGATTCAGGTACAGTTTTTAATAAGAAAAATAATCACTTAGAGGAATACGAGAAAATGTTATACTCTTTCCTCATCTAGAGGAGGAAAAAAAGCATGGAAAAAAAGAATGGGATTTGGGGGAATATTTTTGTATATTAGTCTTAATGCTTTTAAAACTTTAAAATGTTGGTAACATTTGGAAAAATAGGTACTATGTTGATGGGGAAAAACTAATAATAAAAAAATAAAGCATGGAAAAGAGTATAACACAGCAATAGAGAGCTAGAATTCTGGATCTTCAAATATGACAAACTTTAATAGAAAGTATGAAGACTTTTAGATTGAATATTCAAACAGCAAACACCACCTGCAAATTTTGAGCAAGATTTAAACCCAAGTAAGCTCAACACAGAAAGACAAGATAGACTCTGATGCAAAAGACATTAGAGGAGGTAATCTTACTTTGAAAAGGAAGCAAACCATGTAAGAAAAATAAAAAGTCATGGGTCCTGATATGTCAAATAACATGATAAAAGGGAAAAGTGATGAAACAAAATAGCTACAGAGGAATTTAATGTAGAGCATGTAGATACACTATATATATAAGGATTTGTGTGAGTTGTACAATGTGTATTTTTTGCCTGAATAGCACAGCACAGACTTCTTTGACTCTTGGAGATGTAGACAAAATTTCCCACTTGTTCTCGCTCTCATGAGTCAGGGCAATGAAAGGCTCCCTGCAAACCTACCAACCTTGCCTCCTCCTGCTCCTCTCTTTCCTTCCTTTTTTGGGTCTGTGTGAATTTTCCAGGTTTCTTGATAGTCCACTTGTGCTGAGTGTTGGTGGGTTTAGTAACTCTGTGAAGGTTCTGGGAGTGGAGGGGTCACGTGGTCATTGTTCAGTTTTTAATTATAATTTCAACGTTTTAAGTGAGTTTACAAGGAAACATTGTGTAGCTCTGTTACTCAGTGTCATCTTGACCAGAAGTCAGTATATTTTAAAGAATGATAGTAACCAAGCTGAGATGTTTTTATAAGTGTGTATTTTTCAATTTACAATCTGATTTTTTAAAAAAGTATCAGGATAATCTGTTTCGGAACAAGCAAGGGAATGCAAAAATATACAAACAAAACTTGCCACCAATCTTACTTTTGGATATAGTTACAAAGATTTATAAAATACCAAATCTAATACCAATAGAATATTGCATGATGAACATATAATTATTTCAGGGTTGCAAGGATATATTGGTATTAGGAAATCTTTCTAAAGATTACCACTATCATTCTGTTATTGTATCATATGAAAATACCTGAGTGATTTTTCCTAAAATAGGAGAGTATATTTGAGACTATCCATCCTAATATGGTCTGTCTCAGTGTTAATGAAAAATTCACCTTGTTGGGCTGAGACTGCTGAGAGACACCGATGAGATTCGCAGTCATTCTTAAGTGAAGCCGAGGACCATAGGAAGCTTGTGGTATGCACATTTAGTCAGGATATCTCAGAGGAAACCAATAATGGCTTCATCTGTGAGTTCTCTATGGAAAGACACAAGGGCAGACATTCCAAATTACTGACAAATTGATTTGTAATCAAGCTGCTTCTCACACAGGTAATTCCCAAGAGTATGTTAAGAGGCGCTAAAGCAGTAGGGATGTGTTTATTTAACAATGGTTGATAATCTTCTAGTTAAGTCAGTGAAACCAAGAAGCCAGTTGTGATGCAAGACTAGGACAAATGTAGGAAGTGACCTTACCATCATGATTAAGACAAGAAAAGAATTTGATAAGACTTTGTGTCTGTTTCTATTATTTAAAAACTTATGTGAATTTAAAGACTCTCTGTTAAAAAAAATTCTGCCTTAAATTAATAGCCAAGTCCATATATAAAGATGAAACAAAAAAGGTATTTTCATTGAAATTAAACAATACCCACTACCCAGTAGATACCAGTAACACTTTCCAAGGTATGATAAACAAAAAAATTTGTAGGCAGTGTTAGATGTCTGCTAGGATATTTTGTCATCTCTGATGGAGAATTACTTTTCTAGAAGTTCTAGTAAATGTGCTGAGTCAAGAAAGAATTGAAAAATTTTAAGTATGAAGGGAGAGAATTATTATTACTTGCCAAAGATGTGTGTATTATTCTAGAAAACTTAAGAGAATTCAGAATATTCTGCATTGGGAATAATAAAAAAGTTTTTTTAAGTGGCTAGATGTCGAATAAATGTACAAAAAATTTGTTCACAATTTTAATATCAACCAGTTTATAATAGATAAAAGATTTTTTTCTAGTAACAGAAACACAGAGAATCTTGGGTAATACATTTATCAGGATGTCTGCTGAAGTACATGTGAGGAAATGTACAATTAGTTGGAAAAGATTTATATTTAACTCAAAATGATCTTTTAAAAATACAAACATATTGTTAATTATTTAGCTCTGTGAAGAGTTTCTTATTGCCTTTAAGTTAGAGATCCAAGTCTTTATACCCTTTCTGGCCTCTTGATCTATGTAGAGGTTCATGCTTGCTATTTTCTGGGATTCCAAGGATCCAAAATACTTGGATATGCCATCAAATATCATCTAGCTCTGCTCCAGGTATACACTTCCAGAACTTTCATATTAGGTACCATGGTGTCGTGATTTTGATATGGAATGTCCTCCAAAAGCCTCATGTACCTGTGGATACTGTGTGTATCCACACGTGGGGCTTGTCTGGAGGGGGTAGATTCTTGGGGCTTGATCTGGACAGGTGGGTTCTGTTTCCTTCCTTCATCCCACACTTGTCTCTGTTCTGCCGTGCAATAAGGAGCACTGGCTCTGGCTTCAGCTGTGGCCCCACCATGTGATTCCACCATTTTCCACCCACCCACCTGTGAATGGACAGTGACTTTCTGAAACTGAAAGCCAAAATAAACCTTTCCTTTTTAAAGTTGTGCATGCCAGGTATTGAGTCACAGTGACGAATGTGGTTTGGAGGCCTTTGGAACTAGTTTGCAAGAGGAGTTTGGAAAGGTTTAATGATGCTGGCTGGAGAAGCCTTGGAGTGTTCTGATTTGAGCTTGCTGGGAGATTCTGGTCACAGGTCAGAAGACCAGAATCCTCATAGAAGTGTGGATTGGAAAGTCCAGGCTCAAGAAAGTCTGGAATTGAATGCAGTAGTTTGGGTGTGATTTGACCAGAATGAAGTTTTATTCCCTCCTTCATCTTGATATTATACTTATCTGTTCGTTAACATAAAAATAGGTTTACATTTAGTTCTTGGTTTTCCCATTTATTAATGAGGCTCATAATATCTTTGATCCTCATTTCTCCCTTTCAACAGTACTTTCTCACAGGGCTGATATCAGCTAGTTCCACAGCAACCAATTTAGACACATTTTGAATTTCCTGCCATTGTTTCTGCTTCACCCCATTGCCACTGTTTATGCCCATATAATATCTTGGCTAGGTTGTTGCTGAAACTGTCTTTCACAGAGTGATGTTTGCAAAACATGTATACATGGCTTTGCTTCTAGTATTTCTGATGGCTTGTTACTGCATCCTCACTCTACAGTGAAAATACCTTATCTGCACTTGGACTGTATCTTCCCTTTTGGCATCATTTTTATTTCCTCCCACTGAGTATTCCATAACCCATTCTGGCTCAGCTGAGCATTGGCCTGAATGACCATAGCTTGAGCAAGGAGAATATCTACACAGGGACCTTCCTGATCTAACTACTCTCCCTTATAAGGGTTCTCAACCAAAAGAGAAAAGGTCGCAACAGAGTGTATTTCTTTAGAGCTACACCAAGCTGATTCTTGTCAGGGAGAGAAACCAAGAGAGGGCTGTGAGCAACAAGGATTCTAGGTGGGTCTTTGTCTTAGAGCCAGGGAACTAGCCCTGGGGCTAGTTAGGCCCCATTTCTGAGCATAACAACTACCCCCTACCCAACACTTCATTGGTCACGGACACTTCTATTTCACGGTCAATTGGCCATAATTTCAATTATGTAGGAAGCTTTTTATTTTGCATGCCGATTCCAGAACAACTCAGAAATTTGCAAAAAGACCTAGGTATAAGGGTAAGAATTGAGGTCTGAAACGTGGGATTTACCCTACATCCTAAATAACCATTTTCACTGGCCCCAGCATGCTCGGAGGGGGATGTGAGAGGTACTGTAAGAGAATGAGAGATAAAGTACCTGATACTGAATATTAGTCTAATTGTTTTTTCAAAGCAAAGTTAGTTAAATTCAAAACATGTTTATATCTACAAACATCTTACGTATCAGTATACTCACAAATGAGAGAAAACCTTTCTGTTAGGTTGAATTTTCTGAGAGCTTTAAAAAAGATTATTTTCTATGGTAAGAACACTTAGCATGACATCTATTCTCTCAGCAAAATGTTAAGTTTTATTAAGTATAGAGACAGTGTCGTATAGCATATCTCTAGCATGTATTCATTTTGCAAACCTCTAGTTTTAATTTGGAGATTCAGGCTTTAATTCAAGTACTAGAGTTTTAGTTTATTTATTTATTTATTTATTTCGAAGGTGGGTAGGCAGGGTTTTGCTCTATAGTCCAGACTGGGACTGAATTCACTATGTAGCCCAGGCTGGACTTGAAATCACCAGTCTTGTTGTCTCAGCCTCCTGAGTGCTAGGATTACAGGCATGCACTGTTATGTCTGGCTTACGTATTGCTGGGGAATCAAACTCATGCCCTTGCACTTGCTAGGCAAATGCTCTAATTTCTGTGCTGTTCCTCCAACCCCTTGAGTTTAAGACTTGGTTGAAATGAACATCTGTCTCCTCCTTCCTGCCTTGGCTTAAGCCGGCTGAAAAAGTAGATACCAGGTGGAATGGCTGCAAGGCGGGCTGTACGAGGCCAGACTGTGCAATAAATGGCGGGAAGATCTTAGGACAAGAAGTTCACAAGTTTGATTGCTGATTAGGTTCATCTTGGCAGCTTTTAAAAGCCCATCTTCCTGGGCCACACCGCAGGTCAACTCACCCAGAACACTTACGGGTGTGCTCAGGCATCAAGACTTTCCTAAGCTCTCCAGGGTCCCCATCATGCAACTAGGGCTGGGAACCATCCTTCTGCATGTGCAAAGACCCTCTAATTTTCCTTTCACTTCTTTTCCACAAGAAAGATTCTAATAACACCATTGTTGTGGTTTGAATGTATTCCCTCCAAAATTCAAGTGTTGAAACTTACTGATCGATAGGAAGGTATTAAGAAGTGGGATATTTAAGAGATGATCAGATCACGAGGATCCTCCCTCGTAAATGGGATTGAAATTTGTATAAAAGTATGTGTCTATAATCCCAGCGTTGAGAGAGGCCAAGGCTGCAAAGATGAATCTTGCCCAGGCAGTCTGATAAGTCTGTTTCAAAATAAAGTTAAAAAAAAAAAAACTGGGGATGTAGTTTAGTAGTGGAGCACCCCTGAGTTTAATCTTTAGTTCTGGACTAGACTGATGTGAGAGGTGGGTAGGGGAAGGTGGTTCTTGTAGGGCTCATCTGGTTTGTCCTTCTGTCTTTTTTCTGTGTGAGAACACAGCATCCTTCCCGTCCAGAGAAAGTGGAATCAGTGTGCCATCTTAGAAGCCAAGAACACTTATCAGACAACTGAATCTGTCAGAGCACAGATCTTGGACTTCTCAGTTTCCAGAACTATGAGAAAATTAATGTGCTCTTTCTAAATTATTTAGTCTCGGTTATTTTGTTATAGCAACACAGAACTAGACAGCCATTATTGTATTGTCTGGAAGAGAGAAGATATGTAGTATATGCTGAGAACCTGCTATGCACCAAACTCTGTGCTAGGACTTGGCTTATGTATTGAATCTTTGTGACAAGGCTGTAGGAATAAGCATTCACACTTCTGTTTCCAAGGTATCAACAGTTTTGAGGAGCCCAGTGGCTTTCCCAGGGTTACTTAACCCAGTGAGTGGTGGAGCTCAGAGATGGTGCATGTCCATTTATTTCTAAAGCTTGTAGCCTTTTAGGCTTCTGTACAAGATGCCAGCCATGCCATTCCCTGGGTGAGCTTTCGGCTACACTTCCTTATTCTAAAGCTGAACTGAACAATGTTTCTGTACTTCTAGACCCCAGAGAGTGAGCGTGAGACACATATGAGCTGAGATGCAGGGAATATTGTGCATTCTTCTCTCTGTTCTTACTGAATCTTTCACAGTAAGCTCAGGACTCAAGGTTCTGTGTTCTGTGCAATCCAGTATGCACATTCATACCCCAGAATGCTTCTTACCTGCATAAACACCACCGCACATGTATACACATATGTGCAATAACTAAACAAGCTTTTGTGGAGAAACTACAATGAACAGGGACTGGACAAGTGTATTCACCTGCTTATCCAGGGAGAGGGCAGTTTCCTGAAGAAGATTTTAAATGTGTAAGCTCTGAAGTCACTTACCTTTGATTTTTGAGTCAGTTCTCAGCTGTGTAAACTCAGCCAAATCTTTTAACTTGGATTTTTTTTTTTTTTTTTTTGGCTATGATTGCTATCTGTGAGAATCTAGAGCTTGAAGAGGGAGCTGGGGGACAAGGCGTGGGACAGTTTTCTCAGACTCTCCCCCTACAGTCACGCCGAGGAGGCTCAGTGGCGGCAGCTGTGTCTGCCCGGATCCACTGGTGCTGAGGTGTCAGCTTCCACAAGGATCAGGTATCAGGTCAGGAGTAGCCAAGGCCAGCCAGAGGAGACCCGTAGGCTGGGGGTGTTGATGTGGGCTTGGATCAGGGTGTGTGTATGAGCTTGGATTGCCCCTCCTGACACTGCCTTGAGCACAGGGAGCAGATGTGGGCGCCTTTATTCCCCTATTGGGATTTGCCTGTTTGCGCCTAGGACTGAGGCTTTGCCTACAGCCTCTCAGAGAGACAGACAGACAGATGCCACTCTGGAGGAAGCCTTGTGCTGTGATGAAGAGCACTGGCTGTGGCCTTAACCCCACCTGCATGAGACTCACCCTCTAAACTTAGCTCATAGCTTAGCACAAAGCTACAGTCCTTCACCCTGATGTACAGTTATGAGAATATACCCACTGTTCTTTTTGTTTATTTTATTTTGTTTTTGTTCTTATTTTAATACTCAGGCTTACTAAGTTTTCCTGGCTTCTGTCCTTGAAAAAGAACATGACTGAGTTAGAGAAAGTTTGGGCCTGTTAGAAGGTCATTTCCCCCTGGCTCTACTCATCAGAGACTTGCCGTGTCACTGTGGTAACCAAACGTGCTAACTTGAACGGATGGACTTAGGCTCCGTGCCCAAAGTCACCAGAGACCCACAGGGACCCGGTTGGCAGGACAGCTGCGACAGTGATAGGCTGGGGAGTCGTCAGATCTGGGCTGGACTTTGGATCCCACCACTGTGCAGTTTTGGGTACGTTACTTAACCTCTCTGTCCTCATTTCCTCCTCTTTGCTTTGAAATGTAGCTTCAAAGAAAATGTGTTCTAAACCACTGATTTAAAGGTTACTTCTCTGACATTCTAAGTAAGGTCAAATTCCCCTGTTAGAACATTTATCGTGTTTTCTTCTTTACCGTTAGGCGTTATCCACATGCTCACTGGGTATTTATTGGGGGGACAATTTGATTACAATCCATTGCATTTGACTGTGTGTTCTATGTCTAAAGACCTTGTCTGGCCTTCTTTCTTGTTGCCCTAACTCCAGGCTAGACGAGGGCCTAGCACATGCTCGGCAAACATTTGTTGACTGATGAACTCAGTAGCCAAGGTCATACAGCCAGTCTCACTGATTCAAAAAGTGGTCTATTCCAAGAGTTCCATGGGGTCATAATATTGACAGACAGCTCAAAAAACTGACCTGTTTTACGAACTAAGTAACTGACTTCCAGGCCTCCAGTTAAGCTGCCTCAGAAAAAGCAAGAGAATGTTGGCAAAGCCAGGTTTCTCTTCCAGCCTGCAGTCCTGTTTTCCTGGGACTTGGGTGGAAATAAGGGTTTGTTGATGCCACTGTGCGAGGGCTTCTGTCTCCTCAAGCAAGACATTGTGCCCACTGAACACTGCAGGAAAAGCAATGCTTCTGGGGACAGAGTGTGGTGCTGGGAGCCAGGAAACTGAGTCCCAATAAATGACTGACATAGAACCTAGGGTGGAAGTCTGTACTTCTGTGATAGTAGTGTCCATATCCCTGAACTGTCATGAGGATTCAATGAGGACAGGCAGCTCAAGCATCAAATACTGATAGAAATAACAGTGGTTTAGAGCACACTGATTGGAAGAGGAATATCTGAGCACATACGTCTTGCAATAAGCAATAAACATATACGCAGATGAGGAGACGGAAACACTCTTCTTTGCAACACAATGCCAACTGGGGCATACGGAAGACAGGATGGATTTCGGGAAATCACCATTTAGCAATCTTTACAGAAAGAATTGATTCAGACAAGGATCATCAGCAGAAGCTAAGTTGAGTGATAAAGCTATTCATCTCATTTCAAACCTTTTCCTATATGCTACTTATGGGTTATAAAAGGAAAAATAACGTCTTCCCAGGGGAGAAATCTGAGGTGGCCCCCTGAAGTCAACATCATCAATAGTAAGGCAGATGGGACACACTGAGAAGGACACCTCTTCTGTGGCAAGTCAGCCACAAAATGCATAACCAGAATCTAAATGTGAGGCACCATCAGACAAGCACAAACTCAGTTAGCTTCTGTAAAACAACTGGTATGGACTGTATAAAAAATGGCAAGGTCATGATGGACAAAGAGAAAATGAAAAAACAGTTCCAGATTGAAAGAGCCAGAAGAGGCAGGATATGTAAATGCAGGGTGTGATCTGGAATTAGACCTAGAGCGGAGAAAAGAAATAGCTTTTGAGTGGGAAACTGGCAAAAACGTGAGAATGGTTCATGAGCAAGATTATGGCATTGTGTTAGCTTTCTCGTTTCACTCGTTGCATTGGGGCATGTAAGAGAGTGTCTTGGTGCTTAGGAGGTGCATTCTGCAGGCTTCAGGGGTCAAGTGGGAAGTGGAACGGTGCACTGGAGGTGTTGGCTCCAGAGATGTAAGACAGGTGCAAGGGTTCCTGGGAAATATATCCCCGGAGAGGCTCGGCTGTTGGAGGAAAAATGTGCTGCCATGCCCCGTAGACAGACTTAAACTGAAGAAAAGTAACCCCCAGAGTTATGTCGCTCGCTAGAATGACTGGCGGGTGAAGGCTCTTGGCCACAACTCCGAAGCTTCCCTCCCCCAAGCTATCAGCTTTCCGTTGCTCGGGGAGCAGACCAAAGACATAATGTTCTTCTGTTTATGTACTATCTTTACTCCCAGCCAAAACCCACTAGAAAACACATCGAAAAAAATTAACGTGACAGGGAAATGGATATTTGAATGAAGCTCTGCTTAAAACAATAATTTATCATGTTCCATCGCGCATCTCCACAAAACCAGGAACACGGGTGGTTTAGCTGAAATGAGGGAATTCATTACTCCTGAAACGTCTCTGAGACTCGTTACACCAAGGCTGGGGGCAGGGGAAGGAATGAGATAGTAGTTATTGACCGGGCCTATATCTATGCCAGACCTATTAGGCCTTTTGCATGCATGGCCTCAGTGAATTCTTCAGAGTTGCCCAACTTTGCAAATGAGAACACTCCAGAGACAATTATCCGTGCCAGCTTTACAAACAAGGCTGAAGATTTTTGGCAGTGGAGGGCCAAACCTGAGCTCACTCATCTAGGAACTGACGGGCCCGTGTCTAGAGGTGAGAAGGGTCATCGTTATCCTCAGCAACCCTGAGTGGGCTGCCTGGCTCTCTGCATAGCTTCTGACCTTTAGGAGGGCCAGACCTATTACTGCAGGTGTGAACAGCCACAAACTCTGTCCTTTCCCAGGACATGTAGTCCTCCTGGGCATTTGTGGGAGGCTGGAAAATGCTGCGTAGCCACAGACAAACTGAGCAAGGAAACCTGGCTACATGGATTAAGAAGGCAGTTCATACAATTTACTTACTTTTTTATGCATTCATTCTGTGAACCCAAATTGAGGTCCTACCATGTATTAGGTGCTGGGACTATTACTTGCTTCTTGGAGTCTAGTGTCTCAAAATCTGATCCCTGGGCTAGCTGAGAACTTGTCAGAAATGCATATTCTCAGAACCCAGTCAGACCTACTGAGTTAGAAACTCAAGGGGTGGGGCAGCAGTCTTGGTGTTAAAGAACCTAACCATTACATTCAAGGACATATAAGACATTGACAGGTTGTGATAATTGTCAGGGACAGAGATACTGAAAACTTTGGGGTTTGGCTAAGTCCAGAACTGTGTAGTCTCCTTGACCTTGCTGTTTTTGTCTAGAGCTTTACTCTCTTCTTGTCCATAGACTGAGTAGCTTTGTGGAGTATCCAGCAAGTGACCTCTGGCCTACCTCAGTCTGCGTATACCCTGGTCCCACCAGGAGCCCATGGATGTCCTGCGGGACCTTGGGTGGGGATAGCTGACAGAAAGGGAGTCAGATCAGCCTCTGAAAAGTAAATACTTTCTTAGGTTGTGTTTCTCCTTCATTAAGTAAGGCATGTTAGTGAGGCAACCAGGATTCGCAGTAAATAGCGATTCAATCTTGTGGCATCAAATTGGGCAGTGTGACAAGTATTTGTGATAATAGTTCACAAATTTTAGTGTGCAAACAAGTCATATGGGAAACTTATCAGCCTGCCTAGCAGCATGTACAGATGATTCTGTAGCAGGTCTAGGGGAAGCCCAGAGTGATCTCGGCTCTGGTGGTTTGACGAATACCCGTTCAGAAATGTTGTCGTGCGGGATGTGCTCATAGAGGCACATGCCCAGGATTATCCACTGACTATTCCTGGCTTCTGGGCACTCGGAGACAGGCTTGCGGGTCAGTGCAGTTTTCTTGAAAGAAGACAAGTAAATACTCATCTGACAGGTGGTAGCAGGGATTTGAAGGGACTTTGGCCTGGCTATGCAGCGGTTAATGGCCCTCTATAGGCAGAGAAATCAGGAAGGCTTTCTCATTTTTTAAAAGTTGCTTTGAAATCTAATTAGAATATGAAAGTCGAGATCTCAGTCTATTTTTACATAAAGCATGAGTTCAGCAGGAATAATCAATACTGGAGCTGTGAGCTGCCCATCAGCCATCAGTGGAGCTGGAGGAGAGCTTCCTTCGGGAAGAATCCTCAATAGTGGTACGGGGGGGGGGGGGGGGGGGGGGGGGGTGGGTTGGGGGGGCGGGCGCAAGGGTTAGCTCTAGCTAAGGCTCTGCTGATGTGGGAGCAGTTGAGGGCAGGTCATAAAATCTATCGACTCTCAAATATCCCGTTAGACACACCTAGAGAAAAAAGCAGATGGCTGAAGCGTGGGTGGCATGTGGATCCCTCCTTTAAGTTAGAGGAAGCCAATCTACTCTATTTTGACTGCCAAGGGGCTGTGGGGTGGTTGGTTTAGTGAAAGACAGCGTGGAATTTGGAGTCTGATTTTAAATTGAAACTTAACCTTGCTTGCCTCCTGCATGGTTTGGAAATAACACCTTGCCAGACCTCAGTTTCCCCACTTGCAAAATAGTAGTAATCCTGTGGATATTGAAAACAATTAAAGGAGATAATAATAGTGATAATAGCTAGTATATATGGAGCATTTATTATGTGTGTTTATAATTTCACTTAGTCTTTAGAACAATCCTGTGAGTGTGAGGTTCAGGGAAGGAAAGGATCCCTGTAAGGAACACTTTCAGGATAGTGTCTGGTACATAGGAGGAGCTCAATTTATTTTTCTTCCTTCTTCTTCCCAGGGGACTGACTATATGTGGGCTCATTCTCAGAGAACTGAAAACTCTCATCTGCTGCATTTCCCGGGCAGGCAGTGACAACTGATTGCTTAAGTCTCCCTAAGCCAGAGCGAGGGTTCCAGATGTACTAGTGAGGTATTTCTGATAGTCAGGCTGTCCGAGGGACAGCCAGCAGGTTTGGTAGTGCCTGCGTGAACTAGCATGCAGAGAACTCCGAGTTGTCGCTCGCGTGACAACTGTGGGGCCTCTTCCCAGGAACATCCCACCCAGATTTTCCTTCTTCGAAGAAAAGTAATGCAAAAGGCCATTTTTCACTTTTAAATAGCTTTCATTCTATGTCTTAATAAATGCACGTTTGTTGATTTGTGTAAGCCTGATGTGGGAAGTCTGCAAATGGATGTAATCTGCACCGAGGGCACATGTAAGCACCAGCGAACGCTTTTGAATAATGAATCCCTCCTGTAAAAGACGGACGCTATTCATAATAATTCCTTGCTTTTCTCATTTTGCCGCGTACAGTAGCGATTAATCAATTTGCAATGTTATGTCACCCGCAACAAATTGCTAGCACCAAGACAAATTTATTGCTTTATGATAAAAGAACTTGTTTAGGTAGAAATAAATTAAATTTGGGGGGTTGAGATTTGGGTTTGATGTTCACATGGGTGACCCGTGGGGGGTGCCCTGGGGAGGTGAGAGGTCCCTGTGGTTCCTGCCTGACCAGGCTCTCCAGAGAGGAGCACAAATCCAGGACAGTGTTTGCTCAGTCGCCGACCCAGAGACAGTGCCGCCCGATGCGGGAGAGAAATGCGGAGAGCAAGGTAGTTCTCTGATGTCTGTGGACTCCCTGTGCAGTAAGCTTTACTTAGAGCTTCTTGCAGAGGGGTTTGGGTGACCAAAAGTGTCTCAGGGAAACAACTCTGTTCTCCTTCTCTACTTCACCAGAGTCCTACCATCCCAATTAACCTCCCCTTGAGGGTGAAAGGAACCTACATGGTGGAAAGCGGAAACAAAGTGCAGAGGTCAGAGTGTAGAGAGGTTCTGATGATGATTTAACTTATCAGGGCTCCTAGGATACTGAAATAAGAAAAAGTAAAAAGGCCAAAATGAGATTACCAAAATTGTGATACAATAAGTATTATATTCTGCAAATGAATGCTCTTAACACATCCAACATTTAATTCTCTGTAATTGTGCTATTAACAGACATTGTCAAAGCTTCAGTGTGAGGCCATTCGTAACATAAGCACTGGACTGAGAGGCCATTGTGGGTGACCTGGGAACATTCAGTCTCTTTCTTCTATATTCAGTTTCTAGAACAGCAGCTCAGAAAAGCCTTGGGCCTGAGGACCCAGAGAAGCTCTGGGCTTCCAGGATACCACACACATTTTGTTTGTCATTAATTTATACTCCATTAATTTGGAATCTGCAGAGAAGTCAGGGGATGACATATTAATCCTGCTTTTCCTTAACACACACAGGCACCACAAACACACCCATGCATACCCACGTGTACATGCACACACACATACACATGCACATACACTCATACTCAGGCCAGGACTGCTGCTTCTGTTTTTTAAAACTATTAGGATAAGTCATTTATAAAAGGCAGGCTTCTTTTCAGAACCATTTCACTTTCATTGCACCTGTAAATTAATTTCTTAGCCCCTGCTCGTCAAAATCTATTGCGTTTTGCTCTTACCATCAGCCCTGTGATCACTTACTAGGAAGCCTTCCAGCCACCAGGGAAGGAGTCCTGGTGATTTCCTGGGCCGTGGGCACCGTCATCTTTGTCTCGCTTCAGCACGAAGCAGGGCGGGTGTGGAAGGCTCCTGCCTGCGGAGCCTCCTGCAGGCATTCTGCAGTATCGGAGCTGCCCCTTGGCTGGTCCCCAAGCCTCGTGCCCATATCCAGAGTCCTATGGACAATGGGGAGTGGAAAACTCAAGCTCTTTGGCATCGCCCTTCCCACTGTCTTGTGGTAGAGGGGCCCAAAGGGGTGCACAGCATCTTCATGGGGTGCTGGACTCACCAGATGGCAGTTTCTGTTTCGTCCTCCATCCTGCCTGCTTGCTGGGCTCTGGTTGGCCAAGTTTGCGTGTGCGCCTGTCCAGGCCTGCCCACTTCCTGGGCGCTTCCCCAGCCTGGGGTCTCGGAGAGGCTTCTGGCCCTCTGTAGGGCTACATTGCCCCTGCTCCTGCTACCCGCCTGCTGGCTAATTCCGATTATTTCTCTTTCTCCTTGCTCTCCTGGGCGCCTTTATTCCTGACCATGCATTTTCTCTGGACTCAGGATTAAAAAAAAAAAAAAAAAAAAAAACCTACACTGCTAATATCCTTGTCAGCCTTTTCCTGAATCATTGCTGCACAGCTCCAGGGAGCCATGGGCCAGTGCCTTCTGACCGGCAGACCTCGTCCCTGGTCCTTCCTGTCCTTGGGGTCCTGAAGCCCCGTCTCAGTTTTCTTGCTACCTAACGCCAATACCCAGAGGCGGAGGTCCTTTGAGAAATTCCCAGCCTGAGGAGGTAAACGGGCTGAGAACTGAGAATCTGGAGCCCTGCCACCTCTCAGGTGGCCTCTCTTAAATGCTGTCTATTTCTTAGAGTTGAAAGAGCTTTCCTCTCCATCATCTCCTTTTCTGCTGTCATCCTTGTTTTACAGATGAGTAAACTGGACTTCAGCAGGCTCAGCGATACGCTCAAGGCGGCTCAAAGGTAAGTGCTCTGGCCTTCACATGCACGACTGAGGTATGGGGAGACAATGTCCTTATGTGACAGACTGGAAAACTGAGGCCTAGCGGTGGCAGAGGCCTGCTCCAAATCACACAACCACGAGAGATGGTGCTAGACGGGGATTTGGATAGTCCAGCAACCAGGCCAGATATGCAGAGCTGAGCTCTGCTGCAGGTTCCAGCTCTGCTCACGTGGGTAGTGGCCGGTTCTAGGCCGGGGTTGGTCCATGAAGAGCAGGGCAGTGTATGCAGGCAGAGCCCAGAGTCCAGCAGTCAAGGTGAGTCTTTTTGCATTCATCTCCTTATATGTATGTACTCCATCCTTGGTGGGGAGCTGGGTTTTGCATTTCGGGGGAAAAGACTATTAACTTCCTTTGCTTAACACCTGTTGGCCCATACCAGACTGCTCTGAAATGACAGACCAGTTAAAGCTGATTCATATTAATAGTCTCCGTAAATTCTGGCTTAGTCTCATCCTATCAGAGACACAGGGAAAAATTCCCATTTAGCAAATGCCTCCTCTACCAGGCAGTCTACTCTAATTCTTCAAAACAAGGCAGGCCCTCTCTGCTTGGTCTCGTCGCAACTGCTTCTCTGACTGGTCACATTCCTATTGATGGGACCAACTGCTGCCCCGTCATCCCTCACTGCATCTGAGTTATGAGCATAAGGTCCTTCATGGAGGCAGGATGCTGTCATCTATCCATAGACACACAGTCATACACCCAGACATGGTCACTCTGCCGCATGCCCGCCAACCCTCTCATGTGCACAGAGACACAAACACACACAGACACAGTCCTAGGCATGCCTCACAGACCTGAGAAACGAGTTCGTTTATGCCTACAAAAGCAAACATCTAGGTAACTTTTGCCAGGACTTGTGCCTTCTCTATCCCAGGTGTTTCCCCTGTCCTCCAGGTGTGTCAGAGGCCTGCTGACCTGTGGGGATGGGGAACTTGGCTTCTGAATTCTGCTCAGCTCTGAGGCTTGTTGAGTGCCGATCTCCAGCCCTGGAAATGTCCTTCTGGACTGATTATCAATCCCAGCAAAGGCCTCTCATAGCCTCTTTTCTCAGACAGCCCACTTGAGACTATCTCAGGAAAAATCTGCCCACATTGCACTTCCAATCAGATAGAAGTCCCTTCTGTGGGCCATAGGCCCTATCTCACCACACCTTGCTACCTCGGCACTTTCTCAAAGACAACTACGGTCAACTGTTGGTCATTCCGGTTTCCGCCCCCCCCCCCCCCCCCCCCCCCCATCACCTCTGATTCTCTGCTTCTTGCAGAGATACCTTCCCATCCCTTGCTTGTCTCGGAGACTTTTTGCCCCATGGATTAAATGCAGGCGACAAGGGGCAGGATTGCCCAAGATTTCTATCGAACTCTGACTTGTCCCCTTCCATAAAGATGCTGTGAGTCTGGGAGTGGGGGCATAGTAACAGAGGCTTGGGCTTAATCCCCTGCGTGGACCTGCCCAGCCATGCTACCTTAAGCAGTCATTTGGCCTTTGTAAGCTTCAGTTTACACTTCTGTAAAGTAGGCAGAACCATTTGCACTTCATAGGATTGTCGAGAGGATTAGATGAGGTTAAGTGCAAAAAGTACGTAAGAGATAAAATGCTCCAAAAATATTAGTGAATGACATTGGTGTTAAAGTTCTGGCCCCTCAGGCTCCTCTGCCACTCAGGGAGCAGCATCCGAATGGAGATTCAAAAATGGCTCAGTCTCCATTCTCCAACAGGGGAGGGAGGCAAGACTTCAGGCAGGGCCTTGGAGCCTCTCTTGCAAAGCAGGAGAGTGCCTGGTAAGAAAGTATCTCCCTTCACTGATCAGAACTGTCCTAGGCTCCCTGACAGCTGTTCTATTGCCTTCAAGGTACAGGTGATCATCCTTTCCCTAAGAAAGTAGGAATGACTAAGCTGCTAGATAAGGAGCCTACTTGACTAAGGGCCACGCCCAGGATGTTATTTTCACACATACTGTCCCATTTCATCTCAAAACAATCCAGGAAGGATTTGTTGCGATTGATGGAGCTGGGGTTCAAAAAGATAACACATCCCCTGAGTGACTGAACTGGGTCTGGAACCCTCGATTTTACACATCAGGCTGTTGTCCAGTCTCCCGACCACCTTTGAAAAGTGAACAGCAGAAAGGGGAAAGTGAATTGAAATGTTGAAACTGCTTCCTTGCCCTCCAGGCAAGAGGCTGAACAAATCCATCCTGTAAGCAGTCGTTACAGACTCTCACTCCACAGAACAATTTAGACAAAGACCCAGTTTATGCAGCTGAATATGAAATATGGCTGGTGTCTTAGGACATTTGTATAAAAAGACTATTTCTTTTCTGTCACAGCCTCAAAGCCACCTCTGCTGGGAGTAATGCCTTCTCACCCAAGGATGAAAACATCAGGCTGATGCTCTTCTGACTGAAGAGATTTTCCATGAACTCACCCGGAGAGCCTCTGGTAAGTCTTGTCTGTCTGTCTGTCTGTCTGTCTGTCTGTCTGTCTGTCTTTGGCTCTGTGGATGGAACTCATGGTAGGCAAGAGGAGAGGTGGCTCTGAAACTAAGCCACATTCCTGAACCTTTTTTGTTATATTATTTCAGACAATCTCACTAAGTTGCCCAGGCAGGACTTGAACTTGTGATTCTTCTTCCTCCGTGTTGGGCTTATAGGCATGCACCATTGTGTCCAGCAAGGTCTATTCTCTTGCTGAGTATCAGTTTCCCCATCTGTAAAAGGGCATAGTTTCCCGAGGGTGATTTCTCTGTGAACTTCTCCTCTCAAACCATGGCTGTGTTGCCCAATACAGAACTCACGTTAGAACCACAATATGCTTTTGTGACTCACCTATTCCCTTAGTAGCAAATCCTACCGAACATGACGCATTTGTTTGAAGCATTTGGATATTTTAAATAAAATATAATGCATATTCAGTGTAGAAGCCAACATCTGACTGTGTCAGAAAAGACGATTTTTTTGACTTCTGAGCCTGAGATGTCCTCGTCAGCAATTTAAGTCCTGTATCTTCCTAATTTAGAGAAGGTGGCAAAGCTCTTGGTCCAAGGTGAATTGCCCACCTTTGTTCCCATTTGAGATGACTGAAAACCTTTGCAAGATCTTGCCTCATCTCGGAAACAGAAATGGGGAGGTGGGGCTTTTGGCCTCCTGCCGAGGAAAACACCCCTCTGGAGGCGCGTTTTCAGTTAGCTTCTTCAAGGGGTTGTTGTAGGAAGGACATCGGATCTGGTTTCGGCCGCCAACAAATCAATATGTTGACAGAGCTGTCCTCCGCATGTGTCCATTTAAACACCCCTCCCCGCATGGGATTTGGGCCGACCGACTCTGCTGGCCAAATGCAAATGCATTAACCTTACAATTGGGTAATCTAATAAAAAGGATCAATGGTCTGATTCGGTGCTTATGGAGTCATTTACTGCAAGCGAGAGCAATTTAACCAGGACCCAGATGGGCAGCTTCGGGGAGCCGCGGGAATGGCTTCAGCCCGCAGGTCCTTGCTGCCTTTCCGAGGCACGGCCTGCTCTGGCTGGAGAGGCTGGGCTGAGCCGGCCTGGGAATGAGGAGGGTGTTATTCATTCATTACTGCCACTTTAATCACTTAGAGGTTCAATTAAGTATAAATCATTAGTGGTATTTCAAGTTACTTTATCCAGGCCTGTGCATGACACACTTGACTGGCGGTGCGACCGGCGGTGGGGAGCTCTCTGTGACTAGATTTAGCGTGCGACTGAGCAAGGCAGTCATATGGGTTTTTCTGCTATGAAATTGATAAATGAAGCGGGCATTCGAGGTACAGCAGTAATTTCTGTGGTGCAGTCAAGTGCTCGCTCCCTTGTCTCCTCTAGCAATGAGGGCATGGGCCCCTTTAATACCGCAGCTTTCCCCGGGGGGCCCCAAAGGCCAGGCTGGGCTGCAGACCAAGGGCTGATTTCCTTGCAGAAGTTCCCAGAGTGAGTCTCAGTTCATTAGTGGGGATATACCTGGGAAGGGAGAAAAAAAAGAAAAAGAAAGAAGGAAAAAAGAAGGCCCTTTTGGTCTCATTTGTTAGCGCTGATGCTGTCGTGACTTTTGTGGAATTGTGAGTGGGTAACACAGGAAGCACACAATCTGGTTCGTTCCTGTGATTCTTTCCTTGTTCCTGGGACGCGGCTGTCCCCTGTGCCCAGCATCCCTGTCTAGAAAAGCATATTTTCTCTTAATCGGTTTTACAGCTCTTTTAAAGTAATATGTCAGATCATTTTCCCCATATACATAGTTAATGAAAGTAACCCTACAAATTCATTTTAAATAGATGGAAGTTGTTATAACCCTGATCCAGAATTTATTGCGTTCATTACAATCTTGCTGAAGTAGGTAATGTAATGGACTATTACTTTTATTATCTTTTTAATCCCTCAAAATTATTAGGAACTGACTAATATTTGGCATCACCCTGTTAATGTTTAAACAGAAATTGATACTTTAATTCGTCTAATAAATGACAGGGGCACTTTGAGTGGAAACAAAAGCCTGATGGACTTTATCTTGATCAGTTCCGAAGACTTTTAAGTGGGACTCAGGGGTCTGAATGCATTTATTTCCAGGCAGGGTATCGTCATCGAGTACTTGGAAAGGACAGAGGAGTAGAGAGGCAGTTAGTGACACGCAGACCCAGAAGGACGGCAACGATAAGGAGCCAGAAATGTGAGAGGGAGAAAAATTCAACCTATAGATCCATATTCTAATTCGGATTTACAGAAAGCTCCAGTGTGTAGTGAGCTCTGTATCCTGCCCTTTCCTGCCCTCCCCTCCTCAGATTAAAAAGATTTCTCTTTATAATCGTTCCTGTTAGTAATCAGCTTTATGGCTACGAATTCTCAAGTGCTCTAGAATTTGCGGGCGTTGCAGAGACAAATGATTGGGCCACATTCTCCTAGCAAGGAGTGGAGACCCTGCTCGCTCCTTGGAAAATAATGCCGGCTGCTCGATTTGCAAATTACCAAATCTCACTGTGGAAAGGGAAGGGGCCGGGGAGGGGACAGGAGGGGCAGGCTGTCTGTGTCTTTTCCAGTAGAGGCTGTGTTTGCTCTCCAGAGCTCTGGTTCCTGCCGGGAGGGTGACAGGTAGGATTTAGAAGAAACTGATCACTCCTTCTTTCCTGTTTTTACAAGGCAGAATGTGATGCTAGTTACTTAAAGACAATAATAAATAAATTAATAAATAAAAGTCTGCGATAGTAATGGGGTGATCAGAACCGAGTTCTTTCCTTCCTGGCATGATGGTAGAGGATGAAAAGAGACAGTCGAGAAAAGAAAAGCTGGCATTTTTCACTACTCCAAGGCAGGGATGTGTTTTCTAACAAAGAACGCTTCCAGTTAGCAAAGTCACTAATTGGACCAGAAACGCTCATTAGAATTTAAAGCCGCTCTGCTGTGTAGCGTGGCTTTGCTCTCTCTAAATTCCCTGAGTTTCTAAAGCAAGAAAAGTATCGATGAAATTGACTCAGAATGAAAGGGGCCCCATTTGTGCAACCTAAACAGAAGGGAGCTTCTTGGCTTTCCTAGGAACAGAGCCTGCCAGGCGCCCTCTGAGTTGAGACCAGGGATGCTGTCTGTGTGTGCATCTTGGCTGAGTTGAAGGACCTTGGATTACCCATCCCCTGGTTAAAACCTATTTTGATCAATAGAGGGAAACCTGCCTTTCACTCGGTTTGTTCCCAACGCCTGGTAAATTGCGCTGGTTGCTTTCGTCAAACGCCGACTTGACAAGGGCTACGCGTCATTTGGGGCTTGATAAAGAGAGTGCGGGGCAGCTTCCCAGCATGTTTATTTTTAATAGACCGTAAAAAATGGAAACAAAACCAGAGGCTTTCTCATTCCTAGAAATCCTCATTGACAAAAAGTACTGAGTGTACAGAAGGGGCAAAGTACGAGTAGAGGTCCTGGAGAAGGGATTCTCTCCCCCCAGCCCCTTCAAATACGCTGTGAACATGAGAACAGCTTTAGGGTTGAGGAAGTAGGGCTGTGAAGGCCCACGACTTCCTTCTCGGACACAGGGTCGTGTGCAGTGTTTAATATCAGTGTGGCAATGCCCTGGCAACATTCCCTGGGGGGCTTCATCTTCACAGTACAGTAAATCCCATCTATATCTATTACAAGTTCAGCTTGCAAATGCAAGGCAGGTATTCTGAGGTGCACCATGGGAAATGAAAATCCTTTCAGTTTTCTAACTCTTTAACCTAACAGGTGTAGCACCTCTCTATAGTCTCACCCGCTGTGGATGGCCCTAAAGTGATTTCAGAGACACCATCAAGGCAGAAGAGTATAGCTTTCATAAAAAACCAATTTTAAAATATTCACAGCAAGTGTGAAGAAGGGATAATGCCTTTCATGTAAAAAAGAGCTCTTACAAGTTGATAAGAGAACTCTTCAGCTCCCAAGAGTGAGGAAGGTGCATAGAAAAAAAAATTTACAGAAGAAGAAATTCAAGTAGCTGATATTTGTTGGACACTTACTGTATGTGGATATACTTTACATGAGATCTTGCATATTCTCTTCAAAAACCCAATGAGGTAGGTGTTTCATGTCTCATCCCAGTTACAGATGAGGAAATGTAAAGCTTTTAGAGCTTCGATAGTCATCCAAGATCATATATATTAAGTGGAGAACCAAGGTTCAAAACTAGGAAGTCTGACTTAGCAGGAACTCTATGCTATTATTCTACAAAATTAGACGAAATCACATAATAAGATTGTGAAAAAGGGTTTATATTTACAAGTAACAAAGACATGTCAATTTAAAAATATCAACATTGGAAAGTTTCACTTATCAAATTAATGGAAGTTTAAAATATTAGTATTCGTTGTTGGAAAGGATGGGCTCAAATAGAAGTTCTTAAATATAAGTTGCAACCTGACAATTACAACCTGGAGTCTTAAAAGTGCGCAAGACATTCAACTCAGTAAGGCTACTGTAAGTAAATTTCTCAAGGAAATAAGAATGTAAGAAAATCTTTGAGCATATAAATCTCTACTTGGGCATTGAAAATAGTTCCGTGTCCCACATTTAGGGGAATAATTAAGCACATTTTGGTCCATTTAATGATCCTGGTAACAATAAAAATGAAGCTGTCAAAGATGCTTTAACAATGTGGGGAAGTGTTTATGCTAAGTGAGATAAAAGTGGGATATAACATTGTATGTGTAGTATCAACTGTGCTGGGCGTGCTGGTACATTCCTGTCGTGCCAGCACTGTGGGAGGCTGAGGCAGAAGGATTGCAAGTTTGAGCCCAGACTTTGAAATTTAGCAAATTAGTGAGACCCTGTCTTAAAATTTAAAAATAATAATAAAATAAAAAAGGGCTCGAGATGTAGCTCAGTATGAAGGGCCTAGGTTCAGTCCTCTGCACTGCGAGGAGGACAGATCAACGTGAGTGATGTGAATATAAATAAGAATGGAGGAAACAAAAAATATGATCATTGGAGTAGGTGAGCCTTTTTTATTATTGTAAAAAAACACTGGAGTTAAGCTAATGTTATAAAGAAAAGAGGCTTCTTTATAAAGCTTGTAGTTTTGGAGATTGAAGGGCATGGCTCTGGCATCTGCTCAGGTCTAGTGAGAACCTCGTTACTGACAGCTTCACAGTGGCAGGAGTTTGTGTGGGAGAAAGAGATCACATTCCCAAGCAGGAAGCCACTGAGGGAGTACAGTCTCACCTTCTAAGGCCATCTTCTAAGTGACCCGAGGACATCCCACCAGGTCCCATCTCTTAGAGCTTTTACACCATCATCATTGTCACACCGAGGACCAAGTTTCAGGCACGCAAACTTTTGGAGAGCACATTTAAACCTTATCCAGTCCGTAGCAGGGGTGTTCCCTGTGCATCGGGATTGTATGTTTTCGTGTCTTCTCCTTTTTAATATTTTCTGATTTTTCTGTTGTAGAGAAAAAGATGTAGAGGGAATGAATCAGTAGGCCTTACCCCCCCCCCCCCCCGCCCCTGAAACACCAAATTAACCTAAAACATTGGGTGTGTTTGTTCCCCGGGTGATTCCAGGACACCTAACAGCAGCCTGTGTCCCTTTCACAGGCTGCTACGTCCATGTGACATACCCACTCCTAGGGTTGTTGTGAGGACAAAGTTCATGTCTATGCCTAGGACTGTGCTGGTACAGTTGCGTGTACAGTGTGGGTGCTCAATAGATATTAGCAGCAATAATAACTGAACACACTGATTATAGTCACCGTGGCTGCTCCTCTTTAGTAGGAAGGAGAGATGAGCATACTGCAGGCACCGGGAAGTGTCAATAGAATGTCCTGAAACGGGGTACAAGCAATGTCCACTGATGCGCACAGGTCCAGTGTGGGATCTGAGCTCCTGGTGCCACCTGAGTCTCTTATCAGTTTCCATAGAGGGAAAGGAGGCAGCCCTCAGAAGTGCTGCGGACCTGTGTGCAGACCCTCATGGCCCCCCCACCTGATGGCCACATGATGAGCTTTTATCCTGTCAGATTTCCTCACTCATAATGTGGATATGCAGGTTTCATGAGGATCTCTGCTTTGTGGCTCTGAGACTAGAAGTCATTCTCTTGGTTTCCAAAGCTGGCACTGAAACTTGTATTGGGCTGTCACCAGAGGCATCAGAGAATGGCGACACTGGCCAAGAACACAAGCTGTGGGATTAGAGAAGCCTGGGGTTCGGGCTTTCTTGTGGCTTGGAGCAAATACCTAGACTGCCTCAGTCTGCTCATCTATAAGATGGGACTTACAGGGCTTGTGTGTTACAGCTGTATTTTGTGAAATAAGTATGGAGGAAAAAAGGGGGGGGGGGAAGCAGAACCGTACAACCACTATGGAGAGCAGTATGGAAGTTTCTCAAAAGATTGAAAATAAATGTCCCCTTTCAATCCAGGGATATTTCTTCTAAGAATGTTCCCAAAAGAGTTAAAAGCATCATATAACAGAGATCCATGTATACCCACATTCCTAGCAGCACAACTAACAATAGCTAAAATGTGGAAGACACCAAAATACCCATCAACAGACCGATGAATACACAAACTGTGGTGTTTATAGACAATGGAATACTACTCGTCTATAAAAACAGATAGGTTGGAAGCTTTTGTAGGTAAATGGATGCAACTTGAGAACATTGTGCTCAGTGAAGTGAGTCAGACACAGAAGGTTAAACATCCAGTGGTTTCTCTAGTATGGGAAACCCAGATCACAGCCATTGCCTGAAACTAAATGGGGAATAATGGGAATGAGTGGGGAAGAAAGAGGGTGGAAGGGTCAAAAGAGGAGAGGGGAAGGATTTGGGATTTGTCATTTTGCCCTGGTATATATATGCACAAAATACTCAAGTTCAATGTAAATATTATGTATTGTATATATACATATCCATAAAATGGGGGAAAAAAGAAAAAAATTCAGAACCACTTCCAGTGAAACAGTCATGTTTTTCTTCACTTAGCATATTAACTTAATGCATATGGAACAACTCAAGCTTAGAGATAGATGTTTATCATAAAGCTTTTATACATCCCTGAAAGGGGAATATAAGTGAAATAATTTGCTTAAGGTATTCCTAAAACTTCTTTATTGTCATCTTCTGACTCAGCATCATCTATACCCGTGTTTTTCTTGTAAAGCACACTAACGTCTTCTGTCACATGGCAAGTCTCAGTGGTAGCATCTTTAAAGAAACAAAACCAAAACACCCTTTATTGTCCTCAGGATTTTAGGCTACAAATACCCTTCCTGTATGATATGTGTCTTGATAAGGCAGTGACATCAAGACTGCATACTGCTTGGTGGTGGTGAAAGGCCTCTCAACTTCAGAGAAGGCCAAAAACAAGTGTAGAATTGGTGAAATTTATGAGCTATCTTACAGAGTTGTTAGGAGAAAGAAAAAAGGTCATGCTTCCATGGAACTTGCCAGTCAGATGGGACATACAGTGAGATCGCAGTACCCGCCCCCATCATCAATTATATCCAGTTCTCTGGGGCGTGTTGCGTGTATACGTGCTCCCTAGACTCTGGGTCCTGAGCCAGCTTGTAAAGCTAAGAGACACTATGCCCTGGGGGAAGCCTGCCCCACTTTCTCTTCCAGGTCCCTCGGTCTACCTGCTTTCAGAACATTCTGTCTCCGGGCCTCTCTCTCTTTTACCTACTTCTCTCCTGCGTTTCCAGCTTCTCTGCCTCCCCTTTCCAGGCCCTCCCAAGCTCTTCTGCAAATAAATGGCCCTGTCACTCTGGCTCTCCTGTAGGTTTAGAGTGAATACAAGTGTTTTTTTTGAAAAGCTTGTTCTGTCTGACATTCCTGACCAGCTCAGGGGCAGGGTTTTTGAGCTCCCCTCTCTTCTGCTCATAGACCTACTCATTTGGTTAATGATTTGCAGGGCTGCCTCTGGGGCCTGAGTGCTCCGCCCCACAGGAGAGGCAGCTGGGATGTGTGTTCCACAGGAGGCCTGTGGAACTGGCGGTGTGCTGCCTTGCCTCTGGTGCCTGTAAGAAGACTGGGTTAGGACCTGCCTAGCCTGAAAAGAAAACATGTATTCTCATTTATGATTCTTTTTTTTTTTAAAGATGAAATCCATAGTTTTTATGATGATCCTTACACATGCATTTAGTGACATTAAAGTGTTTGATTATGTGCATTAAGAAGAAGTCTGAGAACTCACCGGTATCCTTAATTTTTAGTGTATTTTAACTGCCTACAATGAAAGTAACAAGACAAAAAACGAGCTGTGGCAGCATCCTCATAAATTCTGAGCATAATTGACACACCTTATTGGCACTGGAAATGGTACAGGCAGGTGGACATGGGGAAGAGAAACAATAGAGTTTCTTTTTTTTTTCTTTTTTTTTTTTTGGTGAGCCTAGGCACTAGAAGGAAAGCATGACTAGCCATTCCTGCAAAACACTTTCTCTTCAGCCAGAATCCAAGCCAAGCCTATGCAAGGACTGGGACTAACGAAGGTGGAAAATTCCTTTGAAGCCACGTTGTGCTTGGCTCTTTACCAACATTACTGTATTTCATCTCAAATGTAGGTGTCACGAGCCCATTTTCCAGGCACAGAAACTGAGCCTCAGCAAAGTAAAAGGACTCACTTCAAGATAGCCAGTATCAGAACTATTATCTGAAAACAAATCTTTCTGATTCTAAAGCTTCAGACACATGCACAGATACTGGGTGCTGAGCTCAGAATGACCCCGTTTGGGGAACAGTTAACGGAGAAGGAGGAAGAAGTAAGCGATGAGGCCAAGGAAGAACAGGCCTTCATCTTCCTCCATGCTCTGAGCCCCTGCCCCTTGAAGGCATACCTTGTGGTGGAAACAGAATCCGGACAGAAAAAGCCACTTGAAATGAACTGTGCCCAGACAGGCCGCCATGGTGGCGTGATTGATACTGGAGCACGTAGGTGTAATGAAACTGATGCCGGCTCCTCTGCACCTGTGATTTATTGAGGACAAATTTAAGATGAGAAAGGGCCCCATACCAGGAGCTGCATCTTCCCCTCCAAGGGAGGGTGGTCATCCATCACCAGCCATTGCAAGGGCCCATTGCAAGCGGCTCATCAGATGAGCCAATAGTCTCTTTGTTGGGGTTCCTAACAAGTGTTGGATCAGCAAAAGTCTATTTATGCTGGTGGACCTTTCAGGACCAATTTGTAGTGGGTCACTGATTCTGCTGGGGTATTATCTTCTTTACTACTCGGGCCAGTTGGGGAACGCAGCAAAGATTAATGGTTTTGGCTGTAGACTTGCCGCCGCAATCTACTGCTTCTGGACCAAAGATTAAGTTTTTTTGTGTTTTACCAGAAAGGGCCCACCTTGCGTGCGAGATGCGCTTTGATTTACTGACTTACTGTAAAGAAAAGAGTCATGGAAATGCAGTTGGTTATGCTGAGGATTTGGTATATGGCTGGTAGGCCTGGCATCTCTGAGGCTCTGGGCAGGAAACTGGCATCTCCTGGTGCCATGGTATGAACCCCACAAGGTCTGGGGTCTGTGGAACTAGGAAAGCTCCTCTCACACGCACAGGGTTTTGGCTGGCACCCATCAGCCATCTCTGGGTTCAGAGAGGCAGGTAGTATCTCAAACTTTATTATTTAAAACTGCATTATTAAAAAAAGTAGTTATGGCCTTTCTCAATTAGTTGAAAAATCATATTTGCTCTTTTAGTAAACTTCGGAGAAAACTATCCAAAGAGCATATAAAATCACACGTGAGCCAACTCCACAGTAATAGATCTGTTAATATTTTGGCTTACATTTTCATCCAGAACTTTTACTATGCACAAACTATATGCAAGTTGTGTTATATGATTAAATTCATAGAAGGATGACAGACTCCTTTTCACAATGAATATTGTTCCATAAACATTTCCCCATCTTAATAAGTCAGTTTTCCTCCTTCTTGTTGTGTTTGGTTTGTTGCAATGTCTCCTGTGGCAATGGTCTGCTTTTTTATCAGCAAGATTTTGCCATGTGCTGTTCTGGCCAGTGCTGCTGGGATCTTGGGGCTGAGTCAGCCAGGGTGCTCCTGAGCAGAGGAGCTGGGATCAGTGCCCAGGAATGCACGTGTATCCTGGAAGCGCAGGGTGCACCCTCACATGCCTCTCGCACAGCGCCAAGAACACTGTGCATGACTTGGAGCCAGTTCCCCACAGAATCTGGGTTCCTAGGAAGAAGGAAGCATTTGTGTGTATAGGAGGAGAATCTGTTGTTGGCTTCAATAGATCAGCTTGGTTTTCTGGAGTGAACTGAGAGCTGGAGGCCAACCCCCGTTTCTTGCACGGGCGGTGGTACCCCATCATGAAAAACTGGAGAAAGGGCCTTCCCACTAGACGCAAACTAGAAGCAGCCTCCTCAGGCAGCTGCACAAACTGCCATGGAGTCAATACCATGTGACATAGAAGAGTATGGCCTTGCAACTCAAACAGACTTAAGTGTGACTCTCCTGACCTTGAGCAAATCATCTTTCTAAGAGTTCCATTTTTCTCTTCTGAAAAATGGAGATTATACCTCAGCTCCTAGTCTTCTGTGCTTGTTTGCAATGTGGACGGTCACATGGGTAGTGCTCGGCCTGTGTCAGCTCTGCCCCAGACCCATTTTCCAGATACTGTGCTGAGTCGAAGATGCATGGGCTCTGATTGTTCCAATACGCCTGAGTTTCCCAAGCCCTCATTTTGGGGCCCACTTCTCTCCATAGTTTTATAAATCCCCAAAGGGAGTATTACTTACTCAGTGATTTCAACGGTTCTGTTTGTAGTAGCCTCTTCTCTGTCACAGACAGCGGCTCTCTCCCTTCCTCCCTACCCTGCTCCCAAACTAAAATTTCTTAAGGAAAGGGAGCACTTTTTTCCTCCTAGATCCCATATACACAAACTTTTCAAGTACTTGCCTTCGTACCCCAAGGGAGAATTTGTCAGCTGGTCCGAGGCCTCTGTCTTTATATAATGGGTACTGTTTATGGAAGAAGAACTTCTTTGGCCCCTGGGGTTAGCAGTCTCAAGCCTCACTTTGTCCTAAGTCCCGAACTACTGAACATCACCAAAAATCTCTAACCCCTTGCTACCTCAAGACATTTGCTCTTATCAGTCTTTTGCCTGAATGTCCTTTCTTGGACTCTTCACAGGGTCGTCTCATTTTGATCACTAAGCTGCAATGTAAATGTTGTAGAAAAAATCTTCTCTGACCATCCGGCAGCCCAGACTTTGTCAGGGTCCTTCCCACTGTCCCACTCTCTCTCCTCATATATTTAACTCCTTGGTGGCACGTAATCTACTTTCTTCCTCATATTTCAGGGTTTGTGAAGGTAGCTTTATGGAATGGCATCTTTAACCAGCGTGTTGCTCCCCCTTCTTCTCTGACTATAAGTGCCACAAGGAAGTGACGGCCACCTATGTACTCCCAGTGCCTCTCATGGTGTCTGGCATATTCCTCCAGACTCTCAACAAAAGAGATGTTGGCTGAACAAATGAATGAATGCGTGCATAAGTGAATGGAGGGATGGATGAATACAGGGATGGATGAATGGATGGATCAGTGTGGCATGAATGGCTGGCTGGCTGGCTGGGTAGATTGATGGATGAATTTGAAAATGAGCAAAACCCAAAAAGAAACAAACAAACAAACAAAAAGCAAGTGAATAGTGAATCCCACAGTGGGATCAGCAGAAGCTTTCTTTCCCTCTAGTGGCCTGAGAATGGGCAAGTAATGTGTTGTTTCTTGGATGGGCAAAGGGCTAAGGAGCTTTCTTGGTCTTTCTTACCTCCGTGAGCCCAAACTTTACTCACCATTAGTGTTTCTGACACATGTGTTTGCAGCTCTCCCTACTTAGTCTTATGCATTCACTTTCTGCTTTAAACTTTGTAGTATAATATTTTTAAAACATAAAAATTAAGGAAGAATTTCAAAAATCCTTCACATACCTTTGACTCTATCCCCTTGATGGAGTATTTAAAACCAATCTCAGGCATCAGATCGTTTCATACATAAAGGGCTTAGAGGCTATTACTAGTCTAAAAGAACTGAAAATTACTTTTAACATATCTGCAATATAATTATTACATCTTTCAAAATCAAAAAGTCCCTCTAATATCTAATATTTTATCAATATTCAAATATTTCTGATTATCTCAAGAATGTGTTCTCATATGTAGTTTCAGTCAGGCTATAAACATTGCATTCGATTGATATGTTAAGTTTCATTTTAATATCTTCCTTTTCTCCTCACATTTAAAAATGCCATTTATTTCATTTATTTCTCTTTTTGAACCATAATCTATGTTTGGTGAACCTGGGTCTTGTGTTCTTCAGGCAGTTTCCCATTGTGGATGTAACTAACGCCTCCTTGTGGTGCTGCTTAGCCTGTTCTTCCATCCCCTGTGCTTCCTGGAAACCAGTAGCCAGTTCCCAAGACCCGATTAGAGTCATATTCAATCTTTTGCTAGAAGCCTTTGTAGACAGTGTTGTGCTCTCTTTGTTGAATCACATCTTAATGTCTAGTCATCTCTTGTTTAATGATGTTAAGATCGATTTGTGGCTCACCCTGCCCTTAATTAACTCCTACTCCCATCTCTATTTCCATTGCTATATGAACTTGTTTTGCAAAACAAGACAGTTGAGAACATTGATCATATTGAGCAGGAGTGGGAGCAGCAAGAGCTGATGACAAATGCACTGATTTGGAATAAGCAGACCAGGTGAGAGGTTTGATCTTTCTGCTACTCAGTTTTCTTGAATGTAAGATGGAACTTAAAATAGTCGAGGGGTATATGTTTGGTACATAATTATCAGCACACAACACAGATTGCTTCATAGACGCTTAATCCTCCTGGCGGTGTGCACAGAATGGAGGAAGGCAGCCGCAGGTAGTTACTCTGCTTTATTCTGAGCTTTCACAAAGTCATCTTCTCTCATTATTGTGGCCAGAGTTGATTAGCTTACATGTTAGAGGGGCATCTAGAGAATATTCTTGACCTTGTTTGGGTGGGATTTTTATCTCCCCAGAAAGATTCTTCTGAATCTTGGAAAGGTGAAGTGATTTGTCTAAGATCATACAGCATATTTGCCACTGAGCTGTGATTAGCATCTCAGACTCTCTGAGGCCATAGTTCTTTGTGTCTGGATCTTTGGGCCCTCCCATGCCCAAATAGAAGGGGCTATCCCTCTAGTTCCCTTCCCTACACCTCCCCCATTTAGCCAGAATTTCTTATGAGGGAGAAATAGACAAGCATGTTCTTCAAAGTTGCTGCGGCCATTTGGGGCTTGTCTGGCATATCAGAGAACATCTCTTCTTGTCACTGCTGTAGATACCTGGTCTTGCTAACTTCTCCCAAAGGCACTCAGAGGACCAACTTTCTTGTCTTCTAGCCTCCAACTTGAAGCAAAGTCAAACAAATGTGCAAACCTAGGGTTTGGACCCAGTTCTTCTAATTCCAACTTCAGGAGGGCCAAAAGTAAAAGTAAGCTGTGGTTATCAGTGGCAGTACAGTTACCATGACAGAGCCCTTTTAGAGGAGGAAAGCGAGGTTCAGAGGTGAACGTAACTTACCAATCTCATACAACCTGAACCGTGGTGCAGGCTGCTGTAAAGGGGCCTGATTCCTTCTCTGGGAGGAATCTAGGAGGTTCAGAGTGGCTTCCCCAGTGGCCCGCACCTATGTTCAGACCGGGTGGTGAGCTCAGGGTGCCTGGGCTGGGGGTTGGGAAGGTTTCTAAGCTGAGTAATCCAGCCCTTTGTCTGTGGTACAGTCCATCTGATTACTCAGGCCAAGACAATAATTGAAGGTGGCTTTGGGTTCCCCGGGCAGGATCTGGCGCCGAAGCCCCGGGAGCTCTGTTGGCGCCTCAAGCCCTGGGCATTTGCTAATGGACTGTGGCTGATCCTGGGATTGATTGGCAGCCAGCCCCATGGTCCTCAGGGAGGTTCTGGAAACTGTGGTCTCCAACTTAGAGACACTGTCCCTTCTTTGAGCCACAAAAGGAGGGGGCTTCCAGTTGGTACAAGGAGGCCAGAGTCCTGATTGGAAGGGTGAGACCCAGAGGGGAGATGAACTGATGTCCCCGCCCCAAACACTTGGATGGAACGTGAGGTGACCATCCCAGACCATGAAATACAGCAAAATGTCAAAATGCCTTGCGTGTAGGAAGCTCTCTTTACTGCCTCCCTTCCCTACTTACCTGAGCTGGCCAGCACCATAGTCCACCACCACTACCTCTGAGAGAGGGTCAGTAGGGTCAGTCACAATGTTCTCAATAGCATATTGGGATGGGGTGACCCCAAGCTAAGCCATCGTCATTTCCAAGACAGAGAGAAATTACCCTTCTGGAGATCTGAGGGTTAAAGACTCCCTGGATGTCTGAAAAAGGCTTTTCAGGTATAGGGCACAGTGTAAGCAAAGGCACTGAGGCACAATGAATATTCAGGGAGCAGAACAGGAGAGCTGGAAGGTAGAGAATCGGTGATGAGGCTAAAGGGGCAGACCTTAAAAGCAGTGCAAAAATCTCAGACCTTACCTAGCTGGTACTAGGGATCCACTGGAGGTTTTAAAGGGAGGACAGAAGAGAGGCACCTGGCATCTTCCCAGCGTCATGGCACTTTTTAGGCCAGGTGAAAGACCGAGGCAAAACAGATGCATCTGACCTTTTCCTAGGACATTCGATATTCATGTGCTTTGTGCATCACCCAAATTTTATTCATTTACCCAAAGAGTGAGAAAAAAAATGCACTTTAGGAAACTGCTATAAATCCAGCACAAGTCACCATGGTAACCTGATTAGCAGCTAAATTAAGTTCATGATTAAGAAGAAATAAATAAAAATAACTCTCCTCCTTGGCTGGGGCTACCCACTGGGCCGCTTGGCAGCTGAGCAGATGCTGAAGCTTTGGGAAGCCAGGGCACCAGCCTGGCCTGGCCCCTGCAGAGGACTTAGGGCAGGGTGGCGTGGAAAGTGCTGGCTTACCTCCGAGGAGACAAGAGCCTTGTGTTAATGCTGCCTGGGGGCTGATGAGGCCCCTAGTGGACAGGCCAGAGAGTGCAGGCTGCTCTTAAAGTCCATGCTATAGAATTGTCCGCAAGGATCTCACATGGTCCGACGGTGTCTTCTTGATGACTGGATTCGCCTTTGTTCATCTGAGCACCCTGCCTATGTACGGCCACTCCTGTAGTACTGGCCTTCTGTGTTCTTGGTGCCAAGGACCACACTTGGTGGTGGCATAGATGTGATAGGAGATTTGGGCACAGTGTTGATGAGTTGCTGTGGAAACATGGGCCAGCCACGGAGACTTCCCCAGGGAGGTGGTGCCATAGGCCTCCAGCAAAGGTTGCTGTAGTGTGCCCACTTCAGGTGAGCATCTGGGACATTCTGCTTGGAGCTGACTAGCAGCCCTAGCTGGAATGGGCTGATTAGCCCCAAAGACACCAGAAAGACCTTCTTGGGGGATGTGTAGTTGGCACAGTTTAGGATGAACAGCAGGAAAGATGGGTGCATAGGGAAAAATGAGCCCCCATGTTCCCTTTTTTGGGCCTCTTTCTGGCCAAAGCATTCTAGAGCAATAGTTGGAGTAGGCCTTGAGTCCCCTTGCTGGCTTTACATAAACCTCAGCCCCATTGCCTATGAAATGGGGATGATGATGGAAACTGCACCTATCTGATTGGTGCTGTGGAGAATCAAAGAACCCTAACAGAAACTCAGCTCCTTTCATGTAGAAAGCTTTCCACAGGAGGCCTGCTGCTGATAATTCACTTCTGGGGAAGCCTGCCTTATAGCTCAATGGAAGAAGAAGGGTAGGTGGCCAAGGAAATGCATATACTGCTTAGCTTTCCTTCCAGAGAAATTGCCATGTCACCGAGGGATCCACCATGCATCTGCCCTGGGCCTCCTACCATTTGCCCACAGTCCCTGATGGAGCACAGAGCTTGGAGGCTGGTGCTGAAATATGGACTCCCAGCAGGCCGCCCAGGCCTTGGGGGTCCTCACAAGTCTGGATGTAACTTCCCTAGAACAGCCCCAAACCCTCCTTCCTTCCCCTGTTTTCACAGGCATAAGCCCTGCACTAGGCTCCCATGAAACTCCCAAATGAACCTCTCACACATCTAATCAGGTTTTGACTTCTGTTTCTGGGTAGACCCAAAATAATGGAGAATTTCTGGAGAAGAGCCCATGGTGGGTGGTTACAATTCCAGAGATGAGACCTAGTATCAGTTTCCATCTGCTTATACATTGGCATTGGCAGATGGGGTCTTCTGTGATGCTGGGAAGGAAGTACCAGTCCCTCCTTGTGTTCTGTCCTTGAGGGAGGGAGGAGGAGGAGAGAGAGAAAGAAAGAGAGAGAGAGAGTTCCTGTGTGTGAATAGCCCTGAGCGTGTATCTATTCTTGCATTAACCTGTTCCCATTAGATCTCTTTCTCAATGCTCAGTCTTGCAGGAGGAGTCTTTAGGCATAGCAGATAGTCAAAACAAAACTAAACAATACAATAAGTACCACTGGGTCCTGTATCTGTCTTAAGTTTCTTGGGACCAATTTTGTTTTCACATTTCACATTTTGGTATTGAGCATTGTTTCATATTACATTGAGTTTTTGGAGCAATTTGACAGAGTCATACAAGTAGAGTCACATACACATTTTAACACTCCCACAAAAGCAGGCGGTAGCCTTGCTTCCGAGGCTGTACCTGCCAGCAGTCCCTGAGCCCTTGTTTTTGCTGGCTCCTCTGACAACTCCCTTTCCAGAAAGGAGCCTGGTGTCATTCATCTGAGCAGAACTGGATGGATCTACTCAGGGCCTTCACCTTTCCTCCCACCTCTGTCTCTCAGCTCCTTCCCCCAATGTCTTCCTCCCTGCTCGGCAAGATCAGGGAAGCTGCAAACCCAACCCCTACATCAAAAGGAACTTGAAAAATACTTGGAGCAAAAACTGCTAACTGTGCATCCTTGCTCTGTGCTGGCGCTGATATTAAATCAGGAAATGGCACCGAACAGCCGCTCCAAACACAGAAACAGGGGTTGTCAACACAGACACCAAAAGCAATCTCTAACAGGCAGAGGTGAAAGGGACCTGGCACAAGGCTGGGCTGGGGGCTAATAACCAGGAAAGGATTCCCGAGCTCTGCTTGACTCTGCTGTCTTTCCAGTATTCAGAATGCAGCCAGCTTCTGGCAGCAAGAGTTGAAAGAATGAAGCACTGTTGGGATGCTCTTTTCCTCTCCATAAACATTTATTGAACACCTACTATGTGGCCGATAGTGAACCAAAGAAGATGCTTGTCCATAAGGAGATGATCTTCTAGCCCCCAGGAGAGAACTGCAACACTTTATCATGGCGTTCAAGGCCCCTGGAGTGTTGGCTTCTACAGAAACCTGTAGCTTTGGCTCCAGTCTCCCCAAATGCACCTTTGTACAGAGACTTTATTCCAGCTGGTTCTCTTACCAGGTCTTCTAGCATTTGTGTTTGGCAAATTTCTGCTTCACCTTAAAGCCTTGGTCAAGTATCAGTCCTTTGCTCCCACACATCCCCTTCACAGAACCTAGGAGTCATTTGCTTAAAACCTGCTGCACGGTGGACTGTCACCACCACAACACCTGTCAAGCTGCAATGGAAAACTCTGCCATTTCGACATGGATACCATGCATCTTTTCCAATCGTGCAATTTCATTTCTTGCTTTGTAGAAAAATGCTTGTGCGTGTGCTGAAAGAAACATGCAAATGTTGTTAAGTGCAGCATTGTTGCAACAGTGAAGATCAGAAATGGATTAAATGTCCATCCGTGTACAAGCGGATTAAAAAACCACAGGGGGTCCATTGGGTGGAATGCTATGCATTTGTTAAAAAGGGAGAAGTAACACCCGGGAAGTTGAGGCAGCTCCTGTTTGACGCAAGCCGGGCTATGTATTTAGATACTGCTTGAAAAACAAAAGAAAGTAGAAGGAAAGATGAAAGGAAGGAGAAAAGGAAGGAAGGAAAGAGGGAGGGAGGAGGGAATGAAGGAAAGAAGGACACAAAAGTTGCTGAGTAAATGTAAAAAGCAAGCTGTGGCTCTAGACATAGATGTTAAAAACCATATTGTTGCGTTTTTACAATGAGAAAGTGCTCATGTGTACATTGTATATTTCATTTTTAAAAGGAAGAAGAGAAAAAGGAGACTGAGTGGCTCTAGTAGCTCCTGGCTAATCTGAGCCTGACAGCAGTATCCCCCCATCAGTCCCAGGCAGCAGGACCCAGAGCAGTGGGAGAACACTCTCCACTTCCTCCTTACCTAGAAGTTTGCTTCCCAAGCTGTTAGGACTATGTGCAAGGAGCTGGAATGCTGGGTCCCAAGGGTATCCAGACAAAGCAAGAGGAAAGTGAGACAGTCACTGCAGTGGGGGGACTCAGGGTCCTTGGTCTCCAAGCGTGAGTCTTGGTTCAGGAATGATTGCCAATAAGGAAGAGGAGGGCACGGGGTGGTGGAGGGCTGCAGGAGAGGCCAGAGGCTTCTGACACGTACCTCACAAGGAAGCTTCCATGTTGGCTCTGTTATAAACTTCATGCATTCACTCAATCATTCATTCCACAAGAAAGAATAAATTCCTCACCGTGTGACTTTGCACTGGCGACTAGGGACACAGAGACCTCCTCCAGGACCTTGTGCTCTATCTAGTTTCTCAAAGCGTATTTCTTGAACCCCACCTGGCAGAATTACCTAAGGAACTCATTAAGATGGAAATTTCTGGGTGTTGCTCAGACATGCAAACTCGGGGTGTAGTTCAGGAATCTTGTTTTTTAAATACATTTTCTCAAATGAAAGACATTTAGACTAGACACCCAAATCATTTTCTTTGAACTCCCCAAAGCATTTCTTAAGGCCTTGCTCAAACTGGAAAGCACCCTACTCAGCTGGAAGAAGTGTTAGAGGTAGGAGCCTTGCCATAGGACTCTGGCATATGTCATCTTTCAAGACTTGCTCATAGGTTCTTTCCCCCACTCCCACTTTGAAATACATCCAAGTCCTTCTGTGCCCTGGGAGATCCACATAGTACCTCTTCTGAGGCACTCAGAAACAGCAGATTGACTCACTCTAGGCAGGAGGGATGCCATGTACAAAGGCTCTGTGGCTGTGGGAGAACTTGAAGAAGTCAATGTGCCTGAAACATGGGGACTAAAGAATGCAATGAGAAATAAGGCAGAACTTGGCAGCAGCAGATCATTCAGGGCCTAAAGGCCATGCTAAGGAATTTGGTTCTTTTTCAAATGTCAAAGAAATGTACATGTAAGCTAGAGTGGAAAATAGGTAAAATGATCAGTCATAGATTTATACACCAAGAACACTGACCCCTGTGGAGAAACAGAAGATCCATTACCTACGCAGGTGAAGGTCCTTGGATGAGGGCAAAGCCTCCGGGGAGAACGAGGTACAGGAAGAGAGATGGTAATGGCTGGACCCTGGAAGGTGAAAGCCTCAGCCCTGGGAGCAAGGTGAGGTTTCACAATCTCCAGTGCTGGCCTTGGGAGTGGCCTGCGGTGGCCGTGGAGAAGGCGTGGCCCTGGCTGTCCCTCCTTGCCCTGTTGTCTCCTCATCAGCTCTGAGCTGCTACCTCCTCCTCTCCCCTTCTGTCTCTCTCCACCCCCAATCTCTATCTCTCTTGAAAATTAAGAGATAGTCGACTAACTGGGAATAAAGGTCAAACTCAGGCCAGAGGCAGGACTGAGGATTAGAGCCAAGATCAGAGTTCAGACTGAGGCTCCGGGCAAGGGCCAGGAATTGAGGCCGGCCTCTGCTGTATTTCCTTCCGCTGGCCCACATCTTGATGCTGATTTCTCTTCATGCCTGCGCAGAGGAGAGAAAAGAAGCACGACCTCAAGTGTGCACATTAAAAGCTGCCCTTAAAAGTTGAGCCCTCAGCAAGGGACGATGTGACACTTGCTTGAGACTTAGCAGTGGCCTGAACAGAACCCGTCATCCTGTGGAGAGTTGGAAATCCTGACCCAGAGAGGGTTGGCCACGCCCCGAGATAGAGACCTTGTACTTGACAGTATTCAGAGGCCTGGAGCTGGGGCGGGAGGTTCCAACGCAGGGCTTCTGTGTAACTACATAAACCACTTAACTCTTAAGAGCCTCCAGCTCTGTGTGAGATGGGATAATCCTACCCACTGGTAGGGTAGTTGTCATTGTGAACAGGCGTAAACTCTTAGGACATTGCTCTGTACTGTATCCATTTACCTGCTGGCATATCTCCATGAGGTAGAGAGCTGCCTCCTAGAGTTGTGAGAATTAAGAAGCGAGTAACAAAAGCCCTTGCAAATCCCTTTTCAAGCTAGAATGAGTACAACCATAAAATATCCCATCTATAATCCTTCTCGATGGTTACTGAATGCTGTCCAACAAAGTAGACGGGTGCTACTTGTATCATCAAAGATTTTTTTCAGTAGTCACATTAAAATAAAAAGAAATAGGTGCAATAGTTTTTTTTTTTTTATCAGATGCAGCAGTTTTATGATAAATTCTCACTCCCCAGTGTGCTGTCTGTGTTGGGGTTGCGGGTCCTTGGTCCTCAGGAAAAGGGCTCTGTAGAGGGACTCTGGCTTTCTTCCGGGACCTACTGAATCCTTTTGCTGTCTAAGAATTACCAAGACCCGTATCTCCAAAAATAACCGTTTGCATATACTGGGTTGGAATCCGATGGCCTTGGCATGAAGGGGGGAAGGGGAGGTGACAGCTGTCTCTAGGAAAGAGGAAGAGGAAGGGCAGAAAAACCTCCTGCCTCTTGGAGGCCACAGACCTCTGGGAGGTTCCTAGTGAGTGGGTGAACAGAAGAGCTTCCCACTGGGCCTTGGGAAAGTGAGGGGAGATCGGGCACCTTGAAGGAGACAGGTGATGGAAAGAGTATAGGGTGTGTTTGGCCCTGGGCCTTGGGATCTTTTAGCACTAGTACTAAAATAGTAGAACTCTGCAATCTCCGAGCTTCCTGCTGGTGCATTGTTAGCGCGCGCGCGCATACACACACACACACACACACACACACACACACACACACACACACACGTATACACGCGCGCGCGAGCGCGCACGCCTACTCGCTTACCAAACACCTGCAGCCCTCAGGGAAACCGGGGTGAATCGCGCACCTTTGAGCCAAACGCAGATGCGCGTCTCTGGTCCTGAGCACCCGGGAGGGCGCGCGGCCGGCCTCTCCGCAGTCACCCCGTAGGCACAGCAGAGCAGAGGCTGGCAGAGGCAGTGCGGCAAACCTCACACCCCGCAGCTGGCCGCGGGCTCCGCGATCCCTCAGTGAATAGCTTCTTCAGCCCCTAGACCACCCCGGGTTCCTCGAAGCCCCTGCGGTTCGGACCCTGCAGGGACCCTTGCACGGCTGTTTGTAGTTAGATATACCAAGGTGGAGCTTGGGGAGAATAGACCGGGACGACCCGAGATGGGTAGGGAGAGTGGGTCGCTCTTGGGTAAAACCGACGAACTGGAGTTTTGGCGGCTTGAGACGGCTCTCAGTGGGGGTCTGACCGCCGCCAATTCTGGGCTTTCCTTCAGCGAGTGTCCGGGCTGTGTGCACTCCGCCTCCCACCTCCTTCCCGCTGTTTCCTTCCCCTCTGATCCCACTTTTCTCCCTCGTCTCTCCTCTTTCTCTTTCAGCAAGTTGGACCAAGGGGTCGTCAGTAAGCTTCGACCCCACCGGTCTTTTAGGGACGAGTCCTGCCGTGAGCCCAGGACCCGGAGCTGGTGCGTTTGAGAATCAGGGGTTGCAGGGCGCGGGGCTCCGCGGCCTGCGCAGAGCGCGTTTTGCCCTCGGGGTGCGGAGGCTGGGCGCGGGGCGCGGCCGGCGACTTCTCAATGGCCTTCGCTCCGGAACAACCTTCGCGTCGCGGGCACTCACCCAGCCTGGCCGGAGTGGACTTTCCGACTTTTTTTTTTTTTTTTTAGGGAAGGTCCTTGGGAGATGGGGAGAGGAGAGAGTGACCTCGCTAGAGTAGCTGCAAAGAAACTGATCTGGGGGAGGAGGTGTGAACCTAGGGCCCAGCCGAGGCACGGTAACCGCAACGCAGACAGCAGCCCCGGGGCAGAGGAGCGGACCTGCCTAGACAAAGCCTGAGTCTTAGAGACCCCGCGACGGCGGCAGGAAGCCTTCCAGAGGTTAGGGACCGCGGGAACCCCCAGGGCCTCCACGGACCGCACCGTTGAGACCCTTGTCTCCGTCCTCCGTGGCGAGGGTCGGACAGGCCAAGGAGACACGCGGGGAGCGGGGTCGGCACTTCTGGTTGTGCCTGCGGAGGGGCTGCAGCTTCAGGGTGCAGTGTGGGGACCGCTGGTCTTTCCTGACTGCAGGCAGGACGCTGCCCACTGCAGACCGGTGGTACTAAGGAAGCTGGTGCTCTTGTCCAACCCAGGGCGCCCGAGGTCAGGAGCCACAGTCTGCACGGGGAACTAGGGCGCCCGAAAATGTTCGCCACTGAGCCGCTGTCGGAACGGGCGCTCGCCGCGCGCCAAGGCGGCGGGGACACTTTCCGGGCGGGTGCGTGCTCCCAGTGTCCGCTCCTGGGCGGAGCGGTTCGGCAGAGCAGCCCGGGTTGTGTCCCCGGGAGGCTGGATCTTTATACGAAGAGCTCGCTCTTTGAAGCGGGTTGAAAACAGGTTCCTTGAGCGTGTCACTTGCTGACCTAAACCTTTCAGTTCACATTTTAGTTAAAAGGCATTCATTTTATTAAAAAAAATAAGATCACGCTCCATCCCAGGCTCCTCGAGGGCGCAAAAGAATAGAATGGGGGGTTTTCAGATTAACTGGAGGCAAGTGCTTCACTTTCGAACAAAGTCTGGCCGCGTCCGCTTTGGCGAGGTCCGCGGGACCCCTACGCCCGGCGGAGGTCGCGCGGGTCCCTCGCGGGTCGCACCGGGGAGCACTCACCCCGAGCTCTCTTCCTCTGCCTTTCGCTGTGCGCCCAAGCTGGGAAGCAGAAGGCGACGCGGGAGGCGGGTCGGGTCTCCGGGTCCAGCGAATTCACGATTTCTCCGCTTCTGTGCCAGGGCCAGGGTCTCGGGGAAACCCCACATGTCCTGCCTTGGTGGCCCGGGATAGCGAGGCGCGCGGCTCTAAGTGCCCGGTGTGTTGCGCTCCTGTGTCCTCGTCTGCGCTCTAGGGACATTTCTCACTGGACCGCCCCGGGCCTCCTCGCCGGGGCGATTTCACTTTAGACTAAAGGACCCTTCCTGGCCCAGGACCTTTTCGCGCAGAGAGCAGCCGACCCGCTTCCCCGAAGGCAGGGGCGAGGAATTTCAGCGGGGGCGACCAGCGCCGATCTCGCGGCCGAGTGCGAGGACGGGAAGAGAGGATCTGTGCGTGGCTCCTGGGCAACCTGTCCCCGAGTCCACTGCGCCCACAGCTCGCGTTCTGAGCCTTCTCAGGTTAGGCCAGGTAGGGAGACCTGGCGGAGTCGCGGGCGCCGTCCAAGCCTTCCGGCAAGGGGCCCGGCTGTGCGGGCGCCTTTGCGCACAGTGGCCACTTGGGGTCGCACTTTATGCCTCTTTGAGCCTGTCCGCTGCCGGCAGCCGCCGGGATCTGCTTAATCGTTACAAAACGTTCAAACAAAAACAGGGCTGGTTCCCCAGCTGCCCGAGAGGCACCCGGGGCACCGTCCAGCGCCGGCCTCGAGAGCCCAGGGTGCCATGCGTCCGGCCAGGGGCAGGGATTCAATTCCTCTGGGCCCATTCTTCGCCCGCTCTCTTGTTTCTGAGCGCCTGGGGGTGGGGTGAGCGCGGGGAGCGGCGAGGCCAGTTGAGTCTCATCTGGGGACTCGGCCACGGCACCCGCCTGGAAGGGAACGGCCGTTCTCGGCCCAAGGAAGGTCCGCTGAGGTTAAGAGTCGGGTCTAAACACAACGCTGGAACCTCTACTCCGCCCTCGCCAACACACACGCAAATCTCCAGAAACACAGACGCGCACGGCACACATCGGCGCGGCCCGCAGCCGCAAGGACACACCAGAGCGTCGCCCGCTGGGCGGGGGCCGCTGGGGAACAAAGGGCCCGGGAGGCGTCGTCCCGGCGCTCCTCCGGAGCCTCCCCGGGGTGACAGGGGCCGGTGAGAGCGCAAAGGGTGCCGGGGGTGGGGCGGGCGCGGCGGCTCGGCCCAGAGTCGCGGAGCGCGGCGCGGGGGAGTGTGCGGGCCCGGGGCCGAGGCGCGCGGGGGGTTGGGCCGAGCCGGCTGTCCCGCTCCGCTCCAGCCCTCCGCCAGGCCGCGGCGGCTCGCGGCTGCTCCGGCCGCCAGTCAGCTGACGCGGGGGGCGGAGGAGCTGTCAGGCGCGCCCCGCCCCCGCCGCTGGCTCTCGGGGGCCGCGCAGCCATTGGCCAGCGCGCCCGGCCGCCCGGGCCCCGGCGCCTCGGTGACATCAGAAGGCGATAAAAGGCGGCGGCGGCGCCGGATCCAGCACAGCTGCACGGCCGGGCTGCGAGCGGCTGCGGACCGGAGAGCCCCAGAGCTAGAGCCGTGCTCGGGAGCGTGCGGCGGGCGCTCGCCCCGGGCCTCGCTCCCTCCGCCCCGCGCCCCGCTCGCCGCTCCGCCCCGCCCGGCGCGCCCCGGCTCGTCCCGGCGCGGCTCCAGTCCCGAGCTCCAGCGAAGCGCGGGCAGCCTCGGGGACTCTCCAGCGCGCCGCGTCCCCAGACAAAGGCTTGGCCGGCGGCCCCGGCCCGCTGCGCCCTCCGCTCCCCGCCTCCCCGCTCGCCGCGCTTCGCCCCCGCGCCGGGCTCGGCGCGCCTCGGTCGCTCGCAAAGTTTCCCCGGCGGCACGGGCGGCCGAGCCTCGCGTCCGCGATGGCTGCGGAGCTGAGTATGGGGCCGGAGCTGCCCACCAGCCCGCTGGCCATGGAGTACGTCAACGACTTCGACCTGCTCAAGTTCGACGTGAAGAAGGAGCCGCTGGGGCGTGCGGAGCGGCCGGGCCGACCCTGCACGCGGCTGCAGCCAGCCGGCTCCGTGTCGTCCACGCCGCTCAGCACCCCGTGCAGCTCGGTGCCCTCCTCGCCAAGCTTCAGCCCGACCGAACAGAAGACGCACCTCGAGGACCTGTACTGGATGGCGAGCACCTATCAGCAGATGAACCCCGAGGCGCTCAACCTGACGCCCGAGGACGCGGTGGAGGCGCTCATCGGCTCGCACCCGGTGCCGCAGCCGCTGCAGACCTTCGACGGCTTCCGCGGCGCGCACCACCACCACCACCACCACCACCCGCACCCGCACCACGCGTACCCGGGCGCCGGCGTGGCCCACGACGAGCTGGGCCCGCACGCGCACCCGCACCACCACCACCACCACCAAGCGTCGCCGCCCCCGTCCAGCGCCGCCAGTCCCGCGCAGCAGCTGCCCACCGGCCACCCGGGGCCGGGCCCGCACGCAGCGCCCTCCGCGACGGCGGCGGGCGGCAGCGGCAGCGTGGAGGACCGCTTCTCCGACGACCAGCTCGTGTCCATGTCGGTGCGCGAGCTGAACCGCCACCTGCGGGGCTTCACCAAGGACGAGGTGATCCGCCTGAAGCAGAAGCGGCGGACCCTGAAGAACCGGGGCTACGCCCAGTCGTGCAGGTACAAACGCGTCCAGCAGAAACACCACCTGGAGAACGAGAAGACGCAGCTCATTCAGCAGGTGGAGCAGCTGAAGCAGGAGGTGTCCCGGCTGGCCCGCGAGAGAGACGCCTACAAGGTCAAGTGCGAGAAACTCGCCAACTCCGGCTTCAGGGAGGCGGGCTCCACCAGCGACAGCCCCTCCTCGCCGGAGTTCTTCCTGTGAGTCGTGACGGGTCCCGTTCCCCGCCCTTGCCCCGGCCCCGACTCCCTGTCCCGCGTCCCTCGCCCAGGCCTCCCCCGGACCCTGTCTCTGCCGTAGCCCCAGCCTTGACCTGTTTGACTTGAGCGAGAGGGAGGAAGGGCGACGGGAGCGAGCGCGGGCGGCCGGGACCTTGGCTAGGGCGAGAGTAGCGCACGCCAGCCGCCGCCTCCCGGACTCCCGCCGAGCCAGAGAGACGAGCAGGAGGGAGGTCCTGAGCTGGAAGGCGGCGGGGCGTAGTACCGAGGAGTCAGCCGCCGCTGCCGCCCGGAGACTCCCGGCTTTCTGAACTTTGAGAGTGCCGGGGACGCTGCTTCTCAGTCCGGAGCTCGGTCCGCCCAGGAGGAGAGCGGAGGAGAGGCGAGGGACCCTGGCGTCCTGTCAGGTGCGAGGCGAGGCTGAGTGAAGGGAGGAAGACGGGCCTGTGGGTCCAGAGCCCGCAGGACCCTGGCTCTCGGCCGCGAGACGCGGGCCTCCGTTAGGACGTTCGGCACGCCAATCTCATCGGTTTTATTGCCTGCTCGATTATATAGAAAAAATACAAAAAATCTGCATTAAAAATATTAATCCTGCATGCTGGACATGTATGGTAATAATTTCTATTTTGTACCATTTTCTTGTTTAACTTTAGCATGTTGTTGATCATGGGTCTAGTCCCCTTTTTTCTTTGGGTGAGAAGGTGTTGCAGTTGGGACGCTCGGGGCGGCTGCTAGCAGGGTTTCAGTCCCAGCTGCCGGCTTGTAAATACCCGCCCCGCCATACCACACACGGAACGTGGCAGCAAGCTGAGAGTGTCTTCGTTTGGTCTTATGATTATGGTATTTTTGTTTGCAAGTTAAGAAAAAAACAAGGAAAATAGTTCCAGGTATTTATCATCACGTAACAACTTTGTGTAGGGCAACCTTGAAAGTTGCCTAACCATACCAGTCTGTGTTTGGTTTTCTTTTTCTCTCCGTTGGTTTTCAATTTTGTTGGCTTTGAGGGAAAGAGTGTAAAAGTAGGACAGCTGTGGAGATCCATGCGTCTGGAGGCCGAGCTTGTCCTCGGTCCCCACCTATCTATCTTTTGGCCAAATTGACACCTCTAATAAGAGAGGGACAGAAAACAGATCTCTCCTGTGCTTTGTTTTGTAACCAGAATCATCCCAGGGTCACTTTGGAACTCTCCATACCACCCTAAATCGCAAGGGTCCCAGTGATCCTTGGGTGAGAGGCCTTGCCATCTCCGACACTGGTCAGTGGTGACCAGAGCTTGCGTTGAACCAACTGCCACACTCAGAGTGTATCAGAAACCCAAGCATTGGCAAACAATTGCGACTCTCAAGTGTGTTTATTAGACCTATGCATTCTGTGTTTCTGCTTTTTAGACAGCAGGAAGAATTACTGGTGGTGTCCCCTTCCCCTTTGGTTGTATAGTAGTTTTAGGGAAGATCTGGGTGTTTTCCTTTATTATTACTTTTTTTTCTGCAGGTCAGTAAAAGGATTTAAGTTGCACTGACAAAAAAAAAAAAAACCCAAACGAAAGCGTATTTTTAGTTCCCATTTGAAATTGCTGGTGCTGCTGGCCAGATGCATTTTTGAGTTTGTATTAGTTGATAAATTAACAGTAATAACAAGATTGTATGAACCGCATGGTGCTTGCAGTTTTAAATATTGTGGATATTCGTCCTGCATCAGAAACGAGCTTTGGTTTTTATGGATTCAACTGTGTTGAAATCAAACTTACAGCAACAGAAATTGTTTTTATTTCATGTAAAATAAGGGATCAATTTCAAACCCTGCTTATGATATGAAAATATTAAAACCTAGTCTATTGTAGTTTTATTCAGACTGGTTTCTGTTTTTTGGTTATTAAAAATGGTTTCCTATTTTGCTTATTAAAGCCATGGACATGGTATTTATTTAGAGGACTCTGCATTCGCTTGATTTTGATTCTCCTTTCTTGCTTCTTCAAAAGTTGCACCAACTTTGGATCACATTCATCCCTGCACCGGAAACGCAAACCACACTGGAGCCTGTCTCTCCACTGAGAGCGTGAGTGAGTGCGTGTACACGAGAGCAGAACGTGTTCTCCGCTTTCCACTCTAGGTCCAAACCCCGTCAGGAGTTGGTGTGTGAGCTGATAGTGCAGGTCTGAAGGGCCCTGCAGTCTCCGGGCACCCGGGCACATTACACCCTTTCAGTGCTTTCTGGCTTGGTGTTTAGAACCCACCTGCTTAGCTTGCCTGAGGTGGCAAATGGCGGGAAACCAACAGTTCCTGACCTGGGGAAGCCGGGTCTTTTTTGTGCTAAGGTGCAGCTGATCCGACCACCCTTATTCTCCTGCCGGACTTTGGGTTTCTAGACTTTGCATTGCCCCACAACCACAGCTCCAAAGCCTGCTCACAATGGAAGCCTGACCCCTTCTCCCTAAGGTTAGTGGAAGCAGATGCAACTCAGCACAAATCTTGGTGTGCATAACCCTTCAGATAGGAAGCCCTTCCTTGACTTCTGTTAGGGAGCAGTATGCCCAGGATGCAGCAGTGGCTCAGGCTGGAAGCCCTCAGTCCCACAGAAGGGCACTGCACAGCGGAACCTGATTTCCAGCGGCTCCTTAAATTGAGGGTTGGCCTGTGGCAGCAACCCTGAAGGAGAGCCTAAAGATCCCGTCGGGAGGTAGTCTAGCTGCTTTTCTTTTCCTGATCCTTGGAAGAATAGTGTCCCAAATTCCTCTTAGCTTCCTTGGACTCCTTCTATGACTTAGGATTGGTCCCAGATACCTTTGGAAGGTGGAACAGAACCACTGAATCTCAGAGGACCTCAGATCTTTTGGCACTGCTCGGCTCCCTGCACTTCCACGTTCCCCTCACACTCAAAATATTCAGCCCTGAGATTCTCTGGCTGTGGGTTCCTAACCCAGAATTTGCACACTTACAGTGGGGGGTAAAGGAGCTCCTGGCAATCGTGTCCCACTGAGAGGTTAAGCTGGGAGTAGTGTGAGAGAAGGAAGGGGAGGATGAAATTTGAAGGGAATAGATTTTTGGCCCAGACCTTGGAGGCTGAGAGGATGGGAGCGTGTTTGAGGTCTGTAAGAGGGACAGAGAGCCTAAAAATATACACATTTTAACAGTAACATACACATATACATAGTGCTTTGGTATTGCTTAGTGGAAGAGAAGCTGGGGCTGCTAGGTCAAATTTAATTCCAAAACACAGTCCATTTAACTAATCAAAAGACCAGTCTGGCAAGACAGGCTTTGGCTATCATCTGGGAGGTGAAGGAGGCTGATCGAGGTTGGGTTTGACCTTGTCCTAGTGTGCACAGATGAAGGAACAGAGGGTATGACCATTTTGTAATTAGATGTGCAAATACCCCTGCACAGAACATGACCACATGTACAAATGCATCCCCTTTGGGGTGAAAGAGGCCTCTGTCAAACACGAGGGTGACTCCTGAAGAGACCCAGAGCGATCCCGGACTCCCTTGGCAGTGAAGGCGCTGAACTCGGTGGCCTGACTCCTTTTAGAACGGTCGCAAGTGGACTAGCATCCTCTGTCTCTGGAGTCGTCTAGATTTGGCCCTGGGAAAAGCCTGGGCACTGGGGAAGGGCGACTGCAAACTCTGAAGCCTTGGTCTTCCCTCTCCAGGGCACAGAGACACCTCAGCCAACTCATCACCTTACTTTTAGGACAGGGTGGCTTAGGTCAGTTTGGAGTAACCCGATTGAATCTTGGAGAAGGTGACAATCCCACAACACAGCCCTAATGACACACGAACACGCAGCAATACGGACTCCCACATTGATACCCACGCAGGCACTGTCAGAGCCAGCACCAAGCCACCACCAGTTGACCACTAACCCCTCCAGGTATGCACGCGCCAGGACTGGCCAGAGCCTGCCAGAGCTCGTAGCAATTCTGAGGAGGCCCAGACTTCCTTGGAAGTGCTGAAGTCGCTGCAACAGCAGGCAGCTGCTCTCCACTCTCAGCCGGCCTTCGGCCTTCGGGACCGTCGCCGTATCCCAGACCCGGCGCCTAGAGGTCCAGGAGAAGAGAAGGGGGGTCCTTAAGACCACCCGCTCTCGCGGCCGGGCCGCACTGAGCAATCCCGGTCCCGCTTTTCGGTTCCCACGGCTCCCTCCGCCTCACGGGCACCACGCGATTCTCAAGTCCCTGGGGGGAACATCCTTCCAGCGCCGGGAGTCTTTCAAGCCGGCACTGGTCCCACGTAGACATCCTGGCGCCTACACCCGGAGACGCACGGAGACAGACACACACAGCCATCGGGACGCACGCAGGGGGTATACACAGGCCCCGGGAATGCGGCTCCACTCCGGGTGGGTGCTCCCCTTGCTGGGGCTGTTGCGCTCTGGTTGAGCGCAAAACCCCTTTCCAGAAGCTTCGGATTCACGAATGTGCGGAGAGCTGGATCGGAAGCTGGATCCGAAGCCGCTTCCACTAGGAGCGGGTTGGGGAAGGCGCTAGCCGGCTTCCAGGGAGCAGGAGATTTTCAGACCTGGGAGGAGGCATCTGCCCTTCCTTTGCCCGACGCCAGCCTGCCTACCTGCAGCCCGTCCGTCCGTCCTTCCTTCCTTCCTTCCTTCCTTCCTTCCTTCCTTCCTTCCTTCCTTCCTTCCTTCCTTCCTTCCTTCCTTCCTTCCTTCCGTGTCTTTCCCCGTCCCTTCTCTCTTTTCTCCTCCCTTCACCATTCCCAATTTGTAAACATCTCTTCTCCCTTCCTAGCCTCTTCGGTTTCAGAAAACTTTCTCCCGCTTTGTTTTCTTTGCCCTTTACCCGCCGCCTGGAGGGGGAAGAGCTGCCCTCGGGTTCTGGAGGGAGCCGGGAGCAACGCGGGGCCGGAGCAAGCGCAGTCCCCAGGACCTCGGCGCGCACAGGTGCCGCCAGCTACCTGGGGCTTCTGTCGCCGCGGCTTCGGCTCGCCCGCCTTCCCCTTCTGTCCCGGCCAGTCAGCACCAAGGCAGACTGGGGATGACGGGAACCTTTTGGCTGAGGGTTGGGGTGGGGATGGAACTCTCCCGATAAGAATCTCTCTGAAGCTGAGGCTGGTCTTAGACTCAAACTTAGACCTAAATTTGCATTCTGGGTTCTTCTCTTTTCAGAAAGGGGAACCTTGAGCCGACTTCTTGCCTCGCTACAACCCTACCCTCCACAGACTGCAGCCTGAAGGAAGGCCTGGCCTCCCAACACAGAGGTAGTTGTGTTTAGATTTGTTATATAAGGAACCATTTTCTTCTCACCAAAATAGAAGTCCTGTGATGGCTCTGAGTTTCCAGCAGCAGCCCTCCTGAAAGAGTTCAGTCCACCTGGAAGAGCTGGCGCTTAGCACAGCACCCTTGAAAGACAACCCAGCTGCAAGAAGCTAGGGGAGTGGCCAGTGCCCAGGGCTCACCTGGCCTGCAGAAGCAGCCATCTTGGGGTTCCCAGACTGGGGCTTTTCTGGCCCGGAAGGCAGCAGCTGCTGTTGTTGGGATTTCATTTTTTCTGCAGTTCCTACCCAGGAGACCAGGTGCCTAAGCAGTGGAAAGCGGCTCTTCAGCTGGGGAGCATCCGCTCTCCAAGCTCCTCCGTGGGGCCTTCGTCTTATCTGCCTCCTCTGTGTCCACCTGGGCACCTTTTCCTCTTCTGCATGAATTCCTGTGCCTCCCACTTCTCAGTCTTCATGCTGTTCTCCTGTGTCCTACACGTATTATCTAAACGATGCCCTGAGATAGGTAGACCAGAGCTAACTTTTCTCCCTTGGAAGAAACTAAATATATGAGGAAGGCTGCTGCTCCAACTCAGGGAAACCACCTAAATTAACCATGAGGACATGTTTCAAGCAAGACTCAGTTTTAGTGGCTTCTCTGCTTTCTTTGCATTTGAATTTAGTTTCATGTAAACCGGTGGCAACTCAGAACATACTCTTTTTTATTTGTATTGAAAAAGGGATGATGTTTTGGGATGGCAGGGGCATGACAAGAGGCAGTGGGAAGAGATCTGGAATTTTCTGGAAGAAGAAAGACAGTTTTGAGCATGAGAAGTGAGATAAAGGACACAGACCCAATATTTATCTTGTTGTATTTCCCTTTTTGGAGCTCTGTGAGTCTTCCTGGAGTTTGGACTGCGCCCAGTGGATGGGCAGTAGTGGGCGGATACAGTGTGCTCACTTCAGAGTTGGGGTGGGAAGGGGTGGGCACTGACTGTGGCCTGTGACTCCAGCAGATCCCTAGGCTGCCTTTGGTCACTCTCAAGTTTCCTTTCCTTCCCCCGCGCCCACCCCCCCACCCCCGATCTATCACCTTTGCTGCCCTGGCTGCCAGTGTTACAAGCCCGTGAGCCCTACTTAGGAAAGGCCATGGGCCTAGGTTGGCCTGAGTCACCTGCCTGCCCTGAGTGGCAGAAAAGGGCTGCATTTCCTCAACACAGGGATTGGCCTCTGCGCTCCTTTGTATTCTGGGGATCAGAGCCTGGTACGCATGCGCCTTTGCATGAACAAACGGCGGGCAGCTCACAGGACAGAAGAGATGTGGCTAACCCTCTGGGTTACTGTCATTCCCACCTCTGACTAAGTTGTGTAAAAAAAGAAAGAAAGGGAGAGAGAAAGAAATACGGAGAAAGAGAGAGAGAGAGATTAGGGTAAATAAAACCCAAAGTGGCCATCATCCATTTATCAGGGCCAAAAAGTAAGGATCCAGAACTTGAATTTCCACCTGCTTGATGTCAAAATTGTATATATGTGCCACCACCCCAAAAGTCTACTATCTTTATCTGAAACCTTTGAGCTGGGCCAAGAATGGAGGAAAGGAAAACAGCCTTCTTTGTGGTTTCGTTTCTTTCTAAATCCCTTTTGCAGAAAGTGGTTCCCTTCTTGTGGGTGTGGTTCATGTGCTTCAGCCACAGGCTCCCTGCCCAGGTAAGGGCATGGGCCATGGGGCCTGCAGATGCAGCAGGGCAACGTGACAACCAGTGTCTCAGGGAAACCACAGCTGCTTCTCATGTCACTCTGACAGGATATGGTTGTGTAAACGTGTGTGTGTGTGTGTGTGTGTGTGTGTGTGTGTGTGGTGACGGTGGCTGTTCTGAGTATAGTTACTTGGGCTTTGGTACTGTTTATAGTTAATAAAGAATCTTTTCATTCTTTGTTCTCATCTGAAACTTTCCAGTCCATGGATCAGAATTACCCGAGCAAGTGTTTGTAGAAGCAGCAGCCTCTAGGTGTGGCAATTTTGATGGAAGCATCCACAATTCAAAGCTGTTTCTGGGCTGATACTGAAGCTCTGGGTCTGCACATATATATGCTGTCACTTTCGGGGCAGCATACACATAAACGTGCATGTGCACACCCTCCTGCTGACACACACACAGGCAGGCATGCACGTGCACACACGTCCAAGCATGGAACCTGCATGTGCTGCGCACTCACTTTCAGGTTTTGCAAGCATACATTACACATGTGCCACATGCACATACCCGTGCCTGTCTGTATGCACGCATGGATTTACAGCATGCGTTCAGTGCTCACATTTATGTACCCAGCTGTGTGAATTTACTCACACTGAAACAGCCGTGATTACACAGGGTACACGTGTTCTCACAAACCACGTGGAGGCCCCATTGTATGGCCTCCTAGGCTTACGTGCACAATCTACACCCATGCGTAATTGCACAGGGGCCCTCACATTCATTCACACACAAGCACCATGTAATAAGTGAAAGGTGGTATGGCTGGGGTTAATGGAGGCCCCAGACTCCCATAAATATTTATACGAAGCTCTCAAGCTCTCAAACTCGGAGATGAAACCTCTCCACCAGCTCCTGTAAATCACACAGCTGCTGTGCGTTACCTGTCAGATCCGGGCAGTGTGGTCCAGGACTTGCTCCATGAAGGCGACACATGGGTGCTGCAGCGCGTGGCACTCTGCACGCTTGCCCAGGCACCCTAGGAAGTGTGCCATGGTTGGTTCCCACTCCTGGAATTCTGCTCCAAGCAGCAGAAAGGAGCATTTTGGTGCTGCTAGCTGCTGTGTGAATGCAAGGCTGAAAGGGGCGGGGAGGAGTTTGGTGACTCTGGGAGACTTCGTTTCCTTCTATCGGTAAGACAGAAGCTATCTTGGAGGGGGATTGGGGAGGGGTAGGCACGAGAGCGAGCTGCTGGCTTGGGCAGAGTCTCGGTTGGTGCACAGCAACTCTAGCTTCTGGAGCAGTTCAAACCCACCGAAGTTTTGGGCTGCAAGAGCCAACTGAGTGTCAGGGTGTGTCCAGCTGCTGTGACTCTCTGGAGAGTGCTGTGCTCCCAGATGTGCCACTTAAAGCCATTTATCCAAACAATGAGCAAATATGTAGTGGATTTTTTTTTTAATGTGCTAGGCGCTGTGCTGGATGTGAATAACATAACATCAAGCAAAACCAGAGCCACCCCAGTGCTCATGGAGTTCACGGTCTGATAGAGAGAAGAGGCAGGTCAGGTGGGGTACTAGTAAGCATGTGATGTCAGGAGAACCAATGGCAGTGGATGACAGCCGGCTGGTGACAAGGAGGCCAGCAGGCAGGAGAAAGAGGGGCCAGGGAGGGCTTCCTGGAGGAACTCACATTTGAACTGAGAAGTTATCTGAGTTCAGTGGGTAGCACACTCTAGATTCCACAGACCTCTGACAGCAGTGTTTGTGAAGACAGAAGTCTTCTACGTTTGTGTCATCCAATAAAGCAGCCATTAACTGAAAGAGGCTGTGGTTGAGCCTTTAACATGGGACTCATGCACTTGAGAGTCTGAATTTTAAATTTTGCTTAGGTTTCATTAATTTCAAAATAAGTGACAGGACCCCATCTCTTCCTCTCCCCTCCCCTCCTCCTCCTCTTCATTCCTACCACCGCCCTTGTTTTGGTCCAGCCACACAGGCTGCCTTGCTGTTTGGCACCATGCTGGTCACTGCCCTGGCCTACTGCTGTGGCCCAAGCTGCTCCTGCACCTCCTCCCTCGCCCCGCCCCCGTCTCCTCCAGGTCTTGGCTCAGGTTGTGTCTCCCCCATCCTGCTCTCCATGGATTTGTGTGATGTGGAAGCGGATCCCTTCCTGCACTGGCACTACTGACCTCCTCATTCTCCTTGGTTATTGCCTTGCCTTTCACTTCTTTTTTCTTGTGATAGGGTCTCACAGTGTAGCCCAGGCTGCCCTAGAACTCCTGACAATCCACCTGCCTCAGCTCCCCAAGTGCTGGGATTACAGGTGTGCCACCACACCAAGCTATTGGAATAGTGGATTATGTATTAGTTTGTTGTTTTCTGCCTCTTCTTGGTAGCGCATAGATCTACAAGGTCAATGTCTGATGACTTGGTTTGTTCGCTGATACTCCTAGCGTTCGAGTGCTGCCGGACACTTGGTAGAATACCAATGACCCCATAAGTGGTTGGATGAAGTTCTATCAGGTGACATGCGCTTACAGAGGAAAGGGGTGATGCCTATAAATTTTGAAGTCTGGACTCCCACTCATCTATTCATTTACATCTCTACATCTGTCAATCATTTACATGTCTGTCTGCCTGTACTCTCTATCTCTTTGTGTTTTTCAGTACTCTTTAAAGAAGTACATACTGCTTTTTTTTAAGCTTATAGTATATATTTTTTGACACTCTGTAGGCTACCCTGGTCCTGAACTTACTATGTAGCTCAGGCCGGCCTTGAACTTATGGCAATCCTCCTGTCTCAGGCTCCTGAATGTTGGGATGACAGGCATGTACCAGCATGCCCAGCTTATGTGGTGCCGGGGAATTGAACCTAGGGCTTTGGGATTTCTAGGCAAGTGCTTTAACCTCTGTGTTATTCCTCCCGCTCCTCCAAAATCTTACATAGCATCAGTGATGGAGTGGTTGACAGTTACTTGAATATGTGAGGAGAAAGAAGAGAAGAGGCTGAATATTTGCCGTGAGAAACAGGAGGGGGAGATGAGAGAGGCTCTTTGGGGATTCTGAGGTCATACAGGTAAGGTACATCCCACCAGCTTGTGGACCCCCTGCCTACCCTAACTTATCTTTCTCCCAGCAATGACCTTATGCAAAAAAGAAGTTCCCCTCAAACCAACTGCTTCTCCTTCCATTGCTTCCTGAGCAAAGAAGAAAGCCTCTTAAGTGCTTTTGTCCCTTTGACAAATGATATTTAAAAAGAAATAACATCTTTAAATATGACATTTGTGTGATGATTTTTTTAAAAAAGGAACACTCCTCAAACCAACAGCACTTTTGTTTTAAGCCATTGCTAGAGTCTATGTGCAGGCTGTGTGGTACACATACTTTGTAAACACCCAGACAGCCATATTCAGTGTCCTCACATCAGAATTAACCTTCATCACACTCTTACTTTCTGTTATATTGCACGGGCACTGGTGGAGGCTCTCTAAAAACAGACCCTGGATGAAAGGGAGTCAGATATACCTGCAAGAAGATGTTTGCTCTGGGTAATTGGGCTGGGAAATCAAAACACAATCCTGAGCAACATCTTCTCTTCCCTTGTATTCCCTTAAAGACTTGGGGACCTGCCATAAATGTCTCTAGACCTATTTCACAGATGGACGACTTGAGTCAAGGTAATTTTTTCTTCAAATAGAGATGGAAGAGAATGCTTTTCCAGATGTCTGCTAATACTACTGGGACCAAGTGGAGTCCTCAAAGTCCTTGCAGGCCTAATTCTTGAGAAACAAGCTGATTTCTTGGGAGCAAGCCTGCTTTCATAGCTCCTTTCCGGGCACCCTTCTAAAATGCCCTACCCTTTCTTAGTCAAGTCCTGGAGTCCTTTTATGCATGCTCTAGGCCCCATCCTATTTCTCTAAGACTCTCAATGTCCTCTTCCAAAATCTTACCTTTCTAATCACGCCACTGCCCTGTTTGCAAAATCAACAAGTCATTGGTCCAGCTTGGCCCCAGAAGAGATCGATACTCCAAATGTCAGTTCCACTGAAACTGTGGCTTTGGCAGTCCAAGGTGCTGAGCTCCGGCACTGAGGTGACTTGGGAAAGTCAGTGGGTAGAAGTAAAGTACACATGTCCTTGTCTAGAGACTGCCCTGGCCCCTATTAGACTTCTGAGGAGGGGACCCAAATTTGCCTGCTTATTTGTTTCCTTTCAGGGTCAGCTGAATGACTTTGGGTTGATACTTTTATATAGTAGAAAATTGCATAGCATTTAGGTCACAGCTACCATGTGCCCAAAAATCTTTGCTTAGCTTGGAGTCTCTAGAAAGGATGACTCTGCCACGTTCCTTTTGATGGCCTACTCTTCCCTTCCGTCTCCACTTAGGAGGGCGAATAAGCCAGAACACTAAAAGGAGTCAAAAGATCCAGCTTCCGAAGAGTAGAGGCATTAGGCTGAAACTTGATTGCTATGTAAAAGATTCATTCTGTGGGTTATAGACCCGTGGGGCTAAAAATTCCGGGGCATATTATTAAAAAATGGCTTCTAGGTAGCAAGGGAATTGATGACTATTAAAAGGATCCAGAAAAGGATTGCTAGGAACGTGCCATAAAAGACTTGTCCTGTTTTCATCTTTGATAGATTGGGCTGGTAGATGCAATGATTCTTGCTTGACACCCTTTTCCCATATACCTGCTACTGTTAAATATCTTGCGCTCTATGAGCTCACATAACTCTTAACATAACCGTAAGAGACAAGGAGATATTAGTCTAATCCTCTGGATGAGGACTCAGAATCACAGAGAAGTTAAACAACTGGCCCAAAGATAACAACTAGTAAGTGACAATGTTGAAATTCATATACAGGCAGTCTGAATCTGAAGTCTTAGTCTTCAACCCTTATGCTTTTTGAAGCCAGGGTTAGATGATGTGTGAGTTTGTAACTGGCTTACAAATGCATTCAGGATTTTATTTAGTGAGAGTAGACTCTGAGAAGAGTATTCCTCTCGGACCCCTTTATATCTCCCTCTAATGGTATATCTCTTCCTTTGGGGACATCACTTTAAAATTTTTTTTTCCTGAAATATGAGCAAGTAGTCCCATTCTCAATCCATGCGTGGCTCCCTGTTGCTCCAGTGCACCTTCCACACTCACACTGGCCTTTGTCCTTTACTCCTCACCCTGTGCCCTGATGGTACTGACCCCAGAAACTGTCAAGGATTCCCTGGCCTGAGCTGTTTCCCCAGGATGCTACCTGTCACTCGTAGTCCTCAGCTCTTCAGGTCACCTCCTCCAGAAATTGCACACAGAGAAATACATCCTCCTTTCTCTAAAATCCCCCTGGACCTGAGAAGGAGGCCTTAAGGAATCAGATTGTGGAGCCAGGTAAGGGAGATGACACGATTTAGACTCAGCCCCTCTTTTTTAACTGTGGGAGGTTGTAGGTGAGTCGGTTTACCTCCCTGAACCTTGATGGACTCTTAGTAAAATGAAGAACACCTGGCTCATTCCTTCTGGTTTCTGAAGGCATCTTTTGAGCTAGAGCTTGTCATTGTATGTATAGGGTTTGGGAAGTGGGACAGTAAGTGGCGACTGCTGCAATGAAGGTGGCCATGGCTGGATAAGTCTCCCCAGGAAGGTGTGAGTTCTTGCCTGAGGACTGAGTCTGAGCCATCTCTGTCCTTTGCGTGTCTGGGGCCAGGCCTTACAGAAAGGAGCAGGAGCTGGGGAAATGCTCCCAGAAGTCAACTGGAAAGAATTAAGCCTTAGTCTTAGCCCAGAGCCCAGACTTCTGCATCGCAGCTGCACAGACTGTCAAGCAGGTCTAACCGGTTCCATCCCCTGGCCAGGATCTCTGGTTCAATTCTCTCTGAAATTGATTGGCAGAGAAGGCCCTGGAAGGCGGTATGAAAACCCAGCAGGAACTCCTGGAGAGTGGGGTTGTGAATGTATAGTGGGGAAGGCTGAAGCTGCAGCCTTAATTGCGAATTTCCCCAGATGTTCAGCGTCCAAGAGGCTTGACTGATAGGACTTGCCAGAATCTCCCAGGGAAGGAACATTTGCACAGTCACAATGCACACTTGTCTCCCACCTTGGACACATGCCTTGGAGATGACATCTGAGTCTTTAGGTTGCAGGCTTGAGCCCCTAACTTGGTGACAATATAGCTGGGTTTTGGGTGTTTGTGTTTTTGAGAGGACGTGTGGGATGTATGTCTTGGTACACATGTATATGTATGCCCTGGGAAATTGCACATGCTTACATGGGGAAAAAAAAAACATCCAGTGCTCTCTAGTGGTTGTCTGGGTTTGATGGTCACCACGCCCTTTCTAGTGTTCTCAGATGTGGGCAGGTATACAGGCCACGCCCAGCAGCCCAGAGGGGAGCATGTATGTGAGTTAATGAGAAAAAGCTCATCATCTGGTAGAATGTGCTTATGCACTCAGCAGACACTGGCATCTGCTCCACTTCTATCCCTGACCTCCTGACCTGCCTACTTTCTTGCAACCCTGTATGGAACAATGTGCCCATAAGCGGGGGCTTCTAGAGAGGTGATGCTTGTTCGTTTCTTCTTGCTAAATGACTGGGCCAGGATTTCAGCTCAGGTCTGTTTGACCCCAGGGTGTTGGCCTCATGCTCCAAAGTTTCTGCCTTCTTAGAGTCAGGCATCTCATGATGGACATGAGAGTTTCTAGAACGTCATGGAACAAGGTCAGGAAAATAGACAAGTGGGCTGGTGCTAGGGCCAAAAGGAGGGTGGACTCTGGAAGGGTAGGCAGAGTGAGCTCATGAGAGGAGCAGCCTGTGGGTCATTCCCCTAAAGGTAGATGGAGTAGGAGGAGAGGATGCTCAGGGAAACACATGAGTCTCGGTGAAAGCTCAGTGTGGAAATGGAGGGAGAGGTTCCAAAATGGCAGGTGGGCCACACAGATGTCCCCTTTGGCTAGGGAGTGAGATGCAGGGGCACTGCTGGAGGAAGAGGAGATGGATGCCAGCCAGGGTTAGGGGCTGGGAAGGACACGCAAGGATGAACTCTGGGGCTGCCTTTCAGGTGTGTGACCCAGCAGTTTGCCTTGATGGGTGGCCATCTACTTCCTGAAACATTAGGGTTTGGATTCTGGAGTGCTGAACAGATTGGAATGGAAACTAAAATGGTGAGAGGCTAAGAACGGAGAGTCAGGACAGTCTCATCCTGACATTGTACATGAGGAGGCTACAGACTGCCTCAGTAGAGGGGTGAGGACCGAGCAGATGGAGAGAGGTTTAAAATGGCTTAATGAAACTGGATATAATAAGATGAGCATATTAAAAATTACTGAATACAGATAATTTCCAGTACTCCACACAAATGGGAAGGAGAAAATAGAAACAAGGTAGAGGAGTAAGATTGAAATGACATTGAGATTGTGTTGAGATAGGCCAAGAATTGATTGTGGGCCTCCTAGTGGCCAGTGAGATGAAGAAAGTAAGATCACATTTAAGACTCGAGTTGTTTCTCAAGAAAAATATAACCAACTGCTCAGAAGAGATATAAACTTGGCTGGTTTAGGGGTGGAGGAAAATTTCTCTTGTGAACCATCAAATACTGGGCAGAGTTTTGTTTAATAGGAGGCAAACAGAGGCAGCAAAAGCTACTCCAGGAGTCAGGGTTAGTTCCCACTGTGTGTATGACCTTGGGAGGCTGCTCAGCTGCGTCTTCCTTCTGGTTTCCTCCTGTGGAACCTGGGGGCCCTTGTTGTGGAGAGCCGAGGAGGTGGTCCAACAGACACAGTAGATGTGCCAGGCACACAGTAGCTGATCAGTGAGGCTGGCTTCTTGCCCATCCTCCAAAAGCTGCCTCCCTTTAATTAAACTTTTTTTTTTTATTGCTCTTTTACCCTCTCCTGCCTAGGGCCAGCTCCTCCCACTGCCTCTGGGACCAGGGCACAGCCAGGTGGCTGCTGGCTGAGTGCCTGCTGAAATCAGCCGTGCCTACAGCTGGGCCTATGTCCGCAGCCGACCTGTTCCTCAGACTGGACTCTGCCAGGCCACATTCTCCCAGGGCCACCTCTGTTCCTAGCCCTGGGCGGGGCTCAGAACCCTGCCTGCCAGCCCAGCGCAGCTCCCATAATGTGCTTCCTTAGCACCCTGAGTGTCTCCTTCCCCCACCAGTCTCAGGAATAGACAAATGATCATCTGTGTAAATCAATTGTTAGCATCCATCCCCTAGCTGAACCACAGTGTCCAGGGTTGATGGGGATGGGGTTTGTCCCCTAGGTCATGTTGGTCTTTAACATCTGCTAGTTACGTGTTACAGAGTATGCACTGTAGATATACTGGCCTAATGAACCAATGAATGAAAAGAATGAATGAATGAACTGAATGAAGCTTTGCAATGGTTGGTCCTGTGGGGTCAGGATCACATATTTCGTAGTTAAGTAAATTCAATTTTCATCTTATTTCTTCTTTACGAGGTCATTTTCAGCTCATTCTGCAGGCTTCTACCAAACTGTTACGTCCTCAGGAAGCCATACCTAAAGCTCTAGACGGGACAGGTGTGCCCTCGCCCTATCCCCGTTGTCTCTAACCCTATCTGCTGCAAGATTTGCTCAGGTTCCCTTCCCCATGTGTTCATCTACTGGGAACTGTTTGATTTCATGACCCTCTCAGTCCTCAGTCCTACCAGCTACATAATTTGCAGGGCCTGTGTAAATGAAGGACCTCTTGTTGAAAAACGATTGAAAAGCTTGAGAAGGAAAAAATAGGACATTGAACTTATCACTGCTTTTCTAACTGCTGACTCTTAAGTGATGGCGGAGACACTATAGAACTGGTTGATAGGAGCTTCCTCTTGCCCTGAGCCTCACACAGTGTCCCATCCGCATTAGCATATCATTTAAATAGCAAATGAAGAAATGAAAGCAGAAGCATGAATGGGAGTTTCATAACCTCTGAGCTTTAGTTTTCTCATCAGCAAAATGGGAGTATCTTGTCTCCTTTCAAGGCAGGAAGTGAGGAATCTCTGATTCCCATTAGGTCCTGTGCCACATGTCCTAGTCAGGTTCAGGTGGTCAGAGGACAGAGGACGAAGGCCAGCTCTCCATGGGGCAGAGTAAGACTGGCCTGATAAGGCCAGTGGACTCTGCTCTCTCTAGGCAGCCAGAGAGTCTCTGATGACGAACTTGTACCTGGCTGGGGCCCAGAGCCCAGGGCCTGGGAAAAGACTGTGGGGTCTCCTTTTCTTTCTAAACCTTGTGTGCTGTGTACCTAGCATGTATCAAGCGCCATGGTAGGTACTTTGCATGCACCATTTCTTTTGTCTTACTTTCATTATGCAGAGGGGAGAGATATCAAAGGTAAGAGTAAAAATGGCACATCTAAGATCAATCAGTAGGCTGGTGAGGAGACGCGCAGCCAGGAAGGGAGATAAGTACCTAGACTGATGCCTTCTGAGAACCAAAAAAGTGACTGCGAAAGGGGCCTTGTTCACAGAATTTTGTGAAGAAGGTGTGTGGGTCTCTGGAAAATGCCTCTTGCTCAGGCTTTAGATATAGATGACTTTCTCTGAGACTGGAGCAGTGACACTACCAGCAGGCCTGCTGCGTCCCTGCACTAGAGGCAGCACAGATTCTGGCTGCTAACAGGCCTACCCAGCACCACTGAAATCAGGAGACAAGCCATTGCCTGTTTTCCAGGGCCACCATTTTCACACAAATATTTGGCTTGTCTTAATTTTTGCAACTAGGGAAATAATAGTTTAAGGATTCAAACTGACCTAAGAGCTGTATAATCTCACTTAAAAAAATTAAGAAATTACAAGTCTGAACTGAAAAACAAATACAAGGAATCAAGAGTCCCTGAAACTCTTCTCTCTCACTGCCAAGCCCTCGTCGTGAAGGCGCACACATTCCCTCCCACATCACACACACACATTCACACACACACACACCTTCCCCAGGGGCATAGCAGGCACTCTGTGTGTGTCACTCCATCCCCTCCCCCTCGTCCCGTCCCTTTCCTTTCCACGATTACACAGGCCAACGCCTCATTGCCTGCTTTGCACACTGGGATTTGAATGATTGTACATGAAGAGAGCTTGCGCGGTGCAGTGTGACACAGACCTCGCATGTCCCCGAAGCCCTACAGCCACCGACCTCCCACCTGGCACCTTGAAAGCATGTGTATGTTCTGAAACTTGGCAGGATGGACAATATTTTTTTTAAACGGGACTAACCTTTACTCAGTGTTATGAAACTCACTTTTTTCTTCTACTTAACAACCTGTTTTGAACATCTTGTCTGCACAGTGTCTGACCTCACACTTCTTAACCATTGCACAGTGTTCTAGGGATTTGTTGTTTGAAATATTTGCCCTTTATGGTCCAACATCACAAAACATGCTCTGGATTAGGATGTGACATTTGGCAAAGGAAAGTCCTGCTCGGGGCAGCTCACTGTGGTCAGGCTCCCAGAGCATTGGGGGTCTGTGGACGCTGGCTTTTGTCCTCAGGGGACCCTGGGCAGGAGCCTCTGGGCCGTGGGAAAGCACACAAGGCTGAGAGTTTGATGCTGGGAATACTCTGTTACTCATGATTTCTGCTCTCCTACTCAGACACACACACTGCACCCCTCACCCCATAGCCTTGCCACACCCCTACCTGTGGTGGAGAATTTGAGCCTGACCTTCAGGTTGTGGAGTGGGCAGGTTGAGACGCCTGTTCAGTCTCTGCATGCCCAGTGCTGTCACAGGAACCTCGCGTGTTGGTGCGTGTGATTCTCAGAACACTTTACAGATGAGGAAATTTTGAGGCTCAGACAGGAAGCGTCCTCCCCACAGACATACAGCTGGTCAGGGCCAGGGCCTGGTCCGCACCTCGCTGCCCTTTTGGGTCTGGGGGAGTTACTCAAATCCCGCCAACTGGGAGGAGGGACCCTTAGCTGGGAGCTCTTGGCCCTTGAGATTGTAGTTTGTCCATTGTCAGCCTGACTGCCTCTAACTTCTTCTAGCTCCTAGAGCCCCAAGATATATACTTCCTGGTGTGATTCAATTGCAGCAAATTTAGAACAAGGAAAGCCTTTTCCCGTCATCCCCTTGGGCAAAGGGCCAAATAACGGTCCCACAAAGATGCCCACATACTAATCTCTGAAACTTGGGCGCATGATGCTTTATTATAGTAAAAAGGACCTGGTAGATACGATCAAAGTTAATGACCTTGAGGTGGGATGCCTGTTTTGAAGGAGATAAGAGAAGCTGAGGTAGAGAAATGCAACATGGCTGGCTTTGAAGATGGAAAGAGATGACGAGGGACAAGGAAATGTCCACTGTAAGCTGGAAGGACGTGAGCTCTCTCTTTCCAGAGTGGGGATGCAGCACACGGGGCAACCTTGCGTTTAGCTCAGTGAGACCTGTGTGGAACTTTCAATCCATAGGATTATAATGAAAACTAATGTCGATTTGCCACTCATTCTGGAAGCTCCATGTTTACCCACAGAGCACCGCCCTGGTCGTATCGTGCATCTGAATACTCATGCACCATCCACAGTGCATGTGCTGAGCGCTTACGAGGTCAAGCACTATTCTGAGTAACAATAATACTAACAATGGTGACAATACCATTCGTGCTGTCTGTTCATATTGATACTGATGACAGCAAATATTCCCATTACACCCACCAAGGGCATTCCGCTAAGAGCTTTACACTTATTAATTCATTCTATCTTCATAAAAATGCTAGGAGGCAGGTTCATCTTCATTTACCCATTTTATATTTGTTTACTTATTTTATAGGTGGGAAAACAATGACACAGAGAAGTTGATTAACTTACCTAGGGTGACACAGCTAAGAAGAAGTAGAGTTAGAATTGGAACCCAGGCCATTTGGGTCACCTTTATTTATTCATACATTTAGAGCAACATTCCCTCACAGTCACACTCACATTCAGACCAGCTGGAGGACGCTGAGCTGCAGAGTGGCCCCGAAAGGGATTTTCACTTGGCAGATCTTGTCAAAGCTTCAAATAATGTATCCATCAGGAAAAAAGTCGCGATTTTTTTTTTTAACATCTCCTTTTCTGAAACTTTAACTAGATGATTTGTCCAGTGTATAATTAAATGTGAGCCGATGTGTCAGCCTTAGTAGAATTCTTCAGACCTGTCGTCTCCTGTCTGGGGTTGGCATATCACTGGACTGCAGCAGGGACTGGACAGGGTGTTCTGGTGGGTGTCCAGGGCATCCTGGCCTGCCTAACCTCCATCCCCAGGGCCCCAGCTGGGTTGGCTGGGAGGCCCACAGACTGCAGGATATTCACGTTTTCAGACAGCCAGCAGCTGGTAATTCACAGCCACCTCCTTACCTGCCTCTAGGGCAGGGCTGGGCCAGGCCCCTAGAACCTGTCTGGCTGGTTTGGAAGCTGTTATTACCAGGGCTCTCTGTGAAGGAGGGAGACCTCAGGAGGAGGAGGGAGGAAAGGGGGTGTGAATGGAAGTGGGAAGGATGGAGAAAAAGGGTGCGAAGAGGGCCAGGTGGGTAGGAATGGAGCTGAGAATGCAAGGGAGGGGGTGCGAAGGAGGAGGGAGCTTGGCCTAGGTTTATGCTCAACTTAGAGAGAAGAAAGTCCTTGCATTCCGAACTCTATCCCTCATTCCACTCCCCTGAGGGAAGGGACCCCATGTGATTAGCTTATCCCAGGACCTAACATAGACTGGGGAGGGACCGCCACCTTGAGGAGCTCCCCCTCAGTCCTAGGGACCCCACGAAATGGGGGTCTAGCCAATTTTGCTTCCAGAAGCTCCTTACTCTTTCCACTGAGGAGCGTGTGGGGTTGAGTCCGAGGTGTCTTGATGGGAGAAGTAAGAGTGGCCTGGGGTCCACTTCAAACAGATCCTGAGAAATGGTAGGCTGTCAGCACAGCTGGGGTACCTGGACAGTCTGAATAAATGCAGTCGCCATTCTTCCTGTTCCCCATCACTTTGAGTCTCTGGTTATTTTCCACCATTGTGTTTCACTGTTCTGCCCCAAGCATCAATCCCCAACTGCCTTCTGACCCTGTGATTCTTTCTTCTGCCTCTCTTCTTCCCAAAGGCAGTACCACATGGCCAGGCTCATGCTGCAGGTAAGTTAGGGTCAGAGGAGACGCAGACTCTTAAAGCTCACAGCTCAGGAGCTAGTGCTCTGCGTGCGTACTGGAGGGACCCCTAGAAGAGGTGATGCCCTACAGAGGTCTGAGGACAGGCAGGTGGAGGCAGATGTCGTGGTGGTGGGGCCTGCAGAGAGAATCTTCACTGCACTCCCGTGATGCTAGGCAGGACACCTATCACAGCAAATTCTCTCGTAAGGTAGATCTGGTGGCTTCAACTTTCTGGTTGAAGAAATCAGTGTTCAGGGAGAGAGGACCATTGGGCAAGGCCACACAACTAGATCCTGAGCAGTGGTGGGATTCAGGTTAATTAACGTGACTCAGACCCCATGCCCAGTCCTCCTTCAGAAAGGCTGTTCTCAGATGGAGGAAATAACCTGCAAGCTGGCCAGGGGACTCTCTCTCTCTCTCTCTCTCTCTCTCTCTGTCTGTCTCTCTCTTTTGGGCTATAAAATGGTGTTTAGTCCTTAGTTAAGAGGCAAAAGGGAGGCACTGAAGAAACTACTCAGAATAGCACCAGGGCCTGGAAGCAGGGTGGTCTGCTGGAGCCTGAGGCTCTGCAGTAGGCAGGGTTGAATCCTAATGTAGCCACTTGCTGCTGTGTGACCCGGAGCAAGTCATGACCTCATACTCCTCCTTAATGGGGCCGTAATAGTATCCTACTTTATGGAATGATTATGAGACTCAAGCAAGGGTAGTGTTTAGAACAGAGCTGGAGACCCCGTAAGGGTTCATACTTTCTTTACAACCAGGCTGGTTGGGGGAGGTTGTCCAGAAACCCCAGGAAGGGTGGCTTTGATTTTCAGAAGAGACATCCTGAGGCCTAGAGAGGCCGATGTGGGGAGACTCCGCAGCTGAAGTGGGAGTAGGCCTGGCAGCTCTAGGAAACTGGGCTGGGCCAGCCTTCTCCTCTCCCCAGCGCGCATTGTCTTTACCAGGAGTTCTGAAGGAAAGGGGAATGAGGTGGGGAGGAAATCGAGATTCCAGAGGTCACCGACAGGCCCCGATTCTCCTGGGAGGCAGATATGGGCCGACAGCTCTAAGAGGAGAGCAGAGAGCAGCCTGAGCCTCTGCCACCTCCACTGCTGGAGAAAGGGCAGGGCTGAGGCATGGGGCCGGCTGCACTGTTCTGCGATTTCTCTGTGTGCTCTGGACTGGACCTCAAGGCAGATGGTCTTAACTCCCTTTCCCTGTCCTGTGGCAGAGGCGAAAGTGCCTCATGGCCTGTGCAATAGCCTGCAGGAGTCCTAGGCATGCGCCCTGAGGTACTTCCTGCTGCACTGTGTCCACTTAAGGGCTAAGCTCACAAAAGTGGCTTTGATTAGTTGAGAAGGGGACGTATTGCCTTCTCAAGTACAGAGATAGACCTCTGAAATCTCTTTGACCAACTCCACTTCCCATGCAGGTATGGTAGACACTGTGCCTGGAGCTCATGATAGTTTTAGAGGACCACGAGAGTGTCTTAATTTCTTTAATATTAGAAGACACAAAGTGAATATAATCTACCCTGGAGCAAATTCATCTTCATATCAATAGCCATAAACTAGTATTTTAATATTCTTAAGCAGGGAGGACCTCAGGGAAGCAAATGTTCCTAGTGCCCATGAAAGTAATAAGCAGTCCCGTTTTTGCATCTGTTTTTCCCAAGAGATAAGACCTCAAGAGATGGAGAACTTGGGTGCTGGGTTTGTTTGTATAGAAGTGGGTTCAAGTCCTGATTCTATTACTTACTTACCGGCTTTGAGACCCTGCCTGAGCCCTTAATCCCTCTAAGCTTCAGGTTCCTCATCTGTAAAATGAGATAGTTAAAGAACAAACAGCTTTTGGCAGGAGCACCTCCGAGCCCAGCACCTCTGAGCCCGGAAGAAGGTCACCTGCCCAAACCACCCAAAAGGCATTGGAGTTCAAGATCAAGACAATTAGCCTGGTGCTCATACCCACTCATTGAATAGATAGTTCTTGAGAACCTGCTGTGGGTCAGGCTCTCTGCAGACCATCTAAGCCTGGTTCTCAGTAGCCACAGATCCTGGTCACCACCTCACCCATGCAAATGTCTCCATATCCCGTTCCCCACTTCTGGCTTACAGAGACCTCCTCGTTCCCTGCCTAAGCAGCCCTTCCCCCGCTCACTTCCACATCCTCCGTGCCACCAGGTCCTTCCAATCTATTTCCTGACTTGGCCAGTCAACCCTCCCTGGATCGGGGGAGGTGACCTCTTACCCTCATCTTCTGTTTGTAGTAGGAGGAGCTGCCCCATCTTCTGTCACCTGCACAGCCCCATACCTCAGTGGGTTGCATTTGGATGCAAGTCCCACCACTCCCCTCCCCAGCAGAGCCACATCCAGACTCAGTTCTGAAGCTGTCTACTTCGACGTTTTCCCAGCAATCTGTAGAAATGCAGGTCAGGCAACCTTCCATTTGAAATGTTGACAAGTCTACGTTCCTAATAAAATAAAAGCCTGTTTTCTATCTTTTTTCTGCCAAAGGAATCACAAATTTTGATTGATTGATTTAAAGAAATTAAAACATGTCACATATTTTATAAGCAACTTAACCACTCTTGCTAGAGCCTGGGTACATGACATGCAAGATTCTGACTTTGAATATGGAAATGAATATTTTTCAATACCAAACTCAATGGATGATATGAAAAGATGAATAATGAGCAAAAATAATGTTTTTTTTTTCTCTTAAAATGGCACTGAACACTTGTTTCTGGAGCCAGCTGTTCCATAGTTGTATTTGTAGCTTAACATTGGAGAAAACTACAAGTGAGGACAGAAGCCTAGTTGTGGATGTAGTCAAAGATTTTTGGTCCGGGAGTTGAAATGTGCCCTTCTTTCTGTTGGCATACGCAGCCCAGCTTCTAGCCCTTCCCTCCTTGCCGTCTGTTTTCAGTGCTCAGAATCTCTGGACACGGTCCATTTCTCTAAGGCCTTTTTCCTAGCTTTCTCTTTTTGCTTACGTCACCCAAGGAGCCCCGTGTTCTTCACTCGCAAGACTTACCTCCGTGTTCCGGCCAGTGCTGTTCCCAAGATCTAGAATCTCTTTTCCTCCTTGGTCCTCTTGAATAGAAGTGTCCCCAAAAGGAAGTTTTACATCTTTCACTGATAGATCCCAAGCTTCTGGAAGAGTGCCAGACATTTAACAGATGTTTGCTAAACATTTGGAGAATAAATGGCCAGTGTGGTAAAGACCAACCAAAGTATTACAGCTCCAATTAAGTGTTCCCTGTTCTGTGTGGCGTCCTTGACCCCCCGACCCCTGCAGTGTCTAGCCCTGTCCTGCTGTACTCTGTGCTTCTACAAGGCCTCATGTTGACTTTTTTTAGTGTGCTTTTTATCCATCTACAAAAATAAGGCAGCATTCTACTATTTATAGCTGGCAGGCTGCAGTTCTGGTTCTGGCCATTCATTCATCTACTCACTCACTCATGCATGTATTCAAAAGAGATTTACCAGGTGTCTACCAGGGCTATGGGCCAACCACTGGGATGTGAATGCTGAACAGAGGCAGATTGACACCTGTTTCTCATGGAACTTCCCATAGGCAGGCCCATTAGCCTTCTGGTGCCTCAGTTTCTCAGCTGTGACATGGGAAATACCTTTTACCTAGAGGCTCTTGTGAAGATTAAATTAAGAGGCACAGGAAGGCAGGAAGGTTCTTGGTACCTGGCAGGGGCTTCATTGATTTTGTTCAGTCCTCAATGGACTCTGGGCTCCTTCTGGGGACAGGAGGGGTCCTGTTGCCTTTCTACTCCTTTTGGCACAGAGGAGGGGATGGCAGATGCTGGCTGGTACTTAGGGTGGCTCAGTTGCTTCTGTCTCTGTGTGGCACTCTCTCTCTCTCTCTCTCTCTCTTTCTCTCTCTCTCACACATACATACACATACATGATCAGATGTGGCCTGGCCTGACCTCAAGACTCTTCCAAGGCCCAGAGCCATACTTCCCCTCTGAGTGGACAGGTGCTAAGATGAGCAAGATGCTATAAACTCCTAGGATTCTGAGGTCTTGGAGGGCACAGGGTCACTCTGGGGCAAAGTGACCAGTCTCTGACCTAAGACAGCTAAGGGCCCACAGGTAGTATACTTGTACTCAACCACTCAGAATCCCTATGAGTGGAAACTCGGTGCATTTTAAAGAATCACCACCACCTGCTCCCAGTTCTATGCCTCTGTCCAGTCACTCATGTTCCAGTGACCAACAGGTGATCAGATAGCTACAAGGTCCTATCCCTTGAACAGATATCAGTGCATGTGAGCAGTAGTTGGCCTCAGGCCTGAAAGTGGCCCGATGGTCACTCAGGACTCTTGCCCCTATTCTGCTGGAGTAGAGGGGCAATAGAACACTTGGACACCTGAGCTCTAGTTGAAGCCCAACTTCAAGTCAAGGGGCATATCTGTTCTGGTTCTAGGCCTCAGTTTCCCTACCTTTACCAAGGTTTGGACTGGCTAGTAGGGGACCAAGGCTTTGAGTTGTTCTGACTCCTTTTATTTATCAAATTCTTGGGCTTGGGCAGAAAGAAGCATGTATCTTTTCAAATTCAGATTCTGTACAATTTCCTGGGCACTTGTCATGTGCTATGCTAAGTGGTTCTTGGAATCACCTCCAGATCTTTTCATTTTGAGGTTCTGCCTCCTGTACCAGCCATGGTTCCCAGTTTCCTGTAGGACTTAATACGTTTGGGGACCTGCTAGTTTATGTGGAAAAATCTGAAGAGATGGGAGGTAATGAGGATTCCAGAGCCTGAACAGAGCACAGTGCAGAGATGGAGTCTTACAGCTCAGAGATGGAGTGTCGTGGTCTCTGGAGGGGCATGTTGGAAATTAAAGTGTGCCTAGTATGTAATTTTATTGGACTTTATCATCTGATATTATTTTAAAGTGACAAAGCAGGGCTGGGGACATAGCTCAGTGGGTAAAGTACTTGCCTAGCATGTAGAAGGTCTTGGGTTTGAGTCCACAACCCTAGTCTGTAATCCCAGCACTTGGGAGGCCAAAGCAGGAGGATTACTGGGAGTTTGAGGCCACCCTGGACTACAAAGTGAGACCCTGCCTCAAAAAAAGGACAAATTTGAGAAAACCATCAGTGTTAAGGCTTGCTTTATAGACTAGGACTTAGTAAAAGAAATGTCTTCTAAGGGAAGTGGTTTAAAATTATGCTAAACTGTTGAAATTAACGTTTTTTTTAAAGGTTAAATATGGCCAAATATTTCAATTTCATATAGCTGGACCCACTGTTTTGGGATTATGTTGCTCTGCCCTTGATCCCTTTCCCACACTCTGCCTCAGGGCCTTTGCTCCTGCCTCATGCTGGCTGCCCGTTGTGCCCCTGAACACCCTGTGAACTTCTCAGCCTGAACCTCCCCCTAGGCCGTTCTTCCCGTCCTCTGCCTCTTCCGTGTCAGGCAGACATCCTAGGCCCCAGACATGAGAGCGCAGGAACATCATTTGGTGTTGATTGGAGTGGGAGTAGATTTGTTCCACTCTTTTTGTCAATGACATTTTATGACTCTAAGGCTGTGTGTCTCCATTTTAAACAACCTGTCTGGAATCTGCTTCCCCAGTCGAACTGTGAACCCCTGAAGAAGGGAAAGTGTCTTCCTTGGTTGCCACTCTGGTGCCATTCCCAGCTCAGTGGCAGGCACAATGGAACATTGCAGGAGTTACTGAAGGATGGGCAGATGGGTTGCCAAAATCCCCAGGATGCCGAAGCACAGAACTCTAGCCAGCCCGGCCTCTTACTAAGACCAAAACCTGTGCCACGCATGGACTTTCCAGATGGTCCATACACAGCTTCTGACGTTGGCTGTCAAAGCCCATTTCCACTGGAAAGTTCAGAGAGTTGAGAAATGAGGAATGATGTCATTAGAAAGTGTTCTGACGACCCAGTTATTGCCTCAGAACACACCTCTGTGCCACTTGCTGGTGCCAGTCAATGCCCCTTTCAACATGTGCCCAGGGATGTCCCACAGCATGTACACATGGGTGGGGACTAGCAAAGGGTGAGATCTACACTCTGTGGGTCTTGGCTGAGATGATTCTAGTGGTTGGGGCTGAGGATGCACTTCTAAGATGTTTCTTCATTCCCACACCTGGGGCCTGGGGTGAGCTACCCGGAGGCTGGGATCATGTCAGGCTGGCAACCGGAGCACCTATAGGTATAGCCTCTACTAGTGTACTCTCAGGCTAGTAAGGTAGCAGTTCTTAATAGTGGCTTAGGCCTTTAAATGCAATTGCACCATTAAATAAAGCAGTGGCTGCATGGTACGCAATAACATAGCTCACTGCAACACCTATGTGTTGTGTTCATGTATTCACAGGTCCCCATAGCTCAAAGGAGGAACCATAGACCTCACATCTCAATGGGAATCATGTCAGAGGACTTATGCTATGTTTTAAAAGCTGCCATAGACAGTTTATGTCTTGTAGTTCTCCAGGATTAGGCCAGTGCAGAAGCACACAGTGAACTAGAGGGACAAATTCATTTTCTGCCCAGCTTTGATCACTGGAAGCACATTTTAAAGTCTGCTAAATAAAGGAGCAAAGAGGCTGGTTTAAATCTTGGGTTTATCAGTATATGTGGGATCTTGGATAAGTTGTTTAACTTATGCAAGCCTCAGTTTCCCTACCAGAACAACGCCTTAGCATGCAGATGCCTGGTGAATGTTCAGTAATGGTTGCTTTCTGTACTATCAATGCTCTACTTTGCAGAAAGAGTGTCAGAATTGAAACTTCTCAAGCTGTTTTTGAAGTTATAGGCCATCATGAATAGGGGGAATTTATCTTATGTCCTTGGGCCAGTCTCTTGGTAAGAATCTAGAAATACAGTGGAGTATACAGAGCTATCAGCCTTTGGACAGCTATATCCTGTGGGCAGGGGAGAGGGATTAAGATAGTGAGTGCAGAACATCCACCTGAACTGGTGGTCATTGGGCCCCCAGAACCCTCTATGGAAGTCTCAGGGTATGCCAAGGGGTATCTTTTCATCAGTTTTTAGTCAGTATATTTAGCAATAATTCAGTTAAAGTTTGACAGCTTTCTGCCTTTGCTTGGAAAGACCAATAAAAAGAAAAGCTGTCATGTGAACAAGGCAGAGCTTTGGCTTTTAGCTGGCTCCTAATACTACTTAAAGCTTGTTCAGTACTGTGTTAAGTGCTTTCATGTATAATTCCATTTAATCACACCAATAGCTTTATGAGACAGGTCCCTGTATTGTCTCCATTTTATAGATAGACACTGAGACTCTGAGGAGCTAGGTAGTTTGCCCAGGGCCATAGGATCTGTTAGAACTGCCAAGATGCTAATGGAACGTTGGAACACATGTGCTAAAGGAGAGTGTCCCAAGCAGGGGAGGGAGACACACTGTGTTCTGGGCTTTTTGGATCATCCTAGGGTGGTTCTCACTTAATTCACATACTGGACTCTATACAGGGGGAGAAAAAAAGAGAGACCTTGAAGACACAGGGCCTCAAAGCCTTGTTCTATGAGAGAGCTCCCTCCTGACATGGGAGAGAGGAAGCTGATATCTCTGAGGGGCTATTGGCAGAGCAAAGAGAGTTTCATGCTCACTGAGAGACAGTGCTTGAATCAGTGTTAGTCACTTAGAACTGCCTGAAATCCTATGGTCCCCTTGTGGTGTAGTGATCACTAGAAGTGCTGAGATTATAGTGGACTAGAAGCACTAATGCAGGCAGGTCTGTGGTGGGTGGGCTGTTGGATGTCTGTAACGCCTCTACCATATTATCTGCTATTGAATAGGCGCGCACACCAGCAAATCTCAAGGTTTAGGACTAAGGTTCTTTGGGTTTTTTGTTTGTTTGTTTGTTTTTGTTTTTGTTTTTTAATGGATCTGGTTGCTTTTTGTATGCTAAGGAGTAATAATTATTTTAACATGACCAAAATATTCTTATATTTTATTTGAACTTTATAGTAATGGTACACATTGTGCATATCTTGTAGGATTTTTATAATTGAAAGAATTTGAAGCACAGAGAAGTTGGGAAACTTGCCTAAGGCTGCACAGTCACTGGCAAGGCCGGGATTTGAATTTGGACCTCTGGCTGTGATTCTCTTGCTGTTGCCTAGGAGTCCTCCAGGGGTAAGATGACCCCTTCGGGTGTCCTGGCCAACACGTGTAGTAATGGAGATGCTCCAAATTTCTCCTTGAGGTTCGTTCTCTGGGAAATCTGAGTCTGCCGTCTGGAAGAGTGAGGACAGCTGCTAAGATTTCTGAGCCACTGGTGGGTTTGGGGATGTAATGCAAGCAGGACAGAATTTTGACTCTCGTAATGTGCCAAGTACAAGTCTAGGCCGTGGGGAGTTAGCCACAAACAAGATGGAAGACAGGCATGGCGCTGAGGATCTTGCTGGAGGGCAGCAGGGCAGAATCACTCCCGTGAGGGTGGGACTGCGAAGGGCCCCGTGGGTATGTGTCCTGCATATCCGCCTGCCCTGGGGTCTCACCACTGGAGTGGTCACCACCTAACAGGTACCTGCTGGAGGCAGATTAGAAAATTGGTGCTCATCGGGAACAGCTCCCAACCAAGGAGCAGTGGGCACGCTGGATCCAGCCTACAGCACCTTCCTGTAGGCTGGAGCCTCAGAAGGCCTATGTGCACTGCAGCTCAGAGCTCTGGGTAAAGTGGCCCTCCAACTACCTGTGTGATGCACTAAAATCTTTGTCCTGCAATCTGCTCCTCCCCCACCCAGGGAGGACCCAAATAATTAAGACATAAAGTACACTTAGGAGTCCTGAAGAGGCTAGTCCATCTGGGGCTGAGGCTTGGGAAGATTCCTGAAGGAGGAAAGCCCAAAGTAAGCCTTCAGGGTGAGTGGGAGTGAGCCAGTTAAAGGAGAAGGAGATGAGGCTGGAGGAATGGCACAGCTGTTAGAATGCTTGCCTAGCAGGCACAAGGTCCTGAGTTTGATTCCTCAGCACCACGTAAGTCGGGCATGGTGACACATGCCTGCAATTCCAGCTCCCGAGAGGCTGAGGCAGGAAAATTGCTGGGAGTTGGAGGCCAACCTGGGCTCCATATGAGCTCAGGACCAGCTTGGACTAGAGTGAGAGAGGGAAGAGAGACAAGCATTTCAGGAGAGAACTAGTACCTTGAGGAGGTTTAGAGGCAGGAGAGGGTGCAGCATGGGGACAAATGGTGGAGTGGACGGAGGGATTGTGAGGGGCGAGGCGGGCCTCAGACCAGGCAAAGACGTGGAAGTCGCAGACGCAATTTGTGTTTTGTTGATGGAAGGGGGAGGTGGGTAAATGCAGATGGGCCTATTAGAAGGACAGGAAGTTATCTGAGAAGGACAAGTCCCATAGGGTCGCTATAGTCTGCTCTCAACACCCCCCCAACCCCTTCCCCGGGAGGAAAAAACAGGTAGTTCTGGAAAGATTCCTGGGTCCCTTTCAAGGAACTACCTCTTGCTGCCAGTTGCCCCTCTCAGGAGCCCATAAAACTGGGCACTGTGGGTAATTACAGGCTAGGGATGTGTGAGGAGTGGGTGGGGTGCAGAAGGGCAGGAGCTGTCCTGCTGGCCTAGCTGCCAGTGAGGGAGCTTGTAGACACCAAGGGCTCTATAAAGTCTCTCTGAGGCAGGCCCTTTTACAGGCATTCTGGGCTGGGGTATGACATCACCAGGAGCCATTCAGGGGATCTCCCATTCCTTTTTCATTTTCTGGGGCCTGTTTGTGTGGCCGGCCAGGGACGTTGTTGGTAAAGTGGATGCAGTTTTTCGGACTCCTTGGGCCCCATGGGGATTGCAGTCACTGACTGTGTGGGGTCTCTCTCAGCAAAGCTAGACAGTCCCCAAGTCCTATATGCCCTTCCAAGGCAGAAGAGCCCCCCAGGCACTGAATGGGCCACCTGGCATTGCTTTCAAACCACAACTTCAAACTTTTTTCCACATGGATAGAGATACCCAACTAGAACCTCAAGAACCACAGGTACTGTGGGGCTGGAAAGACACGAAGCTGAACCCTGGCTCCGCTCATTACTCTCTGTGTTGTTCTTGCTCAGTCTCCCACTGCCTTGAACCTCAGTTTTTTCATCTGTAAAGTGAGCCGACACTATCAGTCTGCAGATGTGTTATGAGGACCAGACTTAATGGACAGGTGGTCATGGTAGGTGATCATTAGCCAGTGTTTTGACAAACCCATACTTCTTTGCAGCACTTGGGCTAAAGACTTAAAAAGCCTTCCCAGGTCTGCTTCCCACACTCTGTTTATGGGGCAGATGATCTGAAGGAAGACGGAAATGAGACCCAGACAGACGGAGGGTCTAGTGTAAACTGCTCCATCTAATTAAGGCCTGTTTGTAGTTCTTTTGTGAGGTCTGATCATTTGTTAGCTCTGGTTAAGAGAAACTATAAAAGTAATGTATAACCCAGTGGTAAGTTCAGAAAAAGAGAGGAGAAACAATCTTCCCCACAAGGCTGTTGGTCTAGTGTTCCGAGTGCAGTGAGTTTTCTGTTGGTGCACAGTTTGCACATCCTGGTCTTGACAGTAAACTTGAAAGGTGAATGTAATGTAAAAGGGCTTTTGCCTGTTGCACTGAACTTACAGATTACAGTATCGATCAAATTGATGCGGGGTGGTGTTGGTTTTTACTTTCAATTTTCTCCTCCATTTTAAACAACGTTTCAATGAACACTTTTCCGCTGCCACAGAGCGTTTCTCCTTGTTTGTCTCACTTCCTTAGGATAAATTCCCAGAAGTGGAATCAGTGGGTCTCAGGGCAGGGACATTTTTGTGGTTTGTGATACATATTTTCCAATTTACTTTCCATAAAGTCTGTTCTCATTTACTTTGCCTCCAGCAAAGTTTGCCTGGTTAGCAATTTCAAGGCCACCTTACCAGAATTAGCTATTATCGCTTATTATTTCATTTGCTACTGGGTAAACTTTTACGCCTTTTTATTTGGTTGTGATGTTGTCTCCTTTAATTATTTGTTGATTCAAGAGTATATGTAGGTGACATATAATATGTCAATGAATTTATATTCTCTTTTTAAAACATTGCCTGATGCTTTGATGGTATCAAAGAAGGAGAATCTATTGCCTCAAGAGGAAGGAGTACCGTTCCTGTGGGTTTGTAAAAGGCAAGTATATCCCTCCCTTGCCAGAGAGTAATACTTGTGATAAACTGGGGCAGCTCCCAGACTTGAAATAAACAAACGATTGCAGCACACCATAGCTGCTCAAGTCAGACCCGGCTGCATGAAGTCGCAGATGTGCCTTTCCCGGATAGATGCCCACCAAGGGCTGTCCCTGTGACTTACGCTAGGTCCTAGTGATGGCAGTAAGTGTGAGGAGCAAGGTATGCCAGCCTAGCTGGGATCGGGGTCCTGTTTGGAGTAGGGCGTTTCCACAGTAAGCAAGGGGACTAATTCAGAAGAACTTCACAGGGAGAGGAGTTTGTGATGGAGTCTAAGAGAGCACTAGCCAAAGTGTGTTTGAGTTTTGGGCACATGTAGTGACTGGGTTCTCATGCTAAACAGAAGCGAGGAGCTGAGCGCAGACCTTAGCACCTTTGCCGGGTCTGGGGTCTGACCGGTGGTGTTTTATGCAGGCAGACCAGGTTCCAAATGGCTGTGCCAGCTGAGATACGCGGAAGTGCTTCATGTGTATTGAGGTTCAGCAAAAGCCCAGGGGACATGTCCTGTGCCTCCGGTTCCTGGGACCTCATGCCCTCAGCATGCACAGGCTGCCTCCTTGTGTGTGTTCACAGGCTCCCCCTCGGTCGCCTTGCCTTCTTCTTGCTGCTGAGGGTGACCTTTAGGCCAGCTGTCTCCTGGCTTCTCAGATTTCTGTCCTCAGGGCTCTTAGAACTTTCTGTGTACAAGGTGAGTTGTAAGCAACCTCTGCCTGTGTTTCCCCTATGGAGACATTGCAGGCAGCCGATTCTCACTCTAGAGTGCAAACCCTTTGCTCAGACTTAAGAGGCGAAGGGAAGCGTTGCCCAAGGAATCCTTGCAGCACCACTAACTCGGCTCTCTCTGGGGAGCCTTCTTTGACCTCTCCAGCTGGCCAATGAACCTTCTTCCTTTGTCTTCCTCTACCAAAGCTTTATTGCTGTTCCCATGGCACCGGGCTGGAGACTGGTCTGTTTACAAGTCCACTCTGGGGTTACATCTGTGTCTTCTCCTCTTGGAGCAGCATCATCCCTAGCACTGTCCTTGGCCCTTTGTGGATTCCCGAGGAACATTTGCTGAATGGTGGGTGATAAAATAAACCATTGACCTTTCATGAAACACTGCTACCATGTATTATCTACTGTGGTATAAGTTCACTGTCAAGGTGAATGGGTTGGGGATTGTCATTCCACAGAAGGCAACGGTGAGTATCACACCCACCAAAAGTCTCAGTGTACTCAGAACTCAGTGTGCCATCCAATCACACCAAACGACAAAAGGACACTGGTACCCCACTCCTCATTCTCTCTCTCCAGGGAAGGGTCTGAGGCTTGCTGAAGACAAGTGATTTGCCAAGATTACATTGGGAGGAAAGGATGGGCATGGAATCTAGCCCCATCTGTGTGTTGCCAAAGCTTCCATGATCCCGGGCTGCCCCTTACCTTGTGTCTTATGTGTCCCTGCAACCCCAGTGCCGAGCCCAGAGCTGAGCACAGGTGGACATCAGGAAGTGCTGATGCAAGAGATGGATGGATGGACAGAGGGACCAGCGGCTGGTATCTGCCCCTCTGTGTTGCAAGTGGAGAGTTTCTACTATTGTGCAGCAGAGTCAGGAGGTGGGAGTTGTGTTAACTTGGTGCTGATCTTGTACCTGAGTTTTTCTGGTCATAAAACAGAAGGTGTGTCCCAGTGGGGACACAGTGAGCAATGCGCCTGCCCTCCAGTGCATCAGATATGTCTTGCCAAACACGAGGCAAGATGAAATGTTCTGGGAGAGCAAACAGCCACCTCCCTCCTGTGCCGGATGCGCAGAATCATCCTGCTCCATCTACATACACATTCCTCTCCGGTCCCTGCTGATGGCCTTGAGAGATAGTGTGTCCCAAGGTGTGGTGGGCAGAGACCACGGATGGGATAGGTGCTGCAAGGGCCCGTGAGTCTGAGTGATGTGGACTCACCGTCTTTCCAGGTGGCAGGCTCTCAAAGAGAGCAGGTTTCCTTTTCCCTGGACTGCGATGTCAGATGGGGACGGGCAGGGTCGATGTTGGCTCCCCACCCCACCAGGGCAGAGTCTGAGTGGCTGGCCATGGACTCTGGCCACTGAAGGTGGAGCTGAAATATGCTCTTCTGCCGGAGCCCACATGCCTGGACACAGAGCTTAGTTGTGACTTGCGTTAAGGTCCAAATGCAAAACACGGGGCACTGGTGTTTCACGTTCCGTCCAGCTTCCCCGTGAGGACATTGAGCTTTGCTGACACCACCGTTTTAAAATTCAGAGACAGACAGTAAGAATAAAGAGAGTGGCTCACGGGTGTTGATTGTCTGCTCTGAGTTCTGCCCTTTACACGGGATATCTCACTCGGGCCGCTGATATCTCGGAGTGGTTTGTAGATAGCACAGTCGACCTAGGTTTATGTTCCAACCCTTCCATTAAGAGATTCCTCAGGGCAAGTCACTTTCCGTGCCTGAGTTTCTATTCTCACCTGTACAATGTTCCGGCTAGGAACAGCCGTGGTGCCTCATGGGTGAGCAGACAGCTGCATGCGTGCTGGCCCCCACCGCCCCTGGGGCTGATGCTGTAGGCAGGCTCTCAGGCTCCTTAAAATCTCATTCTTCCGCCTCTGGCTTCTCCCTCTGTCTCAGCCTCTGGCCCTGGAAGCACTTTCCATATTGTTCTCCTTACTTCTGTGACCTGAGTTTGTCTCCTTGGTGCTGAGCCAGACTCAGCTGGGGGTGGGCTTTCAGGACGCCCACCTCATTGGATTCCCCTGCCTGGGACAGAGCACTGAATGGATGCTTCTTTAGTTTTCAGGAACCGCAATGTCCTTCGTCCCATATCTTTTCTTCCCTGTATGTGTGGTACAGTGTACGCATGTGTGTGTGTTGTGTTTGGTAGTGTGTGTGCTTGTTTGGCATTATGTTTGTATGTATGTAGTTTATTTTTGGTGTATATAGTGTGTAGTATGGTCATGTGTGGTATGTTTTTGGGTTGTGTGTGTTGTATATGCATAGTGTGGTATTTATTGTGATACATGTTGTACATTTGTGGTTTGTAAAGTGTGTGTGTTTACTTGTTTAATGTGTGTGTGGCATGTGTGCTTGATGTTCACAGCATGTGTGGCCTTTGGCAAATATATACAGGTGTGATGTGATATATGTGGTGTGGTATACGTGCATGTGTGTGTGTATGCGATATGTGTGGTGTGAGTGCCAGCTCCCTGAAGGTGAGAGGGGTTGAGCAAGATGTTTTTGCACATGGGTGAAGGCTCAAGCCTCCTTCTATGGACTTCTTGTATGTAGGGGCCACAGAAAAGCATCTCAAGTGGATTGTGTTCACAAAGAATGCTTGCATGTATGTACAGGTGAGTTAAAGGCCATGTGCATTTCTGATATCACAAACGTGTTGTCATCATACATGTTAGCTTTGTACATGTATGTGTAACTCAGGGCCATCTGGGGACGTGTAATATGAGTGTGATGGACAATGTGGACCCTGAGGTGTGAAATGCTGTGTGTCTGGCAATTCTATACATGTATGTCTGTTCAAGAGGGGGAGAGAATGCATGTGCGTTCTCTGTCATGAGGATGTGGGTGGATAATGAGCTGGGAAACTCACAGGAGACAAGTAAGAGGGCTGATGTCTGGGTGCTGTGTTTAAGCGTGTACTTGAAAGGCTCTGTGGGTGCTAGGAGGAACACACATTGCCTGTAGTGCTGAGTGTTCGGGTGTGACTGTGCAAGAGCTCAGCTGTGTAGATATCAGTCTGTGAGCATGTGATGTTGGAAAGTACTACTGATGGGCTATGTTTGTATGTGCGTGTGCGTGTGCGTGTGTGTGTGTGTGTGTGTGTGTGTGTGTGTGTGTGTGTGAGAAGCAGAAGCACCAAATGGGAGGGAAGTGTGATGAGCTGTGAGCAAGGAAATTAGCCAGTGAATCCCCTGCTCAGTGATACTGGGGGTTCATTCTGAGGATCTGCTCAGAGCTGAAGCGCAGGGCACCTGAGATTCTCCATGGTAGGACAGTGCCCATTGCTGGCTTCCTGCACCAGAGATAGTTCTAAGATCCTCTTAGCAAGACTGAGGCCCAGGGCCAGGAGATGGGGCCAGAGGAGGAGGGCTGGGCCTGGGTCTGGGGCAGGCAACGGAAAGGCCCCTGGAGCCTGACTTCCTGTAGCTCTGGAGGGGCCCAGAGCCTGCCTGGTCATACTTGAGGTTGAACTCACCTCTCTTTGGCTCACAGCCAGGCTGTCTCCTGTTCTCCATTCCTCTGTGCTGCTTCTCAAGTGGGGTTGGGAGACACAGGCAGGGGACAATGATCTTAAGGCTATGGGTGTCTCTAGTCTTTATCACCAATGAATTTTCTTTTCAACAAAAAGATTTGTTGAATGAGTTAATAACAAGTGAAAGTGCTTTATAGTAGTTGCCTGGGCAAGGATAGACTGTCTGAAACAGGCTTATCCTGTAACATGTGGGAGAAGACTTGTACTCACACTGGGTAGAGGACATGTGTGCATATATGTGTGTATACATACATATGTGTGGAAAGGGGTGGGGGGAAGTCAAGCAGCCACTCCCCATAACAGTGGCTACCCTCAGAGCTGATCGCAATCTCCACATTTTACCCTTTGGGCTCTGAAGAGGACCCGGTGGGTGGTGACAAGGGGCCAGAGCCGGGACTGAGTGTCAGTCTGGGGTTTCTGTTTTCCTGGGAGGGACACCAATCCTCTTGGGGGATTTGTACCAGCAGCTAAGCAGATAATTGCTTGTCAGATTGATTGAAGTCTTTTCAAAATGTCTTTTCCTTGAAACATCCTCCCATCCCCCCAGTGAGCAGATTATTTGAGTTGGAACTGTTTCCCCCTTAGCTTTTTTTCTTCTTTCTCAAAGTAGTAATTACTGCCCAAGTAGCCCTCCATGGCGTTTCCTGTCATTTGGAGGCTGAGGCCAGTGGCTGTTTCCTCTGCTGGGTGAATGGCAAGTAGGCCAATTAGAGAAACACCCTGCCCCCAGCCTGGCCCCAGCGCCCTGGGGCTCCTGGTGGCCTTCACGGGCTGCGGGGGCCCTGGCTCCTTTTGTGAAGATGGCAGGCAGGAAGGAACAGGCTGACTGACCACCAGTGGCCCCTGGCTCGATTCCAAACCTGGGGCTTTACTGATCCCTCCTTTCTGTGTGCCTCTGTACCCGTGTGTGTGTGTGTGTGTGTGTGTGTGTGTGTGTGTGTGTGTGTGTGCGCGCATGCACTTACAGGTATGCATATGAATTGTTACATAGGTTTTCTTGGCCCCAATGAAACTCCATAATCTGTGTAACTTACAGTGGGTTTCCCAAGGGACCTCAGCCTTGCCTATCTCTTCAGGTTTGAAAAATCTGCGAGGCATCTGCCATTTTAAGTGGGTCATGGCTGGCAGGGCAAATGGAGGGAGACACAGCCAGTGCAGAGGTGGGCGAATTGTCGAATCTCAGTGGTGGGTTCGTGGGTGTTGACGGCATAATGCTTTGTTGTTGTCGTTGTTGTTGTGCTGGACATTGAGCCCAAGGCCTTCGCACTGAGCTTTATCCCTAGTCTATATTTTAGTTTTGATTTTGAGACAGGCTTCCAATCACTAAGTTGCCATGGCTGTGCTGGAACATTTTTGTGATCCTCCTGCCTCAGTCTTCCACATTGCTGGGACTGTAGGCCTACACTACCAGGCCCCTGGCTAGCATAACACTTGTCATGTTTTCAAATTTTCAAAAATACTCATGATAATGTAGGGGTAAAAAAAATCTTGCTGGGTTGCTCTACAGATTCTGCCGTCCTCCTCCACCCCTGCTCAGGATTCACAGTCACCAGTAGCTCTGTAGGCTTTTTCCTCCTCCTCTCTGGTCCCTTATTCTCCTCTCATCTTCTCCTTTGTACCCCCCCAAGTTGTTTTTTTCTGTCACAAAAGCCAAAACCAAGCCGGGTGCAGTCTAAGAGGAGACGTAGAGCTGAAGCTCATGACTGGCAACGGTTTGAGTCTTTTTGCCTCTTGTGACCTTGAGGGAAGTGAACTAACCGCTCTGAGCCTTAGTTTACTCATCTGTCAGGTGAGGCTTATAGCAACAGTGCCTTCGTGGGGCTGCAGTGAGGACGGAGCTGAAGAAAGCATACAAAATGCTCGGCGCAAAGCCTCAGACCCGACTCTGTGCTGAGCACGAGTTTGTAAACAGATGATAAAAGAGACCTCATCAGGGACATAACCAAGAGGGCGATGGGGAGAACATGGCAGAGATCGGCTAGCCAGGAACTGTGTGCTTGGGGACCCCCAGGAGCTCGGCTTGGCTGGACCTCAAGGGAGGTAGCTGAGATGTGGAAGGGTAGTGGTGAGCAGGAGGGAGGCTGAGAACGAAGTGCTGTGATGTCTAAGATGTGGACTCCGGGGGCTGATGGTCTGCTAGGAATCCCAGCCCTGCCACTCACTTAACTGAGTGATTTTTGTCTCTATTTCTTAATTGTCTTACTTGTACAAAGAGGAATCTCTATGGAATAGCTGAATTAATGAATGAAGAGATCTGGTCTTTGGAGAAGAAGGAGAAAGAGTTTGCTATATTATTACTGCTTGAGGTTATGGACTTCATATGGTAACACATGTGGTTGGCTCACACATGTATGAGTGTTCATATGCACATGTGCATCTATAGTCAGCAGTTGTCCCTGTGGTGTGTTCCTGTCTGTGTGTGAAGGTGTGGTGGGGGTGGAGAATTGAAACTTTGAGAGAAGACCCATCCATCCTGGGCAAACAAGTCCTTCAGTGAGACATGAAGTCCTGGGGGTCCCCAACTATTAGTGTCATTTATAAATAATAATCTATGTCATTTCCCTACTGTAGATTCATCTATGGAAACAAAACACTGCATTGTCCGACACTTACATGTGCTTCCACGTACACAATACGTATATTTCTTGATTGCTCAGCCAACAAACATTTATAAGTGCTTACTAGGCAGCGGGCCTTGTCTCTGCCCTTTGCTGTTGCTGTGGGTCACACACAGCTTGCTCTTCGTGCACACTCCTCTTTGGTCTTGTAGACTCCAGTAGGATGTCACTTCCTCTGTGAAGTCTTCCTGACTAGGGAAGGCCAGGCACTGGGTTCCTTTGGCTTCCAGGTTTTTTATTTATTTATTTATTTATTTATTTATTTATTTATTTATTTGCCACTGGGAAGCCAGTGGCTCTTGTTTGTTCACTGCTGGGTCCCCACCGCCAGGCACCACCCTAGGCACAGTTCTTTGAAATGATCGTTTGAAAGTGAGGACACTTACGGGGTGTCAGCCAAAGGAGAGGCTGGGAGATGGGTCTAACTAGATTCCTGTCACTGTTGCTTCTATCTGTGGTCCGAGCTCCCTGCCAGGAAGGCAGTCCGGCCTGGAGCCAGGAGGCTCAGTAAGAATTAAGGAGCACTGGGAGGGGCTGCTCGGGTCCATGAGCTCCTAAGAGCTGCTAGAAGTTTTAGAAGCAGAGAAAGGCATGGCAGGAAAGTTGTCAGCATCCTTCAGATAAGAGGACATTCGACCTTGGGCTCAGCCCAAGGTCTTTCCCTGGTGGCTCCCAGTGTGCCAGCACTGACCCCTGGAGAGGCCAAGGAAGCCACCTTGACTGCAGTAGCCTGCTTTGGGCTGGACACCAGGTTCCACGTTATCTCCTCATGCCATACACCGGCTGGGCGTGCTGGATGCACAGGACTTGGCTAGCTCACAGGAAGCTGGAGGAGTTTCTGTCTCTCTAGAGGTCAGAGGTGACTGGAATTTGGCAGCCAGGGATATGGGAACTTCCTGTGGCCCTCTTCAGAGCTGAGACTGGCAGCAGGGACCAGACAAAGCTGATAGTCCAGAAATGCCCCAAATACGATTTTCATGGCCATTTCTTCCTGCTGACACCCAGGGAGACTGGATTTCACATCTACATATATGTGTGTGTGTGCTCATGTGCACACAGTGTGGATGTGTGCCTATACATGCACATTGCACGTCCACTCACATACGTATTATATATGTGTAAGCACATGTAAGTGTCAGGCAATTCAGTGTTTGGTTTCTGTAGATGAATCTATATTTGTACTGGAGTGTGTCTGTGTGGATGTGCATCCTTTTGGCATAGGTGTGACACAGGAATGTGTGTACCTGTGCATGTGCTTATGTGTGTAAATGAGCATATCCTGTGGTGTCAGTGGATCTCTATACCGGACACATAGGTGTGAATGTATAGGAAGCATAATTTCAATGTATGTACATGTTTTTGTGTGTGTGCATACCTGAAAACCTGTCTTAGAGCCCAGAGGATGGCGTCATTGAAGGAGGGGATAAAGAGCTATGGTGCTAGAAACATCTGATCCTGGAGAGAGTTTTGTTTCTTCTTTGTCAACAAATATGATTATTTCGAATATATTAGTGGTACTCTCCATTTAGTAAGATTCCCAGTCCAGCTTAGCCCAGGCTAGTCAGCAGAGGTACACAAGTGGAATAAGTGGCAATGGGATCATCTCTATGGACGGGTATGAGCTAAGCAGAACTTCTTCTGCTGGGGAGGGGGTCCCAGGCCTGGCACTTGAGCCAGGCCCACTGTAGCCCAGCCCCATCGGGCTCCTGTGGAGTATGGCAGGAAGCGCCTCACACAGGATTAGCTGGAGCATCTGGTTGGAAAGATGACCTCTGGCTTGAAAGAGTGGTCGAAACTCGAGGACTTTCAGAGAACAGAGCAGGATCTTCACAATTGGAGTATTTAAGAAAGTTTGTTATTTATTGTTCCTTGGCATTTGTGTGCTATTTGTTCAACATCTGTTTGCCACGTTAGGCCAGGAATGTGGCTCACTGTTTGTTTTTATAAATAAAGTTTTATCAGAACACGACCTTACTTTTTGTCTTTACCTATTTATTCATGTATTTTTTTTAATGGATTTCACACCACAATAGCAAAATTTGAGTAGTTGTGTCATAGACCCCAGGGCTCCTCAGGTCTTAAATATTTCCTTCTGACCCTCTGTAGAAAAGCCATGCTGATCCTTGCAGTAAAGCAGTCATTGTTTAGGGTGGGGATGACAAGCTGCGTGCACAGTGAGTGCTTAACAAGCATTAGTTGAATAAATGAATGTCTTGATTCGTTTTGGAAGATGACTTTGTTGGAAATTCCAAGCAGAACAGATATTATATATCAAAGCACAGGGCCAGGAAATAGCCCTGGGTGTGTGGTGGTGAGAGGATAGAGAACGTACATGCAGATGCACATAGACACACTCACACACACACACACACACACACACACACACACACACACATGCCTGGAGGCTGCGGTGGCTTAGAGGTTGACAGAGCACAGGTAATGTTTAGTAAGGAGGGGTCACCCGAGAAGGTGACCTGGAGCCGGCCCTGCACACATAAAGACCTCTTCCAGCAGAAAGTAGAGGAACGGCACTCAAGGTGAAGGGGTCACCAGAGGTACAGTCTGGGAGCCTTGGGGAAGGCAGGGTGGGTGCTTGGCACAGTGACTTACACTGAGCCTAGGTGTGCATGAGATGGGGTAACAGATTCTGGGGTCAGGTTTGTAGGTACTGAAAAGGACGCCACAAGCAGTTGGACTTTGTGCTTGGGCCCTGGGGAGTTGTTGGGGAGTCTCAGTGAGGCCTGAAAGGCCCAGTTGATAAAGAATGCGAGACGCGCCACTGCCCTTCTCTAGACTGCAGTTTCAGTGATGAAGTGGGAACCGTGAGGTCTGCTCTGGTGCTGGGCTAACAGTGACCAGAGATAGGAATATGAGCAGGTCAGCTTGTATAAGACCCAGCATGGCTATTAAGCAAGGTTGCTGGACAAAGGCAGGACACCCAGTTCGATTTGAATTTCAGACAAATAATACATCTTATTTCAGTATAAACATATTCCAAATATTGCATGGGACATTCTTAAGAAGTGATTCATTTTTGTTTTTCTGACATTCACATCCCTATCTTGTATTTTTAATTTTCAAATCTGGCAACCTAACAGTTTAAGGATGTTGGCTAGACCTGGCTCTTTGTGGCTTCAAGGGCCCTCAAGCCTTGAAGGCAGAGTAACAAGCAACAGAACGACAGTCTGTGAGGATGGACCTGGGGGTGTGAGGCATTGTGGAGCCTGATTCTATTGGTTTATGGGGAAGAGAACAAAGATTCATAGAGGTGAAGGGATGAGTTCAAGTCACTGGCTTGGCTTTTCACTGTGGCTGTTAAGAGGGTGTTTTGGTTCTTAAGAGTGGGAAGGTTCCCCAAGAACCAAGTGGCAGGCAGGATGAGAACTCAGAGAGCTGAGGGCAGCTTAGAGAATCTTCAGAGCCATCCTTCCCTGGCTGGAGGTGCAGCGTGTGATGTCCACCACGTCCCTTACTCCATCTGTGCCTCAATTCATCCAGCCATAAAATGGGGCTAATTATACCCACCTCACAGGTGAGTTGTGAAGATTAATTAATGTTTGTAAAGGCTTTGTGATCCTTGGATGAAAGACGCTCCTTACACATAAAGGGTCATTATTTTTATTATTATTATACAAGTGCCAAGTATTATTACCTTAATTAGCTTTTCTAGATATCAAAAGCAATTAGACAGATTGTTTGCTGAATGCCACTTTGGAAACCCAAGTCACAAAAGCTCACACACTCATTTGTCAGCTCAGTTTCTGGCCAGGGGCTTGCACAGGCCAAACGGGGAGGCTGGGGTTTGCACAAGAAGTCTGTTTCTGGTTCTGGCCAAGTTTCACCCCATTTCAAAGTCTTGCAGACATGCAAAATTCCATGAAAACAGAGGCCTTTCAGTGGAAAAGCTGATAGAGGCAGCTTTGGGAGAAGACTTGGATTTGTAGTCCAGGCAGCATGGGCTGGGAATGGAAATACGTCCATTTTCCCGATATACAGAGAAGATCAGGCTTTTGTCACTACAGCTAAGGGTGGGGAAGGCATCACTAATGTAGGCCTGCTGTGGGCCAGGCTCTACCCTGATAAGCGTGTGTAGAGTTTAAAATCACGATCTTATGTAGCAAGCAAATGGGAGCTTTTTGATTCTCGTTTTACAAAAATGAGAACATGATGGCTCAGAGAGGTCAAGAGACAGCTAGGGAGTTCAGGAAGAATGCAAAGGCATCTCGTGCTGATTCTGTAACCTACACCCAGTTTTTTGTGATTTCTACTTCTTTATGCTATCTGCAATCATCCTGGCTTGAGTGTCATCTGCCCTGTACGTAGCCAAGAGATCTGATATTTGAGAGGATAGATGGGAACATAATGGGGGGATTTATCACTGATGGGATTGGAGCTGCTTATAGCCCCAGCTTGGCAAATCTGCCCGGGCTTTGATCTGACATGGCTTGGTCTGTTCAGGATCACTGGAGTTACCTCAGAAACCCAGGGTTGGGGCTGGAGGAATGGCACAGTGGTTAAAACACTGGCTGTGAAGGCGTAAGGCCCTGAGTTTGATTCCCCAACCCCACATAAACCTGGATGTGGTGGCACACACCTGTAATCCCAGCACTTGGGAGGCTGAAACAGGAGAATTGTAGTGAGTCCAAGGCCAGCCTGGGCTACATAGTGAGTTCAGGAGCAGTCTGCGTGGACTGTATCTCAAAACCAAACCAAACCAAAAAAAAAAAAAAAAAAAAAAAAAAAAAAAAAAAAAAAAAAAAAAAAAAAAAAAAAAAAAAAAAAAAAAACAAAACATAACAAACAACAACAACAACAAACAGAGTTTAGTTAGAGGCGTGAACTGTGGCGTAGATGTGCCCATTAGGGCAGGCAGGACAGGCCAGGGCAGAAATCAGCGGGGTGAGGCTTCCTCCGTGTTGTCCAGTTAGTTGGGAGGGTGCAGAGCTGGCTGTAATTAACTTTACCAGCGTCCTTAACAGAGGTAAGAGGACCTTTCCCCCACTTCCCTTTCTACTCTGTCCAGCTTCGTTAATGGCCCCGAAGACCCTCCCAAAGCTCTGACTAGGCCAAGCATTGAACTAAGCTACTTTGCTAGTGTGCCCCAAACCAAGCTCATACCTTGGGTTTACAGTTCTACAAACCCATTTTCTTTTTATTGACCCCTGCTGAGGGCTGGGTGGGGGCCTTCGTGAAGTCAGTGGGTGCATTAAGAGGCAGCTGGAGTGCAGAGGGCTTGGCATATGGAGGGAACGTGTTATTCACAGTCTAGGACAGGTTGACACAATGGCAGAGTTGCTGAATGGGTAGGTGGTTGGGATGGTGGATGGGGGTAGGGGTTGGTGGGTTAGGCATGAAGTTGTGTGTACAGACAGAGGGAGGCACAGTCCATTGAATGGGAGGACTGGTATGTGGGTACAGGGCATGGGTGTGATGGAAGTGTACAGAGTAGCTCGAGACTTGTCGATAAGTGGGGATTTGGAAAAGGACAGAGGTGTGACAAGTGAAGTTTGTGGGAAATAAGGGTTAATAAATCTGTGGAGAAGTTAGCAGATGAGTGGAGAGTTTGGCGGAAGAGTGGAAGAGTTTGGAGAACGTGCACAGATTGAAGAGCAAGTGTCAGGTGGAGGAGGGGTTGTGAATGCTGGGCCTACGGCGGTGCTGACAGACGGGTGGAATGGATAGTGGTGACTGAAGGTTCAGGGGAGTTTGAAGGAGTGGGTGGAAGGGTAGAGAAACTGGGCTGTAAGGGAAGGTGGGTGGATGGAAGAGGGGTTGACTGTTGGGTGAAGGAGCTGGCAGGCAGATGAGGTGTGGGCTGAATCAGAAGCGTTATTGGATAGATGGTTGCAGGGATGAGTGGAGGTGGCTAAACGTAGGATGACAAGGAAATGGCGGAGATGCCAGAGAGGAGAAAGTACTAGAAGATGGGTAGAGCAGTTGGCAAAGGAGTCGACAAGATGGCAGACGGGCAGAACATTAAGTAAAAAGATATGGAAATCTATGGAAGGAGAGGATGATGGGAAGGCAGAGAAGTTGGCTGAATGATGAGAGTCAGCTCTGTGGCCCGGGCATTAGCCCAGACAGGTAGCAGAAACTTTCAGTGCTCAGCCCATGGGCGGCTGTGACCATCCTCCCCGATGTCCTCCCTTCCTCCTCACAGTCAGGTTCTCCCCAGGCTCATAAATCCCCAGTCCAGCAGGCTTTCTGTAATTATCCCTGGAACATTAGCCCAAGAGGTGGGGTGGGTGGGGCCAGGAAGAAAGGATCTGACTCAGAGGCGGACGTCTGTCTTTTGGTGGTGTGTCAAATGTGGCCCGGGTCCAGGATGCCAGGGGCACTGCCCTGGGCACTGCCCGTCCCCACTGGCTGCCTTGAGTCCCACTCAAGTTTCCCCTAAAGAACGCAGAACTAAGAGAAAAAGAAAAACTGTTCATTAGGTAAGAACTTGATATTCTCTCTCCTCTCTCTTTTCTTTCTTTTTCTCTTTCTCCATTTCTCTCTCTCTCCCTTTTGATCTCTTTATTTTAGTTTTTACTCCTTTCATTCTGTCTTTTCCCCTTCCTTCATGTCTGTCTCTTTTATTCGTTCTGCTTCTGTCTCTGACCGTCTGCGGTTTTCTCTTTTTATCCCTTTCTCCTTTTCTCTCCCCTTCTGCTACTGGGTGACGTTTGCTCTCTGTCCTCTGTCATTTTCTACCCTTTTCTGCTGGTCTCCTTTTGCAGCCTCTCTTTTGCCCTCACAAGGAGCCTCTGAACCTTGCGAGGGAGACCTGACTCCTCGTGCCGCCATTGCTTTTGTCAATATGTCTTCACACAAGCACAGCCTGGTCTTGAGGGAGACTCTCTCCTAGGCTTTGCATTAGGTTTCGAATCTTTCAAGAAAGCATTTTCCTTCCTTTTATTGATTCAGGATGAAAACAGTGTAATTAGCCCACTGAGGAGCTCTGGCCAGAGCTGGAAGGGCATAAGTGGAGACAGAGCCATCCTCTCTGTGAGCCATGTTCCTTATGCAGATGAGAGGCTGTGCTCAGGAACAGCCTCTGGTCCCCCAGGCAGTGGATGAGCCTGGGAGGAAGCAGCGGGAGGCTAGGTTTTGACATATATGTAGGTGGGAACCTGGTGTTGAATCAACTGTCTCACAGACCCCAGTTTTATTCTCTAGAAATCCACAAAATACCACAGTGGTCAAAGCACTACAGCACTGGAGAGACTCAGGTTCAAATCCCAATCTGAGTACTTGGGCAAATGATTTAACCTCTCTGATCCTCGTTTGGTTCATCTCTCAGATAGATCTCTCTCATGTAATGCCTTTCCCTGCAGGATGGGGGTTAAAATTGAATGATGATGCTGGAAGAAAAGCGCCTGCATCTGCCAGCATTCAACCTGAGAAGATGTAACCTATGTAAAATATGACTTAATTGCAAGGGTTTGGTCCTGTGCATTGGAAGAAGATGGCAAACAGTGTTTTGTAGGCTGTGGCTTCTGTATTTGGGGCTGAAATTGACAGGGCAAGCATCTGGGAAGGAAAGACAGACAGGAGGCGGAAAGCTAAGACAAGCAGGGTTCGGAGCTGGAGCGCACAGCAGGCACTGAATCTGGGCCAGCCTCTCATCCCCTCTCAGTTTCCAACTTCAAAGGTGCCAGTGACCTGCTGGGGAGGCTAATGCCTATTTTCATGTCACTCAACAGCCTCTTGGCCCTGGCCGAAGGAGGAGGCCTGGTGGGCGTGGAGCAGCTGTCGGCCTCATGCTGCCCAGATCGACCGGGTGAACTTGCTGACCAGCACTGGTGTGTATACATGTGCCGCAGCACGCGGGGTGTACGAGGAAGGGCATGTCTGCTCCCCTACCCTGTAGCTACCGTGGAGTGTGAAAATGGTTCTGGCTGCTGCTCCTTTATGAAAATGTCTCTTGGGGCCTAACCTGACTCAGAGCTGTGTTGAGAGGAATTTTGGGAAACGCAGTTCTAGCTTAGCCAAATTGACTCAGTGTAAATTTGCCGCAACACCCTTACCAGGTAAGATATTTTGGCCTTTAATAATCTTGTATGTATTTGTCATGTATAACATGTTATTCTAACGCATGTATATGCATTGTGGAGAATGGCTGAATCACTTAATATATATATATTATTTCACAGACTTTTATAGTAAGAAAATTTAAATGCACCAATTTAACATTTTTGTGAATATAGTAAAATTATGTATTAATTGTAATACTGTGTTGTACTAAGGGCTCTAAAATTTACCTTCTTTTCTTTAATTATTTGACATGAATTCTGGACCTAAAGACGGTCTGTTTTGTTCTCCAAGTGACTGAAAACTTTAGAGTAAATGTAATATTTTAAAATAAGCACTTTTGTGTGTTTTAAAGTTTACCAATTCTAATGTACATGTGGGCATGGGAGCCACTTCCACACTGATAGTGACTGGTCATGGTAGAGTTTGCGTGGGACTCGCATGTAGTAGGTGCTCAATAAACACCAGGGCCAGAGAGTTCCAAGGCCACACCACTAATATGTGATGAATCTTCCATCGATGCCAATTCTGTGGTTCTACTGTGTCACAGGGCTCCTGCAGGAAGGAGGCCAGGCATTGGAGATTTTGGTGAATGTATATTTATATTGTTGAAAAGGGGCTGAAGGAGTCTCTGGGCCTGGATATCTGTATCTAGAGGCTCTGCTCTTCTTTTTTTCTGCTTCTTTAGTAATCTGCCTTACGAGCAGTAGATTTTTACCTCTAGTAATCTGGCTTAGGGCTCTGGTTGGGCCAGCCCACTTCCCAGTGTCCAGGGCTGGGGATTGAAAATGAAAAGAGGATTTGCCATATGTGTCAGTTGGCTCTGCACTAAAGATATATGCTCTCTTTGCATGCCTAGGAAGAGTGCTTAGCCACAGAGAAGGAACGGCCCATCCAAGGACTGTGTCTCCAGATCCTTTGGCGTGAGGTGAGGCCTATACACATGAGCGGATGTGATGCAGATGTGCGTCCCTTTCAGCCAAGGAGCTGAAGAAATAAGTTGATCTCCTCACTTGTTTGCTCATCTACTGGGGAGGGGGTGTCCACATCTACATTCAGTGTGACCTAGGAACCACATACCCGCTATTGCAGAGCCTCTAGTAGCCTGGGTTCCCAGGACTGAGTGGAGCACTGTATCCTTCTCTGGTCAACCAGAAGCGCCTGGATTGGATAGTTACTTGAGTAGGAAAGCAATTTTCACAGTGACAAGCCATTGGCATTTTTGAATTTATCATTACAGTGTCAGGTAGTGCCCTAACCCAACAATTTTCAAGGTGAGACTCCTGAGTCAGAAAGATCGGCATCGCCTAGGAACGTGTTAGAAATGCAGACTCAGATATCAGTCTAGGTCTTCTGGGCCTGAAAACTCAGGGCTGACACTCAGCCATTGGAGCTTTGACAAATCCTGATCCCAATGAACACTCCCAATTAAAACCCTCTGTTCTGCTCCAGAACAGAAAACCAGGCTCATGACCACCCAGCTGGCTTCCTGCTCTCTCCCATGGCCATCCTTATCCCTTAGTCCTCCCTGGCCTCCCAGGGGCCTCTTGAAGAAGACAGCAAGGACACATGCTCTAATTTGTAATATGAGACAGCATGAGATAGTTCATTAACTTTATTTCTCATTTTTTCATTCTCTTGACAGTTACAAAGAACCATTGAAATGAGACCAAGTAAGAAGCTTCCCTCAGAGAGTTACAGAATGCAGTCGGGACCAACAGCCTTGTAGGTACGATTTATTATCACAGTTTTAGATCCACAAGAAGAGGCTCAGAAAGTTGTAGATGAGAGAGGAGTCTAAAGTCTAGGCCAGTTCTCTCTACTTCCATCAGACATGTTCTTTCCACACTCATATCAATTTCATGATTGAATTGTTGGATGACTGGTCTTTTGCAAAGTTAATTTTCCTATTGTGATCACTTTGCCTCCATAGAGGAATCCCAGAAAGCATTGTATTAATCAGTTTTACCATTTTCTGGGAAAAGTATCTGATGCCTTCAACTTAAAGGAGAGGCTTATTTAGTTCATGGTTTCAGAGATTCAGTCCATGATTGACTGGCTGCAAGGCAAGAACATTATGATGGAATGGTTTGGTTGAGCACATCTGCTGAATTCGTGATGGCTGGGAAGCAGAGCTGGGAAACAGAACCAGAGGAAGGGGTCAGAGATGCAATACAGTATCCGAGGTCAAGCCTCTGTGACCCATTCAGAGACACATATAATGAGCTTTATTAATGCCCTGGCTTGCTCTAAAGCCAACAAATTTAACAATCCAATTCATTCAGAAAATAATTTGCCTGTCAAATTTTGTGAATATATCAGACAGGGGGTATATGTTTGATTTATATCTGTTATTGTGAATTTAATATGCCCTGAAAGAGTGAATGAATGAATGAATTAATACATAAATTAATTGGTGTTTGTATAGCTTACTTAAATACTTCACCTAAACTTGCATATCTAGAAGCTTACTAGATTTCCTTGGGGGAAACAGTTTCTGCAAAGAAATTGACATCTAGATGCAAGTGATGCAATTGTTTGCAGAGCTCAACTGAATGGACATGGTCCTTGAGGGCTAGGACAACTGGTGCGGTGCAAGTGACAGCCGTGATGCTCAGACTTGAATGTGCATCAGAATCATCTACAGGGCTGGGAACGCAAGTTTCTGCAACTCACCCTGAGTTTCTGATTTAGTGGTTCTGGAATTAGATCAAAGTCTACATTCCTAACAGTTTCTGAGAGGATCGGGATAGTGTTGGTCTAGGAACCATACTTTGAGAATCATTAGTTTATGGGTAATGCCTCATGTTGTGACACACAAATTCTCAAATATCATTGGTTCAACACCGTGAAAGTATGTTATGTTTCCCTCCGTTAATAGAAGAATTGCTAATGTGTTGTATGATGGTGTATGATACAGATCTTGGGAACCATCAGATATAAATGGATTGATCCAAAGTGCTAGCCATGATTTGTTGGCTGAGAAAAGCAATTGACCAGATAATTTATGCCATGGGATTCCATTTTTGTAAAACTGAATTAAAATAAAATAAGACAAGCCATTTTCCAAAAATCTCAACCCTAATATGTTTTATAAATATAGTAGGAAGTGTGCAAAACTATACCTAACTACTAAAACAAAGCTATCAGCTTTCTAATAGTATTTCTCTATCACCCCCCATTTTATCGACATGTATATATGTAACACATAATGTTTACATTGAACTTGAGCATTTTGTGCACATATGTATCATGTCAAGATTGCAAACCCTTCCTCCTTCTCTTTTTGGCCTTCCCCCCCTTCCCCTCTCCATTAATTTCCAATATCCCTCCCCCCATTTAGTTGTACAAAATGACTATATTCTGGATTTCACATATTAGAGAAAAGATGTGATATTTAGTCTTTTGAGTCTGACTCACTTCACTGAGCTTGATAGACTCAAGTTGCATCAATTTACCTACAAAAGCCTCAAAACTATCTGTCTTTATAGATGACATTCTGCATTTTTAAGTGAATATGTTTTTTAATAGTAATTTATAATTCAAGAAATTGAAGACTGTCCACTCTATAATGGGACAGATATGATCTGCTTTGTTTCTTCCCTTCAGGATATGGGGTAACTTTTTTTCCTTTCTACATAGCAAATGATGTTGGGACTATGGCAGTTTTGATAAATGAATGAATGTTATAGCAGTGACCATCAGAATACACTGAGAATCTTGTTTCCTGGGACTTGGGCATGTCCACGGGAACAAACTATCTAAGAAATTTTAAATGGTGATATACTGGGAGAACAGCTACTTCATAGTGTACCCATGATGTTCTGGCTGTCAGTGGGTGTTGTGTCAGCACCACCTTTTCTTCTTGGTCCAGCACTCTGCCAGAGATTAATTCCTAAAACTGAGTATAGGTGATGAGGCCTTCTGCATTGATGAGTAAGGAAGAATGTCTCCGAAAGAAAAGAAGCAAACACCATGCTCAGTCTTTGGGCCCAAAGTAATCTGCTCCTATTGAAGGCAGGGCAAGATTCAATAATCTGTGCTCATCACTGCAGTTTGACTTCCTTGGTGATGGAATCCTTGGGACATCAGAGAGCTTGTTTCTTTGGTTTGGGGGTGAGAAGACTCAACTCTAGGCTGGCAGGGTCATCTCTAAGCTACACTTAATTACACCTCTGTGTTGGCTGAGGTGGCTGCTGGATATGAAGGCCTTGGGTCACGTGATAGCATTTCTGTCAGCCCTCCCGGGTGCTGGAAGCCAGGTAGGCTGGGTTACATCCTGCAGCCATGCCCTAGATCTGGTCCCTTAAACGAATTGAGGAAGGCAGACCAGCTTGAGGACAATTTACTCATCCCCTGTGTGGTGAGAAATGAGGCCATTTTATGTGGGGGAGACAGTAGAGAGGAAAGATACTTCCAGGGGATAATCACCAAGGAAAAATATAGTTTACAAAGTTGGGACAGAAAATACCTTCAGGGGAACCCAGCTTATGATCAGCTTCATTCAGGCTACTTGACACAGAGAGTAAGAACTAATCAGGAAATTTGCATCCTAGCTGTATCAGTTTTTTTAGCTGTGTGGCCATATGCTAGGCTTTCTGTTTAGATGAAATATTGCAAGTATTGGCCAAAATATTAGAAATAGTGCCATCACAACAATGAGGAAACTGGGGCTCAGAGGATCTCACTGCTATTATAGACTATATTTGGATCTAATCCTTGGCTCTGGGCTGGTCTTTATTGGTATTTCCATACTTTCATCCTTAACTTCTTTGAAATTCACCTAAGGGTCCATCTATAAGATGTGTTCGTTAATTTTCAGTCAAGACATGAGAATTTCTCCAGGTATTTCAAACAGAGGGAATTTAATATAAGGGATTGACTAATGACTGAGGAAACTGAGAAGTAACCCAGATCTTAGCAAAATCAGAAAGCTGCTACGCCTTCAGGTTGGAGGAAGTATGGGAGAACATGTTGTTACCAGATTCAGGAGTCCCCAGGAACTAAAACCATAGCAGTGATGCTCAATGAGATGGGACCAAGGGAAAAGATGTAATCACTGCCACGGGTGCCATAGGAGCAGTGGAAATGGGGAGACATGGGAATTTTTCCACTCCAATCTCTTCTTTAGTGCTTCTGATCGATTGAAACATCTAGGAAGCCAAGGACAAAGGATCCTGGGGGATGCAGATTCCAGGGCAGATAAAAGAAAGGGTGCTGAATGGATCTGAGCCCAGATAGGCAGCTGCCCAGGCTCAGAGCTAAGGATCAGTGGGTGTACTGGATTCCATATGGCTTAGCACGTGACTGGTGGAGCAGGATGTGGTGGGCCTGCTTGTTCATTGGCTGGCTTTTAACTGCTAGGAAATGAAGACTGAAGAGAACATGTTGGGTTCCATGGATGTTAAGCCTTCTTCAAGTATGAGAAGCAGTTTAACAGAGACACAGAAATAAGACCTCTGCAGACAGAGGAATGTTCTCATTTACCCACTCTGGTGAAATCTCCCCAAGTCCACCTCAGTCATCATCCCTCTATCATTGCCTCCATGGGAGGACCCAGGGACTACTGGGCGATTCAGCCGCCTGGCTTCTTCAGCTCGCAATGAACACCTTGCTAGCACGTGAGAGCGAGGAGAACCGAGGGTAGGCGGCGTGGGTCTTAGGTCAGATATCCCCCGCACTCCCCTACAGCTTTCAAGATTCGGACTGGGGACAAGACTATCCTCCTTTGCTTACTCATCTGATCATCCAAGGTTTGTCTGGAGGCAGAACGGTCTCTGTTCAGCCGGTCAAACGATTTAGGACCCCTCTAGTGACCTCTCACTCTCTCTCTCTCCAGCTTTTCCTTCTTTTCTCTCACTCTTCTTGTTTGCTTTCCAAAATTTTTTGGTCAGTTACTGTGTGTTGGGTATTCTCCCTTGCGAATAATGTGAACTCAATGGTGAATAAATTATATATATATATATATGTATATATATATATATATATATATATGTATATATATATATGTATATATATATACATATATATATGTATATATACAGTATATACATCTGAAATTTAAAAACCCATTCTAAATAACTCATAGCTCAAATAAGAAATCATAAAGTATGTTGTACAAGGAAGTTTTATAACTGAATAGTAATGAAAATTCTACATATTAAATCTTATAGAATGCCTCTAAAATGAAACTTGGAGTGGTGTTTGTAGCCTTAAATATTAATTGAACTTAAGAAGATAGGTAAAGAATAATAGACCCAACACCCAAAGGGTTCAGTAACACAGGAAGGAATAATAAAATAAAAGTAAAATTTAGTAATATAATCATAAAACATATTCGGGAGAATCAGGTAAACTCTGGAAAGATGAGACAGGGAGAGGAGAGTCTGATTGCACATTCAACAGATATTACAAATAACAATATGTGGATATTTTACTGAAAAATACTGAAAATTATTTTGAAGAGGGCATTTTCAAGAAAAGCATGATTTTACAAAAATTGGCTGTGAGAACAAAACCCAACGGATCCATTGCCACTATACTGTTATTCTAGATGAATAGTTCCTCATATATGAATGAAGAATTTGAGGCTTCACAACATAGAGAGAAGTGCCCGAGAGTCTGCAGGCTGGAAGGGGTGAGGCAAGCCCAGGTGTGTCTGGGTCCTGAGGAGGGAGTGGATCTGCTGGGAAACTCCCCAGAGGTGCCTCCTATTCGTGTTGCTCTGTTACCAGGCACTTTTAACGCACCTTTAGGAGAGGCATTTGGCACCTGAATTTCTCCCGTGTTTCACCATTGCCACATCCAGTGACTGCACACACACACAGCAGCCCTGCATGCCTGCAGATCTCTCGGCACCGCCCATCTGAGAGGAGCAGCAGGATGAGTCTTGGCCGAGGGCCCTTTGACTCAGCAGCCTCCCGGCAGAAGCACGCCCACTGCTTGCCTCAGCTGGTGCCCGCGGTGACAGCCAGGTCTCTAAGCCAGACCTTTCCCTGGGAGGAAGCAGGTGCGAAACAGACTCCACAGTCTGAGGCCTTTCAGAATCCCACGTCCCGCGGATGGGAAATGAGGCTGGAAGCGGAAATTGTCTTTTTTTTTTTTTTTTTTTTTGTGGGGTGACAGTGCTGTGGTTTGGATAGATGTGCTCCAGAAATCCATGTGTGAAAGGCTTGATCCTCAGGGTAGCTCTAAAGAAGGGGCCTCCTGACAATCCCACTGAGCTCCTGTGTCCAGCGGTGCCTGAGGCTTGTTCTCTTTCTTCTTTTAGGAAGTAGGAGCTAAGACGGTACCTTTGCCCCTGACTGCATTTGAGTTGAGCTTTTATCTACTGGGACCCAAAGAGTTCTTCTGATGATTGCCTTTTGACTTGGCTTCTCTCTCTTTCTCTGTCCCTTCTGAGTGACTCATCCCTCCAACACCTTACGGCACCTCCGGGTCCTCCTCTCTAGAAACCAGCTGCCACACGTCCACCATGTTGAGTATTTCTGCTTGGATCTGGATATTTTAATGACCAAGGTAATGATAAGGAGCCAAGAAAGAGACTGTACTGAGGTAGGGACTCAATAAAACACATCTGCTCAGAGAAGGGACCGGACAAAAATAATAACCACAGCTAACATTGAGTCAGGAACTGTGCCAGGTACTTGAAGGGAATTACCTCATTTCATCCTCCCAATAACTCCACACTCTGCTGTATTGTGTTTCCTATTTTACAGGTGAGGAAACTGAGGTCACAGAGCTTAACTAACTTGCCTAGGGTTACCGTGTTGTGAAGCCCAATTTTAAACTTCAGAATTTTACTTTGCAGTCTGATTTTGAACCATTTTATGGACTTAAATAATTAGTTGAAACAAGTAAGTATGTTTAGTAGAATTTGTTGATTGGAGGTGTTTTTTAATCTCTTCAAAATTATCTTCAATATTTCTTGTATAGATTTCTCAATTTAAAGACCCTTTAAAAAGCTTTTTTTAAAAAAAATTTCAGGGAGGGAGGATTACATAAAAAATGCTGTGAAAACTGGAGGTAGAGCTCAGTGATGAGATGTTTCCCTAGCATACATGAAACCTGGTTTTGATTTCCAGTTTGAGAAAAATAAAAAGGAAAGGAAAGAAAGAGGAAAAGAAAAAGAAATAACTGAAGGAAGAATGAAGAAAAACTTTAATAAGCTCTTTCCATTGCTACCCGAACTGTCCCTCTAAAACAAAGTGACTCTGCTCTCTTTGGAAGACAGGAAGCTTTGTAGCTCATCTCTTGGCAAATTTAAGGTTAGATTGTATTGCATGACTTTCAGATCTGTCTTCAATGTGGTCCTGACCACTTTCTCCTAGTTACCAACTGCCTTCCTTTTCTAAGGCAGCTTCACTGTGCAGTTGTGACATTTCACTTCAGAGCCCTTGCTAGCAGTCCTAGCAATGTGTTCTTACAGTCACGTTTCTACAAAATTTACAAAAATCAGATTGAGGGTGTAGGGCTGTTGTTTGGTGTAGAATTGCTTGCCTAGCATACAAAAGGCTCTGGATCCAAGCTGGAGCTCTGAAACACAGAAGAGATAATGGAGTTGAGATAGGTCGAGGCCATTCTCCTCCTCCATGTTATTTGTGCGATCCTTCTTACCCTTCTGTACCGTCACAGTAGCTCTGGAGATATTGGGAGTCTGGTAAGAAGAGATTAAATTGGGAGTGCATTTGGTTTGAGTTTACAGTCATGTGATTTACATTTGCTTCTATGTGCAGTGAAGCAATTACTAGTTGTCACAGTGTGGAAACTGCTTCCAAGAACATGGGTACCACAGATTTTGCTGGGTCACCTGCAGCACTGGGATACTGTGATAGGGTAGTTTAATGCCAGAGGCTTTGGTACAACATGAACGGGTGCTGGAAGTATGGCAGAGAAACTGATTTGGAGATGTACAGAGTCTGTGTGTGTGTATGTGTGTGTGTGTGTGTGTGTGTGTGTGTGTCTGTCTGTTTCTATGTGTGCTGCTAAATGCCTTTGGGAATTTTGAGTGCAGACATTTTAATCTAAAAAATAATAAACTATAACCTCTCATAGATCATAACAAGTTCAAAAACCCTTCAGTAATATTTAAAATTCTGTCATTGACCTCTAATGACAAAAACTCTACATGGTTTCTAAAAACTAGGTAGGTATGACAGGAAAGGTAAAAGTATTACAGTGTCCACGACAGTCACTCAGAAATAACCACGGATAACGCTTAACTTCCAGCATTGTCTGTCTCTCTATGTCTATCTACCTATCATCTCTAAAATAAATCAGGATCATGTTGGATAAGGATTAGTATTGTATTATTTCTGCTTTTTTGTCATGAGCATTTCCTCAAGTTAGTGGTGTCTCACCTTAGTATGAGTGTGGAGGGTTCCATTTTTCCATTTTTGTTATTTTGTACAAATACCAATCATTTTTTAACTAATCTGCTTGCAGAATTTTTAAAAATTTTCACTTTTGCAATGTGATAACAACTAACTTCGAATGTCTTTCTTTATGCAACTTATATTTCTGATATTTTCTTAGAATAACTTTTGAGAGGTAGAATTAAATGGGTATATCTCAAGAAATTCAAGAAGTTTAGACTCTCATCATAAGTGATAAAATTTTATTTTTCCTCCGTACATCCTAGCAATAACTCGGCATCACCATTATTATAGTTGTCAATTTAATGTGTGAAAGTATCTTCTTACTTAATTTAGATTTTCTACCATTTTGATAATAACAATTTTATTCCAAACCGGGGTGGGGAGAAGCTTGAATCTTGCTGTCTGGATAACTTGAAATATTCATAAAGCCCTCTAGAGTAAACTGACATGCCATAGAATCTTCCTATTGCATTGCAAATGGCTTATTCACTCTTTGGATGTGTTGTATTGAAGCTGGATTTGGATTTGTTATATTCAAGTTTCCTGCACAATCATTATTACTAAGGAGGAACTAAAAGAATATTTGAGGAATAAATGAATAAAATTCCCATCTGTCTTAGTTACTTTCTCTGTTCTGTGACTCAATATCTGACATCCACGACTTAAGGGAGGAAAGATTTATTTTAGCTCACAGTTTTAGAAAGTCTCAGTTCATTTACTAGCCAAAGAAAGAGACCTCAGAAAGAACCAACCCTACTGTCCTATTGATCTGAGACTTCCTGCTTCCAGAATTGTAACACATAAATTTTCTGTTGTTTAAGTCACTCGGAATGTGGGGCTTGGTTATGGCATCCCTACCAAACTGCAGCTCATTCCCAAGGTCTTTACCCACCAGGCACACTTTATCTAGAGCAGAGCCATCTAACAGAAATAGTCTATGAGCCACCAATGGAATTTCATACTTTCTACTAACCACATTAAAAAGTCAAATAATTGAAATTAATTTAAATAATGCATTTCATTTAATCTGATAAATCTAAGATATGGACATTTTAACCTGCAACCTATGTAAGAAATTATTAGTAAATTATTTTGCATTACCTTTCTCACACTGAGTTTTTAGAATCGGGTGTGTATTACATATAGCACATATTAATTCAGATTAGCTAAATGTCAAGTGTTTAATAGCCATGTGACTATTACACGGGACAGCAAAAGTAGGTCTTCCCTTACATTATGCACATCAATTTTTAAAAGCTCATTGTTTTATTCTGATAACTACATGATCATTGCAAATAATTAAAAAACCAACAAGTCTGCTTGGAAATGTCATTTCTGAAAATTTTTTTCTCTGCTCTGCATTGGGAGCTGTAGTAACTGGGTTAGTTGGTTTTCAAAGGACTAAACTACTTGGACACTTGTTTTCCTCCTTGTTAGTAGGGTGCATCTCCAAACATCAGGCTCAGAATATCCCTGTGCCTACAGGGAGAGCCTCCTGCCCTTCTCCCAGCCATCCTTAGAAGAAGCAGTGAAGGGCATGCCTGAACTGCCCAGCCAGGACCATAGCCCATGGCTAACATCTCTTGAATTATTGCTGTTGCTGTGTTGGAGCCACATGTGCCTCCTTCTCAGTGCTGGCCTGATCATCTGAGCATCTTCCCCACAGCTCACTCCTGACTCATGGAAGTAAGTGCTTCTGGGCAGGGGACCCTTGGTGGCACCTATGACCTCCTCTCTGCCAGGCCTCTTATACAGATTTGCTGAGCTTCAGCGTTATACTAGGAGTAGAGATCTCATCTTATAGAGAGAATTCAGCAGCTGGAAGATGTAGAGACTCCAGATATTCACAGAACTTTTAGCTACCCTAGCACTTTTCCTAAGGGCGTGTGCTGTGGCCTAACAGTTGAGAGTAAGGATTCGGAAATCAAGTGAACCTCCTTTATAATCCTGCTCTGCCAGTTGTTAGCTGTATGCTTTTGGATGCTACTTTCACTTTTCTGAGCCTCACATGTGAATTAAGGATGATAACAGTAATGTCTTCTGTATGGGAATTTGTAATTAGTTTGAATCCAGGGTATAGCTTCTGTATAGTGCTTATATATTATAAAGTGATTAGCACATTGGAGCTCTCAGTCACCAATGGCAGAGAACTGAGCATCCCAGTTCAGGTTGATACAGCAAGACTGTTTTGTCATTATTCGAGTTCTTCAGTTGTCGATGACAGAAACCCACTGTCCTAGCTTAAGTAGTCATGACTGGAAGAGTGACTCTCAGGGCTCAGTCTGTATTACAGAATGTAGCCTGGCCTCAGGGAAGGACTACAATGAGATATGGAACATTCTGAGACCCAGGGGTGCTCTGTTTCTGTCCATTAGCTCTATGTCAACGTATGTGGCTGTTCACATCCTCTTCCTGTGTGCTATGCTGGCTTCCTCAGCTCCAGCATGGTCAGGTGTTAGAGGATTGTGCGCTCTGTAAGAGCGTTATCCTCTCAGGGAGTTTGGGGGAAGAGAGGTGATTAGATTGGTTTGAAATAGGCATTGACTTCTGTTCCAACGAGCTGTTCCTGAGCGAGAAGGTTCGTATATTTCTAGCTTGACCACCCCCTTAGGATATGACCTGTGGGTGGTCTCTGCCATTGTCAATAAGTGGTGTTTATAGATCTAAGAAAAAAGCATTTTAATTTGTTTTCTTACACAATAGGTGATACCACCAGGAAGAGATTTTATTACATGCTATTAGGAGGAAATTATTAGAGTAAGTTAAAGGCATGGGGAACTTGCTTTTTGAGAAGTGATCCATCGATGGGCAAGCGTGTTGGGAACTGTTCTCTGTGTTATAGTTGAAGGAAATAAAGTTATGAGATAGAAATACTAATAATATACGAACAAAACTCGGTAGTAAAGATGACTATATTTTGTTAATAAATAAACAGAGAGGTAAACAGACTGGTAAAGAACAAGAAATTGTACAGACTTTAAGCATGGGAGATGGGGTGGGGAACTTGGAAAAATTTACTCAAAGGTGAAGAATTGGGATCCTGTGGAGAGAGACTTATGGTGTGGATTACTGGGGATTATCGAGCCTGTAGCTTGGGCCCTGCTTTTATCAGTCACTGATTCTTTCATTGGTTCATGCAATCATTTCCTATTGTTTTAAAATTATTTATGGTTTTTATTATATTACTGAGGATACAATAGTGGGCTTGCTTTTACAGACCATACATTACTTGCATAAGATGAAATAAGCCAAGTGTTCTTGGGACCCCATGTTGCCCCATTTTTTTTCTGTAAGAAAACATCATTTTAGGAAGAACTCTTGACCTGAAGAATATAGAGATCATTTTCTTGTGACTTAAGAGAAATGGTGTGGGTTCTGGTCAATTGTGATGCTTGTTTTTCTCCTGTTTGCATTTGCCAAGGAGTTGTACTTATCCAGAAAAAGAAGGAAAGCTGGTAAAAGGATCAACAGTATTTGAACATCTCTATTTCTGGGGCCTGATTAATTAAATCAGTGTTCTAGGACAAAGAGTGGATGAAAATAAGTAGGCATTTCTCTTATAGAATCTCATTTGATAGTGCTATACATTCCAAAGCAGATGAATTGCTCAGACGTTTGATAGCTATGATTGGAAAATATTTGTTGCTCAGCCAAGCAGGTATTTGTTTTCGTTAGTATATCCGTATTATCAGAGCAAGTATAGCTGTGGTTAAGGGACAGCAGGTAATATCTCTTTTGTGAGTTCAATTCAACCAGCCAATTCATTTATTTAAGAACATGACCTATACTCATGGAGTGTCTTCTACATATCAGGCTTTGTTCTGTGTGGTGGGAATGTGACGGTGACTAAGAAAAGCCTTGTCTTTGTGGAACTCACTTTCTAGGAGAGGAGCAAACATTGTCTGACTTTGAAACATAAATAGGGCTTTGGAACAAAATGTGGTACAGAGAAATTGCTCACTCACCAACCTATGTGGAAATCGTTGGCTGAATGAATAAATTAATGGACGAACTGGAATCACCAAAACTTTGCAGTTCATTAAGATTCCTGTAAATTGTGGCATGCTACCATCTCCTCATTTTTTATCTTTGGACCCCAGCCACTTTACTCACTTTGATAGCAGGCAAATGTGTAAGTACATGCATATTAATATGCATATTATTTGAATGAAGGGACAGTGTTGTTCCTTCTGTCACAGACATCTCATATCCAAGATTTGTTGTTAACTGGTCCATATGAGCTGAACAACTGAGAAGGTCTAGGTGGCCTCATATTTTCAAGATCTTATCAAAATGGCAGTAACTATCAATGCAACTGAATTATGGAAGACTTTGGAACTCTGAGGCCATCACTGCTGTATCTTTCTCTTTCTTCAAAGGACTTCCTCATTTGTGAATGCAGTTGAGGACATTATCATTATCATCTGGTTTCCACTGCGTGGTGAATACACAGACAGTTAATCTCAAGAAAACAATGAGCCCAGGTGAGTGTCTATGGGAAATTGCTGAGGATCAAGGCTGGCAGCAAGGAGGAGAAATGAGCTACTATGTGCTGACTGTGTACCATGTGCCAGTCACTTCTTTGCACCAGCCAATAGTCTATTTATAGAGCAAAGCATTGTATGTTGTCAAAGAAATCAGCTGAATAAATTCTAGTTTAGAATGGCCTCTGCCTAGCTGTAAATGCCCCGACACAGCCTCTCTTGATATCCAGTTAACCTCTCTAATGAAGATATAGAAGCGGCACATCCCACCATCATAAAAGTCGAGTTTTTCTTCTCTTTACATTAGCTTAGTGATGTCACATCTGTAGCAATTAAAAAATTGGATGGCCATCTTTCAGGTCTACGAACAAAGCTTTTAAAGGCAGCCAAGTGTTTCTCTGCTTATGTATGCTTTTAGGAATCATTTCCCCTGTTTTGTATCAGTGTGTATATGCAACATACAATGGTTATGTTAAGCTTGAGAATTTTGTCCACATATACCTCACACCGACTTCACACTCTCTTTTCCTCCACCTTTTCACCCTCCCAAGCCTCCCAATCCCCCAGACTCCCGACATCTCACTCATTTGATTCTATTATTTATTTATTTATTTATTCTCTGAGTCTCTCATATTAGAGAAACTATGTGATATTTGATCTTCTAAGTCTCATTTACTTCGCTAAGTTTAATGATCTCAAGTTGCATCCACTTACGTACAAATGACACAAATCTAGCTGTCTTCATAGCAGAATAATACTTACTATTTGTATATGCCACATTTTTTGTATCCATTTTTCTGTTGACAGATATTTCAATATCTTTCACTTTTTTAGCCATAATTAGTTGTGGTGCTATAAACATGGCTATACATATATCTCTGTTATATGTTGCTTTTAACTCTCTTAGAAAGATACCAAAAAGGGTATCACTGGGTCAAATGGAATACCTATTTTCATTTTTTTGAGGAATCTCCATACTGTTTTCCCTAGTGGTTGTACCAGTTTACGGTCTTACAAGCAATGTAACTGAGTTCCTTTTCCCTTACACCCTTGCCAACATCTGTTGCCTTTTGAATAGAAGCCATTTTCACTGGGCTACTGTGGCATCTCAGCGTTGTTTTGGTTTGCATTTCTCTAACGGTTAATAATGCTGGACTTTTTTCATCTATTTCCTGGCCAATTGTACTTCCTCTGAGAACTGTCTATTCATTTCATCTCTCCATTTTTAAATCCAGATTTTGATTGTGAGGAATCTTTTTTTCTTCAGTTCTTTGTCTATTTGTTATTTATCTCATGTCCAAAGTGTAGATGGTCAACATTTTTCCCCATTCTGTCAGTTCTGTCTTCATTCTTCTGTTTTCTTTCTGCTGTGCAGAAACTTCTGAATTTGATATAGTCCCATTTGTTAATTCTCAGAATTACCTGTTTTGCATTAAGCTTTCTGTTGAGGAAGTTTTTGTCCATGCCTACATAGCTTTGCCTATTTTCTTTTCTAGGAGATTCAGTGTCTTAATTTTTATATCTAGGTCGTTGATCCACTTTGATTTGACTTTGGCATATGGTGATAGGCATGGGTCCAGATTCATTCTTCTGTGTGTGGATCACCACTTCTCCCAGAATCATTTATGAAAGAGGCTATCCTTTCTTAAATGTGTGTTTTTGGCTCCTTTGTCAAAGATCAGATGACTGAGGGTATTTGAGGTTGCCTCTGCATCCTCAGTTCAGTTCCAAAGGTTTTTTTTTGGTCTGTTTTTGTGCTTATATTATATAATCTTTTAAAAAGATGTAGTTTATTTGTAATAAAACTTGATTTCTGGAATCATAATGCTACCTGCTTTTTTTCCCCCCTCAGTATTGCTTTAGGTATTCTGGGTCTCTTTCAGTTCTGTGTGAATTTTACAATTGTTTTTTGCAAGAATTTGGAGAAAAGTTGTTGGTCTTTTAATAGGATTTTCCTTGGATCTCTGTATCAATGTTGGTAGCATAGAAATTTTGACAATGTTAGTTCTGCCTGTCTGGAAACAGGAGATGTCTTTCCATTTTCTAAAGTTCTCTTTCTTTTTGTCAGCTTAATGTAGTTTTCACTGCAGAAGTTCTTTAAATTCCTTGATTATGATTATTCCTAGATATTTAAATTTTTGAGGAGGTATTGAGAATGAGATTACTTTTCTCTTCTCTTTCTCCGTGTAGAGAAATGCTATTGCTTTATTTGTATTAATTTTGTATCCTGTAATTTAGCTGAATTTGTTAATTAGTTCTAAGAGACTTAGAGTTTTGGGAGTCTTCTATGTAGAGAATCATGCCATCTGCAAATAAAGATAATTCAGTTTCTTCCTTTCTAATTTGTATTCCCTTTACTTCCTCTGCTTACCTGATTGCTCTGGCTAAGGTTTCCAGTACTATATTGATAAAGAATTATGAGAGCGGATAGCCTCGTCTTGTCCCAGACTTAAGGGAAAATGCTCTCAATTTCTCCCCGTGTAGTATCATGTTGACAAAGGTTTGGCATAAATGGCTTCTATTAGTTGAGGTAAGTTCCTCCTGTCCCTATTTTCCTCATTTCTTTTTTTTTATCATGAATGAATGCTCTGTTTTGTCAAAGTCTTTTTCAGCCTCTATTGAGATGATCTGGTGATTTTTGTCCTTGTTTTATTTATTTGGTGTATTACGTAGATTGATATATGTATGTTGAACCACCCCTGCATCCCTGGGATGAAGCCAGCTTGGTTGTGGCAAATGATCTTTTTAATGATTTGTTGAATTCTGTTCACCAGTGTCTTATTCAGAATTTTTATACATACCTTTATTAAGGAGATTGCCCTATTATTTTCTTTCCTATGAAGTCTTTGCCTTGTTTTGGTATCAGGATAATGCTAGCTTCCAGAAGTGAGTTTGGCAATGTTCCTTCTCTTTCAATTTCATGGATCAGTTTGAGAAATATTGATGATAGCGCTTCTCTGTAGTACTGGTACGATTCTGCAGCGAATCCATACGGTCCTGGACTTTTCTTTGTAGGTAGACACTTTATTACTGTCTCAATTTTCATACTTGTTATTGGTCTATTCAAAGTATTTTTTTTTTGGTTCAGTTTTGGTATCCTGTATCTGTCTAGGAATTTGTCTATTTTTCTCAAATTCTCCAACTTGTTGAAGTTTTTACATAGCTCCATGTAATTTTCTGAATTTCAGCAGTGTCCATTGTAATTTTATCTTTTTCCTTTCTAATTGCATTGATAAGTTTTTTTCTGTCCTCCTTTTGGTTACTTTAGCCAAAGGTTTATCAATCTTATTTATTCTTTCGAAGAGCTAACTGTTCAGTTCATTGGTATTTTGTATTTTTTTATTTCAATTTTGTTAATTAAGGAATCATTTTTAAAAATTGACAGGGTAGAAAGTTGAGGCTGTAAAGCAGTGATCTGAGAGGAACAGGCACCACAAGAAAAATTGCTTAGACAAAGATAGGAAAAAGGACAGACTGAGCAACATGGCCTGTTGGAAGCTGCAGGTTCTCATGGTTCCTATTGGTTTTGAATATAAAAAATAGGGCTGTAGAACTTGGAGAAGGCCCTACCTCTCTCAGAGTAGGGAACAAGGTAAGGATGCTTTTTCTCACCATTCTTATTCAATGTTGTACCGAGATTACCGCCATTTCTTAAAGAAAAAAAAAATAGTCAAACAAACTACATACAAACAGAAAAGGGAAAGGTAAAATTATATTTTTAAAAATGTTGACGCATTGATTTTTTAAATGCAAAGAACCCTAAGAAGTATACCAATAAACCATTAGTATTGACGACTGATTTTTGCGAGTTTGTAAAATAAACATTAAAAAATAAATTATTTGCACACTAGCAAAATTTTTACACAAGCTGAATTGTGAACTCTTTTCAGAGCATCAAAAACCAAAGCAGAAAACAGTGCGGATTAAATTTAATAGACTATTAAACCTGTAAAACAGTGCTGTAAGTAATTAATGAAGAAAAACATCAATTGGTATCTACAAGTAGAAAGATACAATTTGTTAAGATGTTAATTCTCCCCAAATTGACCAATAGATTCCACATAATCCCAGTAGAAGTTCTAGAAGGCTTTTTGGTGAAATTGAAAAAGTGACTTTAACATTTACATTTAAATCTCAAGCACCCTGGCTATCAAACGCGGTCTTGAGAACGAAGAGCAAAGCTGGAGAACTTACACTAGGAGATTGTGAGACTCATTTTAAAGCTATAACAATCAAGATAATGTGATGATGGCCCTTAGGTCAACGAAAAGGTTAATAGAACAGAATAGAAAGATCTGAAGTAGACTCAACTGCCCAATGAATTTTTGACAAAGCAATTCAATGCGGAAAGAACAATCTTTAATTAAGGACTTCAACTCCTGCTTCATACAATACACAAACCATAAAGTAAGTTATTTTTGTAGATAACAGGGGAATGTCTCGTATCTTAGGACAAGGCAGAGTTTTCTTAGAAAGGGCTCATGCAAGAAAAACTTGCAAATTAGAATTCATCAACGTTTGAAAATTTCTGCTTGTCAAATGACCAAGAAAACAACTAGAAAAACTACCAACTAGGTAAAGCATGTATCTTCAAATTAATTGATATTTATGACATATGGAAAACTTCTACAATGAAATAATAAAAAGGTAAAAACCCAATAAAAATGGACAAAATAATTGGATAAGCATTTCACAAAAGAAGATACTCACTCTGTGTTATGGTTTAGGTTGAAATATCCTCCAAAAGACTGATGTTGACAGGTGGGGCTTGGGGAAGGACTTTGATAAGCTTCTAACTGACTGTGCTATTTAAAGGTGGAACCTGGTAGAAAGAGGTGGTCACAGAAGGAGTGACCTGGAAGGGTGTGTTCTTGTTCCTGGCTCCCCCATTTTCTCTCTGTGTCTTGTGTGCTCTCAAAGCTGCTTTGAACAGCTTTCCTTCACCAGGCCCTTCTGTCATGTGTCGTGTGCCATGAAGCCTGCTGACTCTTGACTGAATCTCAAAACCGTGAGCTGTAGTAATTATCTCCTTAGAGTTGTGGGTGTCAGTTATTATGCCCCAGTCATGTGAAAGCATCCACTTGGCTAGTGACCACAAGCAAAACTCCTCACTATCATCAGAGCAGCTCACACCACAGTGTAACGTCCTACATGCCCTTCAGGAGGTCTAAAATTAAAAAACAAAATAAAACAAAACAACCCAAAATGGAAATCCCAAATGTTGTCAAGAAGGTGGAGCAACTGAAATACTCAGTGGAATTATTGGTGGGAGTTCGGCAAAGGTCTGACGGTTTTTCACATATTTGAACACATATCTACCCTAACCCAGCAATTTCACTTCCCAAGAAAACTGAAGGTAAACATCTGCAAAAAGTTTGTATAAGAATAGAGGTTCTTAATCATCATCGGTGTCATCACTGAAAACAGGCTAGGTGTCTATGAATAGGAGAATAAATAAAAGTATTATGCCATATTCATGCAATAGAATACTACTCAGCAATAAAAAGGAACAAGTTATTGAGCCTGCAAGTATTTTGTATTGTGAAAGAAGCTATCCATAGAGTACACACAGTATAATTCCACTTGCATATATATTTAAGGTAGGCAAAACTAAAATATGGTGGGAAAAATCATGATCATGATTGACTCTAGGGGGAGGGGATGGTCACCAATTGAACAGAGAATGATGCAGTGTTTATATCTTGATAGAAGTTTAAGTGCATAGATATTCGTCAAAACTCAGCCAATTTATAGTTGACATTTGTGCCTTTTTTGTATGCAAATTTATCACTAAAGGAAAACAAAACTAAAGCCATTCTGAACTCTGCTTAATGATATGCATTCTGAAATATTTAGGGCAATGTGTACTGATAATATGTATTTAATTTTACTTAAAGTACATCAAAAAAGTCAAGATGGGTAAGTAGGTGGATGGATTAATAGGGATAAGATACAGCAAGTAAAGAAAATGTGAATTTTAAAATATGTTCATTATAAAATTGATCGACTTTTTCATATACCTGAAATTTATTATAAAGTATTAGAAAGAAATTAATATCAGATTGGCAGACTTTGAGCAATATTAGAAAATGGACACACAGCAAGCAACTATATTCTTAGTTGAAAAGATAGTCTTTTGCAAAGATGTCAGGTAGATCCACATGAATTCATACACTTCACACAGTTTGGATGTTTGCTTTGCAAAGTGGTTCTGAACTTCTTTGGCACATCAAGCACTACTTTCCAAATCCTCAGAAGAATGTCATTGCCATGTAGTTTACATATAAAATAGTTAAAATAGCATCACATAATGCAACAATTAAAATATAATGTTATGAACTAGAAGGGAGAGTCTTGAATTGTATGATAGGTTATGAAATTAACGGGATGTTAATTGTTGGGGAGGGCGGGAACTTTTAATGAATGCTGGAATGAAATCAAATCAGAACTTCAACTCTTATCTCTCATACTGTAAATGATTTGAAGAGTTAATTTTTTAAAACGCAAGCTGTTCTTGCTTTGGGCAGTGATACACAATTTTCACTTAATGTTTCATTGTGAAAAGTTAGCATTTTTTGTGTTAAAACTAGAATATTGTCTACTAAATATCTTACTGACTTTTAGATAATCTCAGCCTAAGAGCAGCAGAAAGAATCCAGAGATAAGATATTCGATACTTACAAAAAGCATTTCTGCATTTTCAAATGTTACCAGCAGCAATTTAAAAAAAGGCATTGGTTAACTATTTGCAATAAATATGGCAAGGATTACTATGCCTCATTGATGTAGTGATCTTAAAAATCAACAACAATAATAATGATATGATAATAACCAAAGGAGAAAGGTCATAAAACACAAAATTTGTTGACGCACCAAGACAATGACTTTATAAAATTCTCCCGTTATTAATGCAATATTCACGTCATAAATGAAAGGTACAGTTTTCCATTCACATGGCTAAAGATCCCCAGAAACTTCCCTGACAAAGTTTTGCTAAATTTGAGTATTCCTTGTTTTTCTATTCAGGGTAGTTCTGTGGTGAGGGACTGACAGTTTGGTCTTGGTAATGTCTGATTATTTATTTTCTCAGGATAGTTAGGCATGTTGACAGTGTCTCGTTCTACCAATACGGTTTTACTTCCTAAGTTGGTTGGCAAGCATGTAGAGTTTCTTATGTGAGTATCCTTTAATAAATTTGATGCAGTACCTAAGATATTAAAGGACTTCTGAATACGAAAGAGAGAAAATGCACAAAATCTAAACAGGGGCTCTCCCTGGACGATGAGATTTTTGGATAAAAATTCTTTCCTTTCCCTTCTGATTTTCCTTAATTTTCTGAAGACAGAAGAAGAGTATTTGGAAAAGAAAAAAAGAGTCGGTTCCCTGGCTTTTACTTTGGCATCTGGCATCATATTGGCACATAGTAGGTGCTTACCCTTGCAAACAGCTGTCTTCAGCCATGATTCACATTCCATGACCTCTGCCCACTTAACATACAGAGGATCTTTGACTTTCTAAGATTCAATTTACGAATGTTTCGACTTCATAATGGTGCAGAAGAGGCACACAACCAGAAGATGCTGCACTTCTTGAATTTTGTTCTTTTTCCCAGGTAGGCACACATGTGTAGCAAAATACTCTCTTGTGATCCTGGGCCACGGCGGTGAGCTGCTGCTCCCAGCCAGCCATCCAAGCCTGAGGGAACATACTGGATATTCTACAGTGAAACGCATTGCCAGGTTATGATATTCAGTGGGTGAGAAGTATTGAGGGCATTTTCCTATCTCAGTGTTTTCAGTTTGCAGTGGATTTATGGAGATGTACTCTCAATGTAAGTGGAGGTGCACCTGTATATTATACAATTCAATGCTTTTTAAGTGTATTCACAGATTTATTCAGCCATTCTCATAAATTTTAGAACGTTTTCATTGCCTGAAAAGTGAGTGCCGCTCTCTTCAGCTGTCACCCTGTTACTTCTCCATTATTTCTGGTCCTAAGCAAATATTAAGCTATTTTCTGCTATAGATTTGTCTATTCTGATTATCACATAAAAAACAGAATTGCATAGCGTGTGGCATTTTGTGAATGCCGTTTTTCACTTACCAAAATGTTGTCAACATTCGGCCACGTTGTAGTGTATATTACAATTTCATTCATTTTTTTGTGGCTAATTAGTATTCTACTGCACAAGCATATGCATTTCGTTTATCCATCCTCAGCTGATATTTGGGTTCTTCCTACATTTTGACTATCATAAATAATTTTGCTTTAAATATTTGTATAAAAGTATTTTGTATGAGATAAGTACAGAATCTCGCCTTGCCCACATTTCTACTTTGTCTATTTTCAGCTACCAGGTGTCAGTTATGATCCAAAAATATTAAATGGAAAATTCCAGAAATAAATAATGTGTTGGTCTTAAGTAACTTTAATATAGTAGGTTATTACAGTTGTTCCATTTTCTTTTTAGTGTTTTTAATATCTTATCATGCCTGATTTTAAATTTAAAAATTCAGAGTACTGTGGACATAGAACACACACACACACACACAGACACATACAGATAATATGGTTTGGTGCTACCTATGGTTTCAGGCACCCTTAGGACTTTTGGAACATAACCCCCACTGGTAAGAGGAAACTAGTATGTTTCTCTGTCTTGGAGTAAGTTGCTGGTTCTTTTTGTATTTGATTTTTGTTGTGTATATTTAAGGAGTATAACATGATATTGAGAGATACACATATACAATAAAATGTTTCTTAGTAACTCTGTGTTTAACTTCAGGAACTTTCAGGCTGTTTTGGAGAATGGTCACCCTATTTTATGTCTCCACCAGCAATGTATGAAGGTCTAATTTCTCTACAGCTCCAACCCTGAGAGTTTGATGTTTCCTGACACTTGTTGATAGACAGGCTGTCTTTGTGGTATGATGTGGTGTCTTGGTGTGGTTTTGATTTGCATTTCCCTGATGGCTCATGATGTTGGCTTCACGTGTTTATTGGTCATTCATATGTTTTCTTTGTAGAAAGACTTATTCAGATTTTTTTTTGCTTATTTTTAATTCAATTTTGTGTCTACTTATTGTTAGGCTGTAACGGTTCTTTATATATTTCAAGTTAAGTCTCATATCAGATATAAAACTTGCAAATATTGCCTCCTATTCTGTAGTTGTCTTTTCACTTTCCTGATAGTCTTTCAAAGCACGAAAGTTTCTAAGTTTGATTATGTCAGTTCATCTATGTTTTAATTTGTTGCTTGTGCTTTTGGTGTCAATTTTAGGATGCCAGTACAAGCTATAAGGTGATGGAGATTTATCCCTAGGTAAATCAATTAGTTTTAGTCTTTGTATTTGGCCCTGAAATACTTTGAATTAATTTTTGTACAGTGTTTGAATGAAGACTTGACCTACATCCTTTTGCATTTGGAAATGTGTTTGTCCCAGAATAACTGTTGGAAAGATGATTCGCATCCCCTTGACATCTTGGCACCTTTGCCAACATCAGTTGACCATAGACATGTGAGTTTGTTTTTCTCTTCTTAATTCTATTCTGTTGATTTATCACATCTATTCTTGTGACTTCGGCATACTGCCTTGATTTCTGTTGCTTTGTATTTAGTTTTGACATTAAGAACTGTGAGTCCTCCAACTTCGTTTTCAAGACTGAATTGGTTGTCTTGGTGTCCTTGCAAAGTCATATGAATCTTACAATCAATTTTTTTTAACAAAGAAATCATCTGGTATTCTAACACAGATTACATTGGATTTATAAAACAACTTTGGTAATATTGCCATCTTAATGATATTAGGTCTCCCAGTACATGAACATTGAATATTTTTCCAGTTTTATGCGTCTTCTTTCACTTTTAAGTGATGTTTTATAGTTTTCAGAGTATAAATGTTACACTTTTTTGATAAATTAATTTCTAGGTGTTTAGCTATTTTCAATGTTTTTATAAATTGGATTGTTTTAATTTTATTTTTGGACTCTTCACTGAAGAAGCGTTGAAGTAGAATTGATTTTTGCATATTAATCTTGTATCCTGCAACCTTGCTAACTACCTAACTTCTTTATTCTAATTTATTTTAGTAGGTTTCCTAGTATTTTCGTATATAAGATCATGTCATTTAAAACTAGAGGTAGTTTTTACTTTTTTATTTAGTAATAAAAATGTCTTCATTTTTTTCTTAACTGCCTTCATTAGAAATTCTAGAACAATGTTAAGTTGAAGTGAGGATAGACATCCTTTTCATGTTACTGATTTTAGAAAGTATCCAGTCCTTCCCTGTTGAGTATGATGTCAACTGAGGGATTCTCATGGAATGTCTTTTATCAGACTGAAAAAGTTCCCTTCTATTGCTAATTTGTTGAGTGATATTTTTAATCATGGGAAGATGCTGAATTTCCTCAGTTTTTCTACTTCTATTCAAATCATGTGGCTTTTGTTTTGTATTTTATTGTTGGCTTTTTATTCCACGAATTTTTACATTAATTGACTTTTCGGATCTTTTGGTACACTTTCATTGACTCGTCCTGTGATAACAGGTACATTTGGAAATAAAATTGAATTCATGATGTGATTTGGAGATATGGGCTGCTTTATGCCTATTTTTCAATGGGCAGTCCCCTAACCTGGTCTCGACCTGCTCTCCTCTGGTCCTCTTTCCAGCGTTGGCACAGTCCCTTACATTAGTCAAGTCCAAACTTACACCTCTAGCCAGGTAGACGTGTTTAAGGTTAATTAGGGACCTCAGTCAATTTAGTTCATGGGCTGTAATTACAAACACCTAAGACCTGCAATTTCTGTTTTAATTAAAGTAAACAATGTGGAGGGGCTGACATCACACCAGGGCAACTGGTGTGCAAGGAACAGGTAATTACACTGAAGAACAGCCTCTTGCTGTAAGGCAGCCCCTTGAGATGTGTGGTAGAACACCAGGCCTGTCCATCCTGGTGAACGCTAATTACCCACTGCCAACCACAGCTCAAACCAGATGGGTGAGTTGGTTGTGGTGATGACATTAGAACGCACTTCTTTCAGGTTGGAGTGAAGCTGTGACCTTTGGGGCATGTGAGTGTTTGCGGGTATATTTACACATATGATGTCCCTGTAACTATATTTAACTATGGTATGATTTCATGGATACATACAATAGGACAGTCTTTCTTTACTTGATGGCTTTAGAGATTTTATTAAAGAGGAAGTTATCATTGCTTTAAAAATAACAGTTTACCTAGAAAGTGTCAGATATTTGTTGACTGCTCAATCCTAGAAATTATGGGGATAAGGTAGAGCAGAGAACAGGGGATGGCATAGGATATGGAGAGAACCTAGGAGAACAGTGGAAGAATAAAGTCTTAGAAGATGGCCTTGGATAGATGACTGATAACCTGGGTGGCTTGAGGGAAAAAGCAAGGAATTTAACACTTGCTTTAAAACTCTTTGAATTCCATGATGTCAACACCCCTCGGCATTGCAAATCTTCAGTAAAGTTACCAATACACACATTTCATATGATTATTATGTTTTAAATGAAGATCAAGGAAGGATTTATCTGCATTTGAGTAGATGTGTTAAAGGTTTTATAGGAACGATAAAGTGAATATGGGGGAGAACGAGCCAGAAGTTTTAAGTCTTTAAGACTTTCCAGAAATCTCGAGCAGGGAGTGGAGTTGCCACAGGATGCACGAGAGAGTCCACATTTGTTTTGGAAAATGCGTCTCATCTTGGCATCATGCCACTTGAAACTTTCTAATAACTCCTCCTTGCCACGAGGATAGTGTATACACCTATTAGATGATATGGTCGGCCGAAAATTTACCTTCAAAGGTATCTTGCCCTAATCCCTAAAACCTGTAAATATTACTTTTGTTTTTCTTTTGAAAAGAGTCTTTGCAAATGTGATTAAGTTAAGGAGTTTGATATGGGGAGATGATCCTGGATTATCTAGGTGGGCCCTGAGTAGCGTCACATGCCTGCTTATAAGAAGGGGGCAGGGAGGATTGTACCACACACAGAGAGAAGAGAGCACAGACAAAAGAGGAGAAGCCATGTACCACGCAGGGAGAGTAGAGCGATATGACTGAAATCCAGGGAGTCAGGGCGCCTCCTGAAGCTGGAAGAGGCAAGGAACAAATTTGCCTCTAGACTCTGAAGAGGGCACACAGTCTGCCAGCACCTTGACATTGGCCCAGTGAAGTTGACTGTGGCCTTCTTTTCTCTGGAACAGTGGGGACATACATGTCTGGTGTTTTAAGATGCCCAGAATGAGAAAGTAACACAGACGATCTCGCTGGAACCCCACGACTGGCACTCAGCCTCCTCCTTGCACCTGCTGATTCCCCTCCAGAACCCCCTTCTAGACTTTGCCAACCCTGAGAGGGGGCACGGTGAGCTACACCAGTCTTCAGATAAGGCCAGAGCCCGTAGGAAGCTGTTGGCTTCGGACCCAGCGCTCTCTCCCTGACCCTGTCTTGGACACTGTTCTTGTGTTCGTTCTCACTGGCTAAGGCTCCACGCCAAGGCAGGTTTGGTCGAAGGTCCCACCTGTGTGCACCCACCTTGATATTTTCTAAGAAACAGTGAAATGGACACAAGTTTCTGTGTAGAATGTAGCTGGGCCAGGATCTTTTTTTGCTTGCTTACATGCTTCGTGACTTTATGTAAGCTCCTCACTCTGTCTGAACCTCAGTTCTTTCATCGGTATAATGGGACTTATAAAAGTAACTTTTGGATGTTTGCTGATGTTTTTGGTGTGTCTGTTTCTGAGGTACTTGCTCTTTGTGGAAAGGTGAAGTCCCTGCCTTTGTGCAAAGTGCCTTTACTTAGGCCACTCAGAGAGCAAGACACAACCCCGGGGCACCCTCTCCCTCTTTCCTCCACATTGCCTGGGTCTGATCGTTTCCCCAGCCAGAGAGGAATCCTTAGGGGGACAGTTTTGGGCCAAAGGGAGGCCAGTGGACAAGGTGAGGGGCTGGATGAGCACACGGTCAGTCTTGGAATCAGCCTTGAGATTCTGTTCATGCTAGAACCCACACAACTAGGAGGCAGGTGTCAGCGTAGAAGAAAGCAGGGTTCGCAAGTGTGGAGGGCAGGTGGGCATCATGAGCGAGCTCTGGGCAAGTCTCCTGGCTGGACTCTCCACAGAGAAGACGTGAGCTCTGCGAGGTATGTTCACATGCCAAAGCACATCTCCCATCCCGCCTGCGAGCTCCCCCTTCACAGGCACAACCAGGCGCAGAAGCATTTGTGTGCACAGTCACACTCTGTGTTTCTATTACTTTTATGTTGTTATTCAAAGCCATATTTTCTCGTCCTCTTTCTCTAGTTGGATGTTTAGATAAACCAAGGAGGAAAGTGAGGCTCAGAGATGGGCAGTTCCTTTACCAAAGTCACACAGCTTTCATACAGCAGAATTAAGCACACACACACACACACACACACACACACACACACACACACCCCACACAGTTCTCCTCCCTTGTACAACAAAGCATCACAGTGGGACAGTTATGAGCATGGACTCTAATCAAATCCCATCTCTGCCACATTTTAATTATGGACCTTGAGCAGCTACTTCACTTTTCTGAGCCTCAGTTTTCTTATCTTTGAAATGGAGGCGAGAGAATCTTATTTCATAGAGTTATAGAGGAAAAGGAGACGATTAGTTAAGGCTCATGGTACCTTGCTGGCCACAGAGTTCCATAAATATTTCCTTTACTGTATCATAACTATCCGGGTCAGCACTGAGGATCTCTACCAAGCCAAGTACCATGTGCTGGAACATCGCCGAGCTGTGATTTCAAGTGTGGCTTAAAAAGAAAGGCAAACTCTGCTTAGAGCCCCGAGTTCTGGAAGAGAGACCTGGAAAAGCTGAGAGAAGCCCGCTATGGTGCTGATGAGTCCTTCGACATCTACCGTTTGTGGACTCCTTTCTGTCCACATGGCTGACTATGGAGCTGTCCCAGGCTCACTTCTGACCTTGCACCTGTAGAGATAAGTGCCGCAGCCCAGGGCGGCCCCTCACCGGGGCTAAGGACAGGAGCCTGGTCAGCTAGTCTCCGTTTGTCTCGCCCCAGGGAGCCGCACAAGCTGCTACAAGCTCGCAGAGGGCAGGAGACAGCAGCGCCCGGGACGTGCTCTGCGGTTTGTCTGGGCAGAACATTCCTGTGCCTGGGCTGGGCTGTCTGCTCCTCTGGGCCACCTTGAGATCTGAGCAACCAGGATCTGTCATGCCAGATATCCTTTCCCCTGCTCTGGCCTGTGTACCCGCCTCTAACTTCAAGCCCTAGGAGAAAGATGATCGCTGCTCAGGGTGGCAGTGTAAGCCCCTTAATCCGCCTGGTGGAGGGAGGCTTCTGGTAGCCCTACCTCATCAAGTTGATGCGAGGATTAGGGAGATAATGTGTGAAACACACTGATTTTGGCACATGACCCGGGTCCTACAAATGTAGCTGCAATTATTGTTGTTGTTATTATTCCTGTTGTTGTCATCGCCATTATTATCATCGTTATGGGATCCTGGAGGCGCACTGGGCCCGGATTAGAACCAGTTACTAGCCAATGTGACATCAGACAGCTAACATCCTTTGTCATGTAAACTGTCTGCTCTTTTGAAGCCTCCAGTCTCATTCAGTTTCAGAAACTGCTACTTTCCGGGTTTCCTTGCTTTGTCAGCTCCTGTTTTCACTGGGGTTGGGGGAGGGGGGCGGTTCTTCCACATGTAAAGTGCACTTACCTTTCAATTGTCATCTGTTGTCCTGGACATCCTTTTGAACTTTGAATCTAAATATGCAACTGTCTACTGAAAATCTCTACACGAATGTACCAAGGAAACTAGCACTGAACATTTCCTAATTCTGACCCGTCACCTTCACAGCTCTGTTCTGTCTTATATGTCTTAGCAACAGCATCACCACCACAAAGCGGTCTTAGAAATGTGTTTCATCTTATGTTCCTTCCTCTCTCAAAGTACATATCCTTCCTTCCTTCTTCTCAACAAGTATTTCAGATATTTACTAAGTGTCAACCACGTATCAGTCATTGTACTTGTTGGGTCACTATGTCATGAAATCCTCACCATGATTCCTAAATGCTTAAAAATCATTTCGGCCAATTTCTCAATTGAAAGTGACCCAACACATTCCTAGGAAGAAAAGAAATTTAGCAAAATATATCATGTAGATCCCAGAATTAATGGATGAGATAGAGAAGATGGCTTGAGGCCAAGCTTCTAAGAGCATCTGAAACCATCTTGTGTACACACACACACTACACAATGCAGATACATTGGGCTTAGATATTTTGTGCACATATATATCATGTCAACATTACAGTCCTTCCCCTCCCTCTTGTTGGTCCTCCCCCTCCCTCCCTCATCTCCCCCTGATTCCCACTGACACACCACTTGGCTCTATAAAATGTCTTTATTCTAGGTTTTCTAGGTTTCTCATGTTAGAGAAGCCATGCGATATTTAACCTTCTGAGTTTGACCGACTTCACTAAACGTGATGGTTTCAAATAGGAGACCAACTATTGCAAAGCACTGCCGACCCCATTGCTGCTGCTGCGCCTGGGTTGGCAGTTTGATTGGGCAGCCATGTTCTCTGGAGGCCGAATGCCTTGGTTGTTTCCTACACCAGACAAACTGCAGGTGAGCTCAAAGCAGAGCCAGTTCTCTAAGCTGACCACTTCCCGGGTTGATCGTCTGCCTGTGGCATAGCAGCAAGGCGCCTGGGAATCTTTTGAGTGACTTCTACAATGGAGAGTGAAATTCATTATGTACTAATTTTCTAATATTCCTCCCCCCCAAGAAACCTGTTAAAAAGATGATGGAAAGTCACACAAAAAGGGACAAATTTCTGACATAGTTAGCCACTTCCTATTCTTCGTTGTCCTTGTTATTCCTAGGCCTGTCTCCCTATCTCTACCTGGTTTGTGTCTAGCTCACTCTAGCCGTTGAAGGATTTCCATCTAAAGCATAGTTGTGACAATGTCTAGTCAGTGATCTTCTGTGGCACCCGCTGTCTTAGTACCTCAGTCACTCCATATGTGTTTCATGAACCTCACAACCTATCCTCTGTGTAGGATTTTATCCTCATCTCCTGCCACCCCACTTCTTCTTCCCCATTGTCCCAGAAGAAATAGAGAGAAAATATGTGACAGCCAGGATGTATTATGTGTGACTGTTTCTTCCAATGACATTTTGAAGATGACTCTGTATTTCTTTTCGTTGACCCTGTATAGCTTAGAGTCCAAGAGGTGACAAGACAGTTTCTGTTGGCTGAAGACACATGTAAGGCACGCCTTTGCTTGTCTTGGGGACAATTTAAGTGACAGATTCAATTATTTCCTGTACTGGGTCAGAAATCTCACCATTAGAGCTCAGGAACGCTGTACAGTGCCCTTCTGAATGGTGATCCAACAAGAAGGGCCTCTATGGCTGAGACTTGGTGAAAGGGAGTGGTCTGGGCATGTTTCGGCCTTTTTGCTTCTTTTTCGTCCCTTGGTGCCTCTTCCGCTTCCAGTTCCCAAGCTGGGGCCCAGCACTCAGCCCTCTTCCCTACTCCCATTAGCCTGATGCAATTGTGCCTGAGAAAATCCCCACGGCAGTGAGCCAGGAGAGAATGGGTGGAGAGAGGGATTATGGGGAGATCTCATCACGCGGTGAACATGGGCCACCAAATCCCAAGCAGCATAAGATGAATAATTGTTGCAGGACCAAAGTCATGATTACAGGGTGTGACCTCACCTTCTGTAACTGCGGAGTCAGAGAAGCAGGGAAATTTCCTGAGAGAACATTTCCTGGTGCTTAAAAGACGAGAATTGAGGTTTGAAGCAGCCGCATGAAATTTTTTATTCTTCTAGGGGGGTCTGGCCTCAGACTGACTTGAATGGAGACATCCCACATTGGTCAACCTAAACTCTGCAGGCAGTGTATGCCCCCACATCCAGTCTAGTCCTGGATCCATCATGAGAATATTGAGAACCTTAAGAATATTAAGAATATTGAGAACCTTAGCTCCATGCTGGCTGGGGGTTGTTTTCTGTTACCGGGGACCCCAAGGGTAGTGTGTTCCTACAGCGCTCATGTCCTAGCTTTAGAGTGTGTGTACATCTTTCCTTCCACTCAGCTCTGCCTCAGTTTCCCTTCCTAGCTCTTTGTTGGCTGAGAACTGTGATAAAATCTGCCCCGTCTAACCTGGGCTCTTGACACTCTCCCCAGCCCCTGGCTGGACTGCCCTCCCAGCTAGAAGGCCCATGCATAACCTTGACACTTCTAGGGGTGGATTTTAAGTACCACTTCGACAAATAACAGTGTAAGAACCTTATCACTAACAACCATTTATTGAGTGAGAATTACATAAGTGTATATATAGGACTTCTTCTGTGTCTTGGAGGCAGTACATTACACTTACTCACTGCCTGCTATTACCTGAGCTTCCAACCAGAATGGTTATTAGTGGTGGAACACTGGCCACGTAAGTACACATCCTTCCATGCAACTGCTTTTCTGTGAAATGAGGGTAACGTTAGTGTACACATATCAAGGACTATTGAGAAGATTAAACAAAATGATATACATGAAATACCTAGCACATTTCCTGGGACATAGGATGTCATAAAAATAAAATCAATGTTTTTCATTATTTGTTTTAAAAATTCTTTTATTAATAATTAAGGTTTAATGATTACATAACTAAATACATTTGTTTTATGTGACCAATACTGTGAATATATCCTCTGATCCTCATAAATAGGTGGAACATATCCATCATGTTGAGAACTTCCCTGGAGTTTCTTCCCAGTCTCCCCTATTTCCCATTTCTGACCCCAGGCATTCTCCGATCTGCTTTCTTCTACTTTAGATTAAATTTTTCCTTTCTAGAGCGCCTAAATAAAATCATAGCATTTATTCCCTAGTGTTTTGGCCCATTTTGTTCAGCAAAGTATTTTTGAGATTTACCCATATCATGGCATTATCTGTTTTGTTTCTTAAAAAAAAAAATTGTATTATGTTATTGCATGACTTATACTACAGCTTGAACATGTTTTATTTTTTAAATTGATTATTTTACTAGTTGATGGTGATTTGAGATGTGTCCAATTTGGGGCAATTATTAAGTTTCTTTAAAAAGTTTCATATACGTTTTTGGATGGCTATTGGCTTCATTTCCTTTGGATAAACACCCAGAAGTGACATTACTGGGTTATATAGTAAGAATATGCTTAATTTCATAAGAAACTGCCAGATTATTTTGCAAAGTGATTGTAAGTCTTTTAAATTTTAGTCATTCTAATTGGCATGCCATGATATCTCATTTCTCTTGTAATGTGTACTTCCTGGTCACCAGTACTCTCTTATCCTCGTATTATTTGCACACCTTCTTTTGAGAAGTGTTTTTGCTCATTTAAAAAGTAGGGCTGCTTCCTTATTATTGTGTTGTAAAGGTTTTTTTTAATGTCATGGATCCAAGCCTTTCATCAGACCTGTGTGTTATGAAATTTTTTAGTATGTAACTTGTTTCTTGTTATCTTAATGGTGCTCTTATGAAGAAGACATTTATAATTTTGACAGAATGCAATTTTTTCATTTAAAATGCATCAAATTTTTAGATACCCTGTAAGAATATTTGCCTATTGTAATGTTCAAAAGATCATTAAAAACAAAGTAAGTTTCAGGTAGGTCTTTCATAATGTTAGCCTTAAAGTTAGGTCTGTGATTAATTTTTTGCATTGTTTTGTTTTGGTGTGAAGCAAAAGCCACAGTTCTCCTTCAGTTTATTTATTTTTTGCATATGTATGTCCAATCATTCCAGCATCATTTATGGTAAAGGCCATTCATGTTCCATTGGATTACTTTGACACATCTGTCTAAACTGAGCTGGTCATATGTTTATGGGCTTATTGTGGCCTCTGTGTTATGTTGCATTGACCTATATGTCTGTCTTTAAGCCATTATCACCCTGCATGTGTCCCAGGACCTTTGTTGGAAATCTTGAAAGCAGGTAGTGAATGTCTTCAAAAATATCTTTTTTTTTTTTTTTTGCCAAGTTGTCTTGGCTATTCTAGATGTTCCACTTTTTCACATATACTTTATAATCAGTCTTCCATGTTCTTAAAAAAAAACTTCTAGAATTTTAATTGGGATTGCATTGAACTATAGGTCAATTAGGAATAAATTTACATTTTAACAGTCTGAGTTTTCCAATCCATGAATGAGTACAGTGTATGCTCCTACTTATTTAAATCTTTTATTTTTTTTCCTAATCAATCTTTCATACTGTGAGTCTGTAATGCTTGTAATATTTTTGTTAAATTTACTGCTAAGTATTTCATTGTTTTAAAATTTATTCATAAATAATAATGCTTGCAAATGATATTTTACATTTCAACTTCCAGTGGTATGTTGTTGGAGGATTGTATATGGAGATGTGATTGCCTTTGGTATTCTGATCTTATCGGATGTGATCTTGCCAAATTTTCTTAATTTTGTCCGCGTTTTTATAGACTCCGCAGAATCTTCTTCATCTCTTTATCGGTGACGTTGGAATAGTGCAACTACATCTGTGTCAGAAGTCTGATATGAAGACTAACGAAGGTAGCACATCAGAAGAATTTACCCCAGTCTCTGTATGCATTAAATTATAGAATTAAATTGATGAACACCATCTTTATTACAGGCAGCATTTGCCTATGCTATTATAAGTGAGGATATAGATTACTGTTAGGAGGCAGTAACTGGAAAGATGTAGGATAGGTACTTTGAGGATATTTAGGAGGTTTTGTTTCTTAAATCGGTTCTACTTGCGTAAGCTATATAGTCATGCTATGCATACTTTTTATTTTTTATTTTTTTGTATACTTCAGTAAAAAAGCAAACCCAAGTATGAACTATGGGTGTATTTGAGTGCTTGTTCTGTAACTGATTCTGGTCATTTTCTTTGCATGGATGATTTCACTTAACCTTGTGATCTAAATGATACTGGTACCCATTGTTTTTTCCCTAGAAAACAAGACCAATGCTCCAAAAGATGGATCCACCATCCAAGTCCATGAGTGGGTAAGGAAAGTCCGTATTGCTCCCATTTCTTGATCCTTAGCCACTGTGCTGTACAGAGCTGTGGTGGTTGGCTTGGAAAGCATGTGAATCCTTAGGTGCTGGGCCCTGGGATGAGCTGATCGGTTTTGTCTTACCCAGGAAGGGCAGAGTGTTTCTAGACAGGATAGGCTGGATTGGGAGTGGAAAGGGCAGGGGCAAGGGGCCAGAGAGGGCCTGGGAAGACCCAGCTGGACCAGCTGGGTTCTCTCACTGCCATTACTCCTCACTGGCAACCTGGTTTCTCAGAACCAGTCCACTCCCCACGCAAACACTGTGTAATTGCCTGATCTGGACTGTTGAACAGGGTGTGGGTGGGGGGACGTTTATTTTTCATTAAACGGTTGGAATGAGATTACGGGAGGTGGAGCTCAGCAGGGGGAGTTGCCTTAGAAAATGTGCTGGCTGGCCCAACCTTATCGCTCCCAAACATATGTTTCTGGTACCTTCTGCTACATATCCAAACATTGCTTTCTTCATACGAAACTAGTAATGTTGCCAGCCTTGCCAGACCTATGAGGATGCTTGCACGGGACAGTGTGGAGCTGGGAGAAGGAAGCAAGGCACAGGATTTAAGCTCCCTGGCACTTACCATCTGGGTTTTGAGTAAGCTTCTGCACCTTCCTGGGTCTCAGTTTCTGATCTAAAAAGTGGGTATTTATTGCTTAACTGTAAGGTTGTTTTGAGGACCCCAGCTTCATGATAAGTCTCAAGTGTAAGCTCAAGTATAGTAAATGCCTGGAGAACATCAAAGCGTTTGTTCAAGTAGCTTTTTTTCTCTCCCAATTCTGACTCTACGTGACTCCTATTTCTGAGAAGATGTCTTTTGGATCCTGAGGGCTGTAATCATTCCCAGAAGCCTCTCTTGGATACCTGCTTTAAACCCTACCACATCAGAAAGATACCAATTCTGGGCTCTGCCCCAACTTCCTGGTCTCTTTCTTGGTAGCATTTGTAGATAGGCAGAGCGAGGCTGAGCCCGTACTAATGCCTGCCTTGCTTATTTTTAGTTCCTCATAAATCACAGCCTCTCTCAATTTCAGGCCCTCACACCTGCAATTGCCAAGCTCATTGTACCTGAACTTCCATTTCCCGTTTCCCTTCAAATTACCTATAAGGATATCTCAACGTGAGCTTCATTCTTCTAGGGAACCTTCCTTGACGCTATTGGTCTAGGCCAGAGGCCCCTTCTCTGTATCTTCACACCCTTCTGATTCCCTAGCACTTATCATAGTACAGTATAAGAAGCCCATGTGGATTACTCCAAGACACTACCATAGAGAAACCTATCCTAGATACTAGATAAGGGGGCTGTTGTGTAAGCTTATAGTTCATCACTGCTGTGCACCTGAACAGCCAGGAAAATGGGCTGTGCTCTGGTTCTTCACGGGAACATTTATGAAGGAGACGCTTTTGAAGATATCATTTCTGTTCTTGCCCATGTGTGTCTGAAACCACATAACTGTAGAAAGTTTCTAGCTTCTGTCCATGCTCTTGCCCAACATTGCCTTTATGAACTTACAATGAGATTCTTGAATATTCCTAAGGAGATGTGCTTCCTCTAATATTGAGAAATGGCTGCCACAGCTTTTTTTATTCAATGAATTAACAGTTTTCTTCTGCTGCCTGTACCCAGAGCTTCTAAATTGTCCGTGGTTCATCTGTGATTAAAGTTGTTGAGAGGAATAAATGAAGAAGTTTTCCTAGTCTGCTACCCCTCGGGTTGGAAAAGTACTTCTTAGGTTTGATTTGAGTTGAAAATGTATTTATGACTGGGTTGAGACATGGTCACCATCGTCACCATGGTTCCTCTGTTAACTGTCCCCTGCTTCACACTTAACATGGAAGCTGATCCTGCACTATTTGCAGCCGCTTTCAGCCTTTCCTAGATATGGCACGTGTCTGATCGGCAAAGAAGGGTTCACTTCACCATACCGACAAGGCTGAACTGCACGTTGGGAATCAGAAGCTCAGGTATCAGTCACTGTTTTCTGAGGAATTCAAACCCTAGATATAAACTATTCAGATACATAAGAATAAACAAAAGCTGTTTTTAAGGGCCAACAAGAAAAATAGCACACTACAGGAAGCCTGTACAAAGGAACTATGGTCTTAAAATATCTGGAGTGTTTAGAGAGTTGGATGGTACTCAAAGTGACAGAACTCTGGAGAATCTTTGGAGAAAGGATGGCTGGAAAGGCAGAAGATTCAAGCTGAAGTCAAAGTCTTAAATACTATGTTCAGCAGCTTTTAGGGGAAAGAGAGCCTTGAGCAGTCCCATACGGTGAGGTCAGAAGTTGTGATTCAAAATGATACTTTTGGCAGCTGTGAGGGGAAGGTCTGAAGGTAGGTAAGACCAGAGGTAGGGGTAGCAGGGAGAGAGCTGTGAAAATGGCCAGCCATTGACAAATTCAGGGAGGGAAATCCTCACAAGGTAGTTTCACGGAAGATCATTTTTGCAGGACAAATTTGGATTCCCTCTTTGGTTCCCATTGTCATGATCATTAAATGATCCCAAGGATTGTGTCTAGGACTCACTCAGATCCCAGGAGCTGAGGGGTGGAGGGATGTGTGGTAAGCACAGTCTATGAAGTACGATAACTTCTCTACCATTTTATGCCATGCCAGAACTCTGTTTCATCTTAGGAACTTCTGAATGAGCTGAAGGAGGGCAGACTCCTTGTTTTCTGAGCTAGGCCTGTGATACCTCGTTGCACTGACAGAGAAATTGTAGAAATATTCTGCTTTTAAGGCAGTTCAATCAAACTCAGAAAACTTATTCACAACAAGATTATCAACTCGTGTCACTTAATCTCTAACAAAGTCCTTCTAATATCTTTGTCTCAGTTTCTTTCTTTGAGAATGGGGAAGACACGAAGGCCTTTTTACCTTTAATTGTCTATAGGTCTAAGTTTTAGCTTCTGCACTCCTCCCCTTCAGGACTCTTGGCTATGACTGAGCCAGCCCCTAGGTGATATGCTACCCAAAGCTTATGCCATGTCTTGAAGTCAAAGTTCGGTACACCCGGAGGCTATGCTTATGTTCATTAACTCAGGAAGACACCCACTTTAGATTCTGAAGACATTTTGATTTTGTAAATTTAGTGAGATTCAGGTTGTGTCTTTATCCATCACTGGAATCATTGGAAAAGAAGCAATATGGGTGTGTAGGGGCAACTGATTATGAAAATTTGAGCCGGAACTGGATACGGTGTACAGTACTTTGGAGATGTACTTCATTTTGGGGTTTTCTGTTTTTCAACCCTTGATTTTTATTCTATATCAGTTCTTTACATTTCATCGTTTTCATATTCTCCTGATTTTTCATTCTCATTCTGGAATCTTTTCTGTGGGCTCCTTCAGCCTTTCAAGGATCAACGTCACTTCTGACTTTCAGTGTGGCCTCTGTCTTCTGGGAACCTCTTTTCTGTCGTGTGCTTTCTTTAACTCAGCAAGTCCAAGCCTGAATTGATCCTCTTTCCTGCCAAACTTGCTTCTTCTCCTGTGTTCCCTGTTTCAGGAATGACACCATCCTCCATCTAGTCACTGTGGCTAGAACTTGGGAGTTTTCCTGGACTACTCCCTGACCCTTACTCCTACACCTGACCCGTCAATCACAGCATCCTCCACATTTGGCTCCTGAAACACACTTGGAGTCTACCGTGTTCTCTCCAGCCAAAGGACTACTTACCCGGGTTAGTTCCAACTTTCCTCCTCTCCTATTGGATAATTAAAACTTCTCTTATTTGATGTTTTTACCCTCCAATCTCCATCTCTTCCAGTTAGACTTTCCCCCTGCTGCCATAGTGATTTTCTTCAGACCCCAACCCAGCCATGTATGCCTTCTACTCAAGATATGACATGAAGTCTCAACAGCTTTTAGAAAAAAAGTACAAATTCCCTAGCTTGACCTATGAAGCCAGTTTAATTTGGCTTTGCTTTTGTGCATAGGCTCCTATCCCGACCTTTCATAAATACAAGTTATTTTAGCCACAAGAGATGACTTGCTGTTTTCTGGATGTATTTTATTAGATTGAAGCTCTTGAGTTTCCACACACTGTTCCTGCTGCTTGGTTCGCCCCACCTCCCAGTGCTTTTCTATTTGTCTGTACTAATCTAGGACGCTTGTAGACCTCTCAAACATCATCTCTTACCACTTTGTCACTTTTCTTTGTGCAAGTCCCACTGCTGTTATCGCACCTCCTGGACTGACTCCTCACCCTGGGTCAGAATACTCTTGAATATGGTCCAAAGTTTAGACATGATTTTTTATTCCAATAGCTTCTGAGGTGGCTAACAGCTCTTCTCATGGAGGCTTTCTCTTGGATCTAGGTCATGTGCTCTCCTGGGTTGGTTTTAAGCTATGTGGGCAGTGGACATTCCTGGAACCATGGGACTACTCCTCTTGCCTTTACCATGGGTCCCCTCACCTGTAGTTGTATGACCAACATGGAAATAAATCACACTCTAGAAATTCAATGAATATGACACAAAGAGTTCTAAATATGGCTGGAAGATAGTTTTATTTTTCTTTCTTTGAGATAGGGTCTCACTCTGTAGTCCAGGCCAGTCCTGAACTCACTAGGTAGCCAGGTTGGCAGAGAACTCATGGCAGTTCTCCTGTCTCAGCCTCCTGAATGCTAGAATTACAGGCATGTGCTACCACACCAGCTATTACGTGGTACTGGGGGCTCAAACCCAGGGCCTGTGCTTCATAGGCAAGCACTCTAATCACTGAGCTGTGCTTCCAGCTTGAGTTTTAGTACATGTAGGTTACAGGATTCTGCATGATAAATGAGGCATAATTAGAAAATAAATTATTCACATTCTCCTTCATATTGTTAGTAAGTTTTGCACTTGTGGTCTTCGTCAGCAAAGCTTACTGGCAACCTTCGAGTCTCTGAGAGCTGGTATTCAAGGTGGCATGACAGGTGATACAACCATTTGAGTAGTGATGTAACTGGTGTTAAAAATGCTACCTGGGACCTCATAACCGCCGAGATCCGTGTTGTTTCCAAACAAGTAGGTTCTGATGTGAACATGTGAGTAAATTCACCATTGTTCCTGTTTTTTTTTTTTTTGTCTGAAGACATAAAATTAGCTGGTCACAGAATTTTTGAAAATAAAATACACGAAAGAGATATGTATATGTACATACATACCCACCCCAGCACCTCCCCCGCCACACACGGCGAAGTGACTCATGTGAGAATGATTGTGGAAGCTGAGAAGCCCCAATAATCTGCAATGTAGAAACATAGGGAAATTGAGAGTACAATCCCACCCAGGATTCAGAGGCCTGAGAACCGGGCAGCCAGTGGTGCAAATCTCAGTCCAAGAGGAGAAGACTAATGTACCAGGCTAATCAGGCAGGCGGGAAGAAAAAGGGCGGATTCCTCTTTCCTCCACCTTTTTGTTCTACACACACCTTCAGAAGAGCTGGATGATGACTAGTCACATTGAGGAGGGCCATCTGTGTTATTGCACCCACCTGTTCCAATGCTGCTGTCATCCAGAAACACTCTCACAGATACACCGAAAAATCATGTTTAAACAGATGTCTGGACCCTGTGGCACAATTAGGTCGCCACATAGAACTATCCATTGCAAGATAGTTCCTGGGCACAAACAGGAAGGTATAGCATCTGGACACTGTGAAGAATCCTTGTGTTTGCACAGATTTGATAATAAATGGGTATATCGTCACCTCTTCTCGACTTATTATTCTAGGTTTCTCCGATCAATCACTGTGGCCCACATAAGGCATTTTTTGTTCTATATTTTAAAAATTAAATTGATTATTTGACAGGATCCCACCAGAGCAGTTTTCTCAGGGTCTCAAGTCTCCTAGGGACAGCTCTGCTATGCAGGAAAGCCTTGTATCTATTTCACAATGACCCCCGCCTGTCCCAAGAGAGTATTATGCATTTGTGTAGTGACTGTTTCAAGCTGAGCTACCTTAAATAGCCTCAATGTGGTGGATATCTGTCTCTTTGTTTTTAAAGAGTGTGAGAGCAGGAGTTCAGACAAATAAAACTACATTCACTGATGGGGAAATGACCAAAAGAAATGTAAGGAAAGCGTGCTACAAAGATACCCAATTATATATTCTAGTTATGTGCCTCCTATCTAAGGTATAGGTGTTGAATATTTTTTCCCATTTTTTGAGTTCTTTCTTTGTTCTGTTGATAATTTTGTTTTCCATGCAGAAACTTTTTAATTTGAAATAATCCCCTGTGTTATTTCTGGGTACTATTTCTTTTGGTATGGGTGTCTTATTAAGAAAGTCCTTGCCTACACTTACATCTTTTAGATTTTTGCCTAATTTGTCTTCTGGAGGTTCAGTGTTTCAGTTTTAATATCCACATCTTTGATTTGATTTTGGTGCATGGTGTGTGTCTAGATTCATTCTTCTGCACAAAATCAAAGACTTCATTGAACATTGGGCAATGGAAATGAATAGACAATTCTCAGATGAAGAAGTTCAAATGTTCAGTAAATACACGAAAAGATGTTCAACATCCTTAGCCACTAAAGAAATGCAAATAAAGCATTACTAAGATGACATGTAACCCCAGAGGGAATGGCATATATCAAAAACTCCAAGAGCAATCAGTGCTGCCAAGGCTGTGGGGAAAAAGGAATTCACTTACACTGCTGGTAGGAATGTAAACTGGTACGACCATTATGGAAAGCAGTATGGAATTTTCTCAAAACCTGTTCTGAAAATTTTTCCAAGAGTTAAAAGTATCATATAACAAAGATGCGTACATATACATGTTCAAAGCAGCACAACTAATGATAGCTGAAATGTGAAGACACAAAAATACTCAGAGACCAATGGATACATAAATTGTGATATTTGTACACAGTGGAATACTGCTCATCTATAAAGACAGATTTGTGGCTCTTGTAGGTAAATTGATGCAACTTGAGACCATCAGGCTCAGATGCAGAAAGTTTCATATTGAATGGCTTGCCTAATAGGAGAAACCCAGATCATAGTTACTGCATAGAACTAAATGGGAGGAATAATGGGAACTAGTGGGGAGGGGGAAGGTGTGAAAGTGTCAAAAAGGGAGACAGGAAGGATTTGTAATTTTGTTATGATATATATGTACACAAAATACTCAAGTTCAACGTGAATATTATGTATTGTGTATATACATGTCAATAGAATGGAAAAATAGATACTCAATTGTGCAGCTTTATGGTAATGAGTAGGTATTACACCAATTTAATGTTACCTTAATTTTAGAGATAAAGCTTACACTGCTAAATTATGGATGTAAGTGAGATTCAAGGATCCAAACATCTATACCCCTTCCACTATATTATCTTGATATGAATTAAATAGAAGTCAATAGCATCATTCCCAATGGACATAGGTTTAATGGATATAGGTTAAAAAGGAGAAGTAAATATTAAGAAAGGGCATGTAGTCTAACACCTAGAGAAATGATCCACATTTGTAGAAACTGTTAGGAGCTGGGGACATAGCTCAGCAGTTAAAGTGCTTGCCTAAAAAGCATAAAGCCCTGGGTTCTATTCCCCAGCACCACATAAACTGAGCGTGGTGGTGTACTCCTATAATCCCAGAACTTGGACCAGTGAGGCAGGAGGATTGCTGTGAGTTCCAGGCCAGCCTAGGCTACATAGTTAGTGAGTTCAGGGATGCCTTGGCTACAGGATGAGATCTTATCAAACACACACACACACACACACACACACACACACACACACACACACCATCCAAGCATCCTCTGTTAGAAGTGCTAGACTCAAGAGAAGCAAATGCTTCTGAAAAACCACTGAAAGCAAAAATGAAGTGTTTGTAAACAGGTGATGGAGAAGGTTGGAGAGTCGACAATTTGGGTACGACAGTATAATGTTGATAGTTATTTGCAAAAAATTCCATGTAGCTCAATTCATCAAAGTCTTTAATCTACTAAGATGAAAACTCAAGATAGGAACTAGCGGGAAGGTGAAAGTCATACCTCGCTGCTCTTTATTAATCCAAGTCTGGATCCCACTGCGACTATAGCCCAGGGCTTGCTCAAATCTGTGAAATTTGACAACTTTCTTTGAAAATAAGACTGGGAGGAATGGGATGCCAGAGGACTGGAGGTGGACACATCTTATCTTGATTATCACAACCAGGATTCTAAAAATGTATGGACTCAAGGCCAGTCTTTGACAAGTTGCTAGAAATAATTGTTGAGAAAGAATAAAGGTTATGTGCACTTCAAGAGGAAGAAATAGGTTAACCCATAAGTTTTAGAGAACCTATTAAAGCCTTCATAGGTTAACTAAAAATAAGTAGTTCCAAAAAATTTTTAGTCTTTAAAATAATAAACCTCTTCTACTAGTGCTGTGGATATTGATCATTATTTTTCTTCTCTTTACCATTTGAAATAATAGGTAGAAATAACTACCTCTATGTAGGTTGGTGAGATATGGATCTCGTTGTACTATAAAGCTGAAAAATAACATAATTTCCCAGCCTCCTGTGTATCAAGGACATTGACAGGTGCTCCAGGTTTGGCCAATCAGAGGCGGCCACCCACGACTGGAAGCTGGATTTGAATGACGTCAAGGAGTACAAATGTGGACGAAGAATCAACCCTTCTGGTTGAGTTGCCAGGAGTAGTAGTGGCGTCCACATTCAAAACGGAGCTCTGTGACCAGGCCAGTCAGATTGGAGGGGCAGTAGCAACAGCTTCTCCCCAGATCAGTTCTACTGTGTGGTGTGTGGACTGTTGTCTGACTTGTTCTCCATCCTTCTAGAGACTTTGTAAGCTTCAAAATAAACTATAAACAGATGCCTCCCAGACATAGGCAAGCCCAGTCTATTGGTTGCAATGAGTAAGTGTAAAATGACAACCACTTCTGTTATGTCTGAGTAGCTTCATAGACAGTGTTTCTTGATGGTAAGAGGCATTGGTCAGAAAATTCTTACTTTACCAGTAAGAACAAGGTGGAAAATAGTGAAATGGAAGATGTTGGAGCGAGATGAATGGGATGTTTACGTCTTCAAATATTGAGTGATTTCCCACGAAGATCTCTAAAGAGGCCTCTAGTTCCAGTTGAGTGTCTCAGGGATCACCAAAGGGTAGGAAAATGGGCAGTTAAGCTGTGGAACTCTTCCCCATGTTGCCACTGGAACAACACAGTTCCGATTCCAAGACAGATGTTTGAAAGCCATCATTGAGAACATAGTTAAAGCTATTAGTGATAATAATAACAGACCATAGTTATTGAGCATTTATAGATATCAGAAACCACACCTAGAAGTGTATGTATATATGTTATAGCTTATTTAGTTCTCCCAATATCCATACACAGGTATTATCTTTACAGTTAGGGAAACTGAGGCTCAGAGAATTTAAGTAAATCACCCAAGTTTCTACAACTCATAAGTGGCATAGAAGGCATTTTAACTTAGGCTTATGCATTCTGGATCAATTTCTTATTGGAAAAATTGATGATACAGTCCAAAAACCAGATATATTTTGCATAGTGGAAGATTTATGAGGAAGAGGCAAAACTGTACATTTGGATATAAAAACACAATGGCATCAAAGAGTGAATATTTCCAGGAAATTTATTTGTGGATCTGTTGCATAAAGATATGTCAATACAGTGGAAGTTCACTACCATCTCATGCATTATGAATCTCAAATTCCAGAACTCTGTGACGACAAAATCCTTGACACCAAAGAGTGGGCTGCTTCTTGACACTGTGAACTCCCTCTCATCAGCAGCAGTCTAGAAAAGAGAGCTCTGGTGAGGAGACAAGTTGACCTGGAACCCTTTCAAGATTCTAAGACTCATTGGTTGTTGATCATAGGACCAGATATTTCAAAGCATTCTTGTTAAACTTAAGCAATTGTATCTTCTCTAGACTCATCTGATAGGGAAATCCTAGGCCGACAGATGCAACTTCAGCGTGTGACACCTAGCCTATGGGGAATGGATTCTACCCTAAAGGGAATGCCATTCCATCGCAGCTCATTGAGAAGGGCCCTGATATGAACAGATTTATATATTTGAGAGTCGAGTAGGCGGAGGAGGAGAAATGGAATCAAGGTTTTAGCAGTAGTTCTGAAGATGGAACTGCTAGAGATACGTTTCTGGGCCAGAGCAAACACAACCAAGAGTTAGACTGGAAAGGTAGTACAGAGTCCAGGAAACTCTCAGGTGAGGGCTGGGAGGGGTGGAGCTGTCCAGAAGTGGCAGTGCTGGTGCCTTCAGGCTGTGGAAACACTAGGGTCCAAGAAGGTCCACGGAGAAGCATGTCTGCGGAGGAGCCCAGTGGGAAGTGGGTCATATAGTCTCGGATGCTTTAAAAGATGGGTTAGCCAGAAGTTGGTCAGGACCTAGAGGGCAAGCATCAAGACAGGTGGAGCTCCCACCTAGCATTTAGGGACTAGGTGGGAAAGGACAAAAATGAGACAGTGGCCATGGCATGATCCTGGTCTTCCAGTAGGATGTGGGATTCTGGGTGGGCTGGAAGCCATAGAGAAGGAGGTGTCTTACTGTGAATTTCCCTTACCAGGAAGTCCAGTGCCCTGATCCCCGTTTACTTGATGTTTCCATATTAATTAGATATGAGGGAAAAAGTATAATTCTTGGAAATTAACTCTTCCTAGAAAGTCCTCAACAGCCATCACATCCCTCTGGGCCTTTACACTGAACTAGTTCACTATCTCCAGAAATTCAGTCACATTTACCTAATTCTCTAGGACAACCATGTGCCCTGCAGCTAGTGTTTTGATCATTAGTCTTTTAATTTTCCCTCATTAATGTCAGAGCTCTTCTTTCCCACACAGCAAGCTATCTGAGCCTAAGCTTCACTATCTGTAAAATGAAGGCATCCATAATGATCACCGCAGTAGAGACAGGCAATGCGTTAAAATGTCTTAGCACATAGTAAGTACTTTATACAAGCTCATTATTGAGGAAATACTAAACCAAATAACCTATTTGCAAGGGATCAAAAGATTCTGAATAGTACTACTAAAGTTTGGCCAGACCTTTTGGGGTAGACAGCAGGGTATAACATGAGGAGTTTGGTCAGGCTGTCATTACGATCCCTCTGGCTTTGATATTTTTAGGACACTAAGGCGGTTTAGTCCGAACCAACAAGAGTAATTGAAACTAAATGACTGTTTTTGATGAGCTTTACTGAGGGCCTACCACCTACTGATTCATAGACTAGGCATTTTTACATTCATTAACATATTTGATCTTCAGAGGATGTTTGCAGTCAAAGTGTTTCAAGTACCACCTCAATGGAACCAATAGTATATGTTCATCCTTGTTTTTTTTTTTTTTTTTTTTTTTCATGTCTTCCTGCTTGGTTGAGAGCTGTTATTCTGCCTAGTGCCTTTGAGTCTTCTCAGTATTGGTATCTATTCTTTTTCTAAGCTCCAAATTGCTTCTTGTAGTTCCCTTCCAATTCTTTTTCTTACAATGGTCCTAGAAGGACCATCTTATCTATTCAGTGTGGCTCAGAGGATCCATGTATAGGCTCTGTTATTCTATTGATTGAACCAAAGTCCCAGGAATCTTTCATAAATGTTCTGTTAGTACATGGATTGTAGAGGTCATGGGTAAACCTTAGAGCATGGAGCTAACAAGATCAGGGCAGGGCCAGAGACTATTTAAACAGGCTGCGTTCCGGTGGCTAGTGGTGACAGTGGCTGTTAGTCTTTTAATTGAACATATACTATTTTTCTGGCTGCAGGTTAAATCAGCGATTTTCAAGCAGGAAGGATGTCATGAAGCTTTTGAAAATATCTGTACATGCTCAGTTGTCCTAACTGGGGGACAAGGAATTCTACTGGCCTCTGGAGGATAGAGGCCAGAGATCCTGCTCCTATAATATTCAAGGTATCCCATTAAAATTTTTCTCTGGACTGAATGTCAGTAGTACTGAGGTTGAGAAACTGGGTTAAAATCTTTGTATGTTATTTCATTTAATCATTGAACTAATTTTTGTAAGCAGATACCACTACTACTACTGCTACTACTACTATTACTGTGCCTATTTTACAAGTGAGAGAATTGAGGATTAAGTACATGAAGAAATGTATCCAAATTCATGAAGCTGAGAGGCTGAATCCGGTCATGGTCCCAGGTTTGGCTGAATTCAAAGACTGCACTTTGGCATTTCAGTGGAGGTTAAAAGACAATCTAGCTGAGTACCTAGGTCAGAATAAGGACTATGGATCGAGAATTAATTCTCAGACAGATCTGAAGGGTCCAATTTCCCATGGTTCAGGAACTATAAAGTTTTGCTGCTCTTGCAAGAGAAGAGAAAGACTCGGCCTCACCTGGAGATAGGGTCGGTCATTGCCCCTCAGGCTGACCTGGAAGCTGATCTTGACTTATTCTCAGCTGAGCTGAGCTGAGTTGAAGAAGGCAAGACCACCACCTCAGGCCACTTAGCATGGTCTTGTGAATCTGACCTTGGTGGCTTCGGAATCGAGTGCAAGCCGGCAAACAGCTATAGCACATGCTTGCAGTAAGTGAATGATGCTGTCGCTGCCTGGGGATCAGATCTCCTCTGCTTTTCTCTGCAGTCATACTCAGAATATCAACAAAAGGGGAGTTAACAAATGCATGGACTCAGTCTGGCACTCAGTGGGCCCCAATGATGAGTGAATGAATAAATTGAGTCAGTGGGGAAGTACATCTTCTATGAGGTCAAACATTGGAATACAGTAAAGGTGAACGAGGGCAAGGCCAGGCTGGCCCAGTGGGCGTCATGTTGATGGGTGGGATGGTGCCAAGATCTCAAGAGGGGTCAGCAATGTGGCAGCTGGAGCTGCAGCTCATAGAACACCAGCCACAGAACTGCAAGGAGGTCGGGCTCCAAGCACCCAATGACTAATATTTGGACGGCTTCATTGGAATGTTTTGGCAACCAGTCTTCAAACTCAGTGACCTTTAGCCCCAGGGACAGCAGGGCTTGGAGGTTTTTTTTTTTTTTTTCCTCAGGACCTCCTCTGGGGGAGGGTTGAGGTCATGGATGGACTCTGGAATTTGGTTTATTGTTCTTGAGGTGGGATAATTCTCAATATTTTGGTTTGCTCTTTCTAGACCTTCTCAAAGATCATATTCATACAGAAAACTGGCTTCATAGAATCCAGAGAAGCCAGGAAAAGTCACGCAATGCTGGAATCATTTTGTTTTTATTCCTCTATGGAGGAAAGGGGAGGAGGGCACAAGGGCAGAAAGAGAACTGAAATTCGTTGGTGGTTTATTTTGGGCTGAGAGATTTTCATGGTCGAATTAGGAAGGCAACAGGGTACCCTGCCTCAAAGCATGGTGTGAGACAGACCTGATCACCAGTGGCTTGGCTGTGTGTCTCAACTTCCTTAAATCTCAATGTACTCATTGATAATATAGGGATATTTATGCATACTTATGAATATTCTGATAAAGTTCTAAGTGAATGCCCCAAATGTACTTATTTCAGCACTTGGCACAGAAGAAGGGCTCACTAAATTTAGCACGCATCGTCATTATTTACTAGTCTTTCCACCCTGGGAGATGGGACTCAGTTTCTCGTTTTGTGTATTGAGACTCAGAGGGGTTATGGTGAAGCAGCTCTGCTCTCGGTTCCTCTGGCAAGTCTTTGACCCGCAGGCCCAGTCAGGTGCCCCTTCTTCGCACGGCCCCGGGCCCCAGCCCTTCCCTCTCAGCTTGGATTGCGGCGTGGAGTGCGTGCATGTTCATAGTCACCGCGCACACCACAGTAGGTGAATGTGCACAGTCTCTGGGCCCGTGTTCCCAATGCTCAGCAGAATGCCTAGTGAACGGCAAAGATGACTGTATCAGCTGATGGCTAGGTCATTCCGGTTCGTTTGACTCAGTGGTCTGAATGGTCTTGCTTCTTTCTCCCAGTGAGTGCGGGTGTGCTCTTTCTTAGGAATTGTAAGTGAGTAAAATGGGCAGCTGGGGACATCTGTTAGATTTTACCACGTTTCTTCTCTTTAGTGAAGTAGCAATGGCAGACACAGCCATGGAAAACCATCTCTGGATGCCCACCTTCCTTCTCAAATGTTTAAAGAATCCAGGTCATAACCTAACATTTTCATAAAAGAAAGATAAATGTGCCCTTTCCTTAGAAAGAATTGGGAGTCAGCTAAACATTTCCTTATTGCGGAAATATGTGCATCACAGTGGGCCCTTGCAAGTTACAGAAAAACAGTGACTGATGTTAGCACAGGGTTGTAATTGTACATCTTTCAACAACTGTTTATTTCTTCCACTTTTCACTCTTAGTGCGTTCAGTTCTCCCATTTCTCATGAGGGTCATTAAGAATGGCACCTTTGCCAGCTACTGGAGAGTGAGACCATGCCCCAGGTAGAAAAGCTGTCCCTCTTTCACTCATCCATTCATTCGATGTTTTGAGCTACTGTGTTCTGGATCTTGAACTTACAAGGTAGCATAAAAGGAGGTACGTCCCTGCTCTCTGTAGTTTGCAGTTTGATGGGAATTAGTCATACAGTCACACTTATGAGCACATAATTATAAATAGATTTAAGTACTCAGGAGGAAAAAATACTTCGTGGAGGACTTGACCTTGACTAGATGGTTAGGGAGTACTTTCTTGAGGAAGTGAAACTGACCAAGGATCTGAAGAATGCATAGGAGGTGGCTACTAGTTGGTTGTTCAAGAATGTTCTAGACAAAGTTATCAGAGTGTACAAGGTCTTGGAAGAGAGTTGTAACTAAAAGATGGCTAGACAGATAGGCAGTGATGGACTCCATGGGGCTTTGCAGCCAAGGGTCTAAAATGAGAAAGTGCGTAGAAGCTATGAGTTATCATTTGGTTTAATTTTACAAATATTTCAGCTGCTATGGAGAGAATGAAGATACTTGAGTGAATGTGAGGAGACTGGTGAGAAAAAATATGGTTGTTCAGGGAAAGCCATTTATTAGATTCCTTGGGGATACTGGAAATGGAGACCAGAACATGGGCACTTATAGGGGATGCCTCTGGTAGATGTGGAGATTGATGTAAAAAGTAATATCAGTGGAGACGTTTCAGTTTTTGATTTTGATAACTGGAAGGATGCTGACCCTCAGAGGTGGCAGACAAAGGATCAGACTCAGGGTGGAGGGAGTAGAAGATGAATCTGGTCTTGAGGGTAGGGCCTACGAACGTCTGAGTGTAGATGCTGGGAGACAGAGAGATGTGTGCAGACACCAAACTCTGAGGTCTCCAGAGAATCAACTCTGGAACTCACCTAAATTTTCCAGTTCAGCTACTCCTCTGTACATTTTTGGTCAGGCCATGGTTAAAGTGCTCATGTTTTTCATCTATAGTAAGGTATTTTTCAACTTTTTTGAGTGAAAAAAAATGTAGTCTTCCCAATAAGAGGTGAATCTGATCCTATACATTACTTCTTTTTTTTCTTCCTGATTTATTAATATGTATATATGATACATAATATTTACATGAAACTTGAGGACTTTGTGCACATATTTATCAGACAAAGTTACAAACTTTCCCCCTCTCCTTTTTTGACTTTCCCACACCCTTCGCTTCCTCTATCTTCCAATGCCCCCACCCCCCTTTGAAAATGGCTGTATTCTGGGTTGCTCATATTAGAGAAACCATTCTGTATTTACCCTTCTGTGTCTGACTCACTTTACTGAGCACGATGGTCTCAGGTTGTATCCATTTACCTATAAAAGCTTTAAAACTATTTGTCTTTATATATGCATCGTACACCATTTTGGACACATCCCACAATTTATGTATCCATTGGTATGTTGATGGGTATTTTGATGCCATCCACATTTTAGCTATTGTTAGTTGTGCTGCTATGAACATAGGTATACATCTGTGTCTTTTATGTGATGATTTTAACTCTTTTGGAAAGACTCCCAGAAGAGGTATTGCTGGATCAAAGGGGATATTTATTTTCAGCCTCTTGAGGAATTTTCATACTGCCCTTCGTAGTGATTGTATCAGTTTGTAATTCCACCAGCAGTGTGAAAGGGTTTCTTTTTTTCTTATAGCCTCACCAGCATTGATTCCTGTTTGAGTTCTTGACATATGCTATTCTCTCTGGGGTTAGATGGTGTCTTAGTGACGTTTTCATTTGCATTTCCCTAGTGGCTAAGGATGTTGAACATCTTTTCATGTATTTACTGGCTATTTGATCTTTATTTAATAATTGTCTATTCTTTTCCATTGCCAATTTTTTAGTCAAGTCTTTGATTTGAGGGATCTGTGTGTATTACTTCCGTTAAGGAGCTATAATGAAATGCTAGCTTGAAAGGGCTTCATATGAATCTTGAGGCATATGAACAAAGGTTTCTGAGCCTGAAAGGGGTCTGTCTCACTTGCATAGATGTTGTAGGAAGGGGTCTGTTGAGTCAGATGTGGGATCTGTCTTTATTCTGATCAAATCAATACTACCTATCTGTCTGATAATTTTTAATAACGTCACTCTTTTGTTCATTGATTCATTTAGCCAGGCTTTGATGAGTACATGGTTTTAGACGCTGAAAATACATAGAGAATAAGATAGATAAGGTCTCAGCCCTCCTGAAGATTTTGCTCCATTTGGATAAACAAAAAACAAATAATAAAGTAATTTCTGATGACATTAAGGAAGACTCTCTCTGAGGCTTAGCATTTGAGGAGGACCCAGTGGATGAACTGGCCAGTCACACATAGGGAAGGTGGAGATTGGGAGTATCCGTGGAATCAGACACGTGAGAGTCCTGAGGATGCGTTTTTGAGGAATAGAAAGAAGGTCAGAGTGTTGGCTCAGAAAGCTGGGGGAAAATGATAAAGATAAAATTGTTGTGACCACAGTAGCTGGATAAGGTAGGAATTTGTAGGTTATGGAGCATTTTGCTGTAAGTACATTGGGAAGATATTGAAGAATTCAAAGCAGGCAGATGATCTTTTATGAATTATTAGCTAAAATGATTATTCTAGCTACTTTGTAGGCAGCTGATTATTGGAAGATGAAGGGAAGAAGTCCAATGGGAGAAGATGTTGAATTTGTCTCAGGCTGAGGCCACAAGGATAGTGGTTATCGTTGGCTTCCAAGCCTTTTTACACAGGCAAAACCCCTCCATGCTCGGGAGGACTCTAGAATTAAGGGGTGTCAGATATGTGGTGGTGAGGGCTTTTTTTCTTTTTCCCTTGTGGTTTTGAGTAAGGAAGGAGTATCTTAGGCTACCTATAAAATACATGATATAGTTAATGTACAGATCAATGTATTAAAACTTTTCCTTTAAAAATTTTCATTATTATGTTAAACAAAAGGATTAAGAAAAAACAAAATGGGTAAGGCCAGGTTTAATAATAACAACAAAGATATGGCAAAATATAGAAAAAAAAACTTTTGGTAAATATCCCAATAAAGGGATTGGTTGGATTCAGAGAAGAGGCATCAAGATTTAACTACTGCGACCCATTCGAGGAATAGGAAGCTGAGTTAGAGTGGTGACTTAAGTGAAATGACTTAGGTGCGGAAGATTAATATGTTAAACACTGCATGGTTTCTCGGACTTGGAAAACCCAGAACACAGACATTCTTTGGAACTACATGAAGTGATAGCCGGAGTCGGAGGAAAGGATAGAGATGGGGTGGGAGAGTATAAAATGGGAAGGGATTGTAAAGCTGATACGATACATAGGTGTACGAAACACCCAAATTCATTGTAAATACTATGTATTACATTTGTATATTAATAAAAACAGTGGAGGAAAAATCCAAAACAAAAACGAGGACCACAAGTTGGCCATGCCAGCCCGCCAACCCTGTTATCCATTGCTTATTCTAGCTAACATTACAGCTACCTCCTAAAACTCAGAAGGCTGCGTGGAGTATTTGTTTCCATTAAACAACTTGTAAATTTAATTTCTCTTATCTTACAGCTTCATTGCTGTGGTTGTTGTTTCACCAATTAAATCATTGACCAATGGAAAGTTTGTGTTATCTTTGGGGAGATCCAATCATAAAGATAAAAGGGGACACAACTGCACGCTCTTCTAGACACGCAAGTGAGTTGGCAGTCTATGTCTAACTGGTGACAGATGTCTAGGCTTTGGGAAATATTCATGGAAGATGGAATTGCATTTTCAAAGGCATAAAAACTCACCATGTGTTCAAGTACAACCAAATAGTTCACTGCACCCAGCACACTTTTGACGTGGCAGGGGTGTCGGCACTTGAGAGTAGAAAGAGATTGATAGTGTTTGGCAGCAGTAAAGGGCTAATGAGGGCTGTAGTGCGAAGGAGAGATATGCACAAATGCAGACTTTGGAAAGATACCCCGGCAGAGAGAAGAGTGGGTTTGAGATTGTGAGGCCAGAGGCGAAGATTGTGATTAGAAGGCTGACATCATAATCGTAAGGTGCAGCTATTAATCCTTGCGTTTAAGCCCAGGAGTGGCCACGGGAAAGGGGAAAAACATGGTGTATATTTAAGTGGGAAAGGTGGCAAGTTCTGGTGTCTGGTTGAGGGAGCAGGGAAGAGGTGCATATGGGGAAAAAAAAAATCTCCAAGTTTCTGGCTTGAGTGAGTAGGAGGAAGAAAGAAAGAAGACTGTGATCGCTGTGAAAATGCCTTGCTTGTACACTAGATGAAATAAATCGAGATTGTAAATTGCAAAAATTGCTTTAGTTTTCCACCCCCTCCTGTATGTTTACCCCTTTAAAATGGATTTTTGAAGCCCTTAGTATCAAAAGATGGAGTTAGTCCTTCATCCCACAAATTTGCGTGTTCACTATGAAAATTTTTGGTCAATAGAATGTGATGGGAATGATTATTATTCCAGTTTTGAGTCTAGGCCTAAACAGAACTTGTGGTCTGAGATTTTTCTCTTGGGACCTTTGTAGCTGTCATGTGAACAGGATAGCTTGTTGGATGACAGGAGGCTGTGTGGATACAAAACAAGCCTTTCCGATTGAGAGTATCCCTCCTTGTCCAGGCCCCAGCCGTCCGAGTGGTTGCATGATCTATACCTGATCGTAGCCAAGAACTTATTAGCAGGACTCGGCTCAAATTGCCTGTCTACAAAACCATGAGCTAACCCAATGACTGTTGTTTTAATCCACTATATTTATGGGTGGCCTATTAGGGAGCAAAAGTGAAGTGATACAGAGATTTTCAAAACAGATGTAAAGCTGAAATCAATTTAGGTGATGGAGGCTGCCGTCATCCTATTATATAAGTTTTACTGGGCTCTGTGGTATGGACAGAGAACTAAATTAGAATCAGAGGCCTCTTGATTAATGTTCCCATAAAATTCTCAGAATATTTTGTTTAATGACTCAGTATGTATACGTTTGCAGAGAATGCAATGTGTCCCTTTGATGTCCTTATCTTTGTCTTAGTGTGGTTATGCTCCATTTGGAAGACACAGGGTGATCAATGCTCCTGGTTTGCTTGGGATTCTCCTGAAAGTCTCACAAGCCCAGGAAACCCTTGAGTCCCAGGCAAGTCAGGACAGTTGCCGACCCTACTTTTCCAGTGCCTTTTGCTGTTCTCGCATGAGCTGTGTCCATGTTCACTGGCATGTGGCAGCAAAGAGAGGCTTTGCTGTTCCCTGTTTTATAGACAGTGAACCTGAGACCCAGCAGGTGCAAAGATCCCACCCAAGACTGTGGGCTCGAGGGCAGCGCAGAGAGAAGTTGAAGTCAGATCAGCCTAGCACTCATGCCTGCACCTGTTAGTGTGTACCTGCTGCTCCTGAGGTTGCTACACCAAGCCCTTGCTGCTTGGCTGTGCAGATGAGGGTGATGTCTCAGACACACTCTCCAGTAAGGCAAACTTTCCATTCAGTTGATTGACATCCATCTTCAGCGAGTTCCTACGCCAAGAAAGCCGGTTGCTTATTCTGTTCCTTCTATGTGCTATGTGACTCAGGCCCCCTGGCAGCTCCGATCCCATCGTCAGAGACAGAAAAGCTGCCACCTCGGTTCTGAAAACATCCCTACACACGAGTCTCATATACATGAAACTCAGACCCAGAGACGGAACTCAAGGAACCCAGAATAAGATGATATGTGGGAGGGGAAAAGGACAGGAATAGAGAACTGGCTTCATCTCTTTCACGAACCTTGTTGATGCTTTATCGTGAACTCTTTGTTTAAAAAAAAATCCATTTTCATACATTCAAAATTCCAAGCTGCTGAAAATTTCCTCCTGTGATGAGACGCATTCAGAACAAAACGTGCGGCCTGATTTGTCTTTCCCTGAAATCAAAGGCGGTATTCTAAAGAGACTGCGTTTGCCACACAAAGGTGGCAGATGTTTGCCGAGATTATAGCTGCACAAGCATTCTGCACGCCTGATCTTGGGCGCATTTCAGTTTTTGAAAAGAAACAGTTTTATGTCACTTCTAGATGCCCTGGAAACTTCTGCTACTGACGGTACGTAGCCGTGGCTGGGGTCGGATGTGAACAAAGGCAGGTGTGCTGACCTGGCCTTCTACAGGCAAGTGCCTTCTAAGCAAGGCCGCGATTCTCTTTTCTTCCCCCTCAGGTGCTGAGAGTGGAATCTACAGTACCTTGCGTGGGAAGCGCGTGCTCTGCCCCTAAACTCACATCCCGCCTGGCCGTGAGTGAGCGTGGACGGAGCGCAGCGGAGGTAGGATGAGTCAGCTTTCCAAGGATTCTTTAGCGTTTTTGTGCACCAGAGACGCGTAGGTCCTCCAGGAGAACGCACCAGACTTTCAAGAGACAAGATCTTAGCTCGTATGTTTATTTGATATTTGCTACTTTTCTTGGATACATGGACTAATGATTAAGTAATGGGCTACACCTTAGCTATGGTCCGCTGCATCCCTCAGATGCCTTTGTTTCTGTTGGTTCATTTCTCTCTCTGTTTTTCTAAATTTCCCCCCATTTTATTGATATGTATAAGCGCAAAATTTAAGGTTTGCAACGAAGTTTAGCCTTTTGTGCACCTACGTATCTTGTCAAGGTGACAGCTACTTTCCCGCTCTCGCTCTCCTTTTTTCCCTTCCCCTACCCACCCTGCCCTCCCTCCTCCTCTACCCAACCGCCCTGGTTCACTTTGTTTTTCATTTTAAGTTCCGTAAGAGTTGTGATCTGGGACTCTCATATCAGAGAGACCATTCGATGTTTCACCTTCTGCTTCTGACTCACTTCACTAAGCATGATGATGTTCTCAAGTTTCTTCCATTTGCCTGTAAAAGCCTCCAAGCTGTTGGACTTTATAGATGCATAGTATTCCATTGTGTATAAATACCACAATTTGTGTATCCGTTGGTCTGTTGATGAATATTTTGGTGACTTCCATATTTTAGCTATTGTTAGTTGTGTTGCTATGAACATGAGTATACATATGTCTCTGCTATGTGTTGTTTTGGCCTCTTTTGGATATATTTCCAGAAAACACGGCGAGCTCCTTCTTTGACTCCCTCAGCCCATGCTGCCTTTTTCCTCCTCTCTCCATGCTTAGACAACCTGTTTCTGTGCACTTACCAATCAATACTTCAGTAACTGTAGGTATCTTTTTTTCTTATTTATCTCTGCCTATACCTATTAGATTTATTTTCAGACTTCTGGGGTATTTTTTTTGTTGTTGTTGTTGTTCCATTTTCACTGGATTCCGAGGGTGGCTTCTTTGTCATTATGTGGTCTGATTTCTGTCTATGTGACTTAGAAGGCTCAGATCCTTGCAGCAGTTAAGCTAAAGTGCAAGTTGTCAATATTGAAAAGGAAGTCTGCTGGCTGGTATGCCTTCTGGGATAGTAAGTCTGGCCAATTCAGAGGCGCTAAAGCTTGCTGATCTCAAGCCCTGAGAGTACAAGTGGCCTTTAGGTGCCCTCCAGGCCCAGTGTGTCTTCTGGTTGTTAGAAAAGGAAGATCTCTCTTTTTTACAGTCTGATCTGTGGTAAATGCTTGACGCAGAACTCTAAGAGTTAAAAGTATAGTTTGAATTTAGAAAAATTGGTTTGAAACCTCCACACCACCACTTACTAACTATGATTCGTGACAAGTTATTCAGTTTCTCAAAACTTCTGTTTTCTTAGTTATCAAGGGGCAGTCCTACTAAGAGTCGGTCTTTGTAGAGCCCTACTATATGCCAGGTGGAGTATTTTATTTAAATTTTTTAGTAAAATCTCACAACACAAGTGTCTCATCATAGAAACTTTGAAGGACACGGTTCATTATCATCAAGCATGGCTGTATCATTGTGAAACGGATCTCCAGAGCTTTTTCGTTTTGCAAAACTGAAACTCTATACCCATTAGACAACTTTCCATTCTTCCCTCCCGCAGGTCCTAGTAACCACCATTGTATTTTCTGCCTCTATGACTTTGATGGCTTTGAATTGACTCAAATAGGTTGAATAATACAGCATTTGTTTGTTTTATTGTGGTCAGCTTCTTTCACTCAGCATAAGTTCCTTAAGGATCATCCATCGTGTAGCATGTGTCAAAATTTCTTTCCTTTCAAAGTTTGAGTAATATTTCATTTTATGTATAGATCACACTTTGCTTATCTACTAATCTGTTGGTGGATGCTAGTGTTACTTCCCCATTGTGGGTAATGCTTGTTTGAACAGGGGCATGCCAATATTTATGTAGGACCTTATTTTCCATTATTTTGGGTATGTGCCCAGCAATAGGATTGCTGGGTCATGTGATAATCTTTTTTTGAGGAATAACTATACAGTTTATATAGTGGTGGCAGCATGTAATATTCCTACCAGCAGTGTACAAGTATTCTGATCATTTCATACTCTCACTAGCACTTACTAACTTCTGATTTTTTTGATTTGGACATCCTAATGGGTATGGAGTGATATTTCTGTGTTTTTTTCCCCTACTGTTGCTGCTGGAAATGGTATTGATTTGGAATCTGAAGATGGCATGCAAGAGAGGAGTACACTTAAGAATAAATGATTTTCCTAATGATTAGTGGCGTCGCACATCTCTCCATATGCTTTTTGGCCATTTGTTTACTGTTACCTTTGTGGAAATGTCTATATGAGTCTTCTGCCATTCTAGTATTAGGTTATTTGTTTTGTTTGAGTTGTAGAAGTGCTTTGTATATTTTGACTATTTACTCCTTATTAGACACACAATTTGCAAATATTTTCTTCCATTCAATAGATTGCTTTTTCATTTTGTTAATTCTGTCTTTTAAGTTTGTTTTGCTGTTGTTCATCAACATAGAACTTGTCTTTAAAAAATTAGTTTCATTTTCTAATTGACACATAATCTAAAATTCATGAGGTAAAATGTGATATTTCAATTCATACATTGTGTCATGAATGTATGAGGGTATTTTGCATACCTATCATACCTTAAACTTTGCTTGGGTCTTTTGGATGTATAACATTTAAAATTTTTGATATAGTCATTTTTTTTTTCCTGAGGCAGGGTCTCATTCTGTAGACCAAGCTAGTCCTGAACTTACTGTGTGACCTGGACTGGTATTGAACTCACAGCAATATTCCTGCCTCAACCTCCTGAGTACTGGGATTATAAGTGTGTCATCACACCTAGTTAATTTTTATATTGTGCTGGGGAATCAAACTTGGGACCTGTCACATGCTAGGCAAGTGCTGCAACCACTGAGCTGTGCCCCTAGCCCTGATGTAGTTCTATTTTTACTTTAGTTGCCTGTGCTTTTGGTATTATATCCAACAAATCATTGTCACGTTTAATATTACAGCGGTCCTTTATGTTTATTTTTAAAAGTTTTAGATCCTAAGTTTAGGTCTTCAATCCCCTTTGAGTTGGTATTTATATACAGTAGAAGTGGTAACATAAAGGGTCCAATTTCACTGTTTTTCCATGTGGATGCTCCATTTTCCCAGCACTATTGTGGAACAGACTCTTTTCCTCACCCTTATCAAAAATCATTTGACCACATATGAGAGGATTGCTTTCTGAGCACTTCATTCTGTTAGTCTGCATGTTTGTCTGCTGGTATGTATGTCTGTCTTTATGCCTGCATCACACTGTAGCTTTTATTGTTAGCTTTCCTTAATGACTATAGGTTTAAAAATTAGTTTTGAAATAAGGAAATGAGAGCCATCCAACCTTGTTCTTTACTTTCAAGTTCGTTTTGGCCACTCAAGGTTCCTTGAGATTTTATATAAAGTTTAGGATGGGTTCTTCTGCAAAAATATCATTGGGATTTTGAGAAAGATTGAACTAAACCTTTAAATTGTTTGGGGAAACATTGGCATATTAACAGTACTAAATATTCTAATCCATAAATACAGCATGGCTTACTTTTTATTTCTTTATGTCTTCTTCAGCTTCTTCAATGTTTTGTGTTTTTTTTTTTTCCAGTGTAGTACAAGTCTCATTTCTTTGGGTTCATTCCAAAGTATTTCATTCTTTTTTGCTGAATTTATTAGGCAACTTGGATGGTTTATTGTGATATCTCTTGTAATCTTCATCATTCCCCAGTGTTGTAGGCATCATTACTATTGTCACCTTATAGATGAGGAAACTGAGCCTCCTAGCGCCTGGGTATCATGCCCAACGTTGCCTGGTGAGGAAGGCTCTCAGACCAGATGGAAGCTCAGTAGCCCAACTTCACATCCAGTTTGGCCATTGTACCCAGTAATCATTTTCTGATAAGTTGTTTTGTAAGGGTTTCATGGGTTCACTTTTAAAAATGCTTAGAAGAAAGCCCTAAATACCCAAAAAAAAAAATTGAAAACTCTACTGAGTTTTAAAGAAAGCTTTACTGATTTGCAAAAGAAAAGGACATGCAACATTTCAGGTATAAGGAAAAATTGAAAGGGACTTTCATCTAAAACATATTCTAGCAAAAATATTTCAATGTTATGGATAACTTATTTTGATGTTATACGCATCAAGGAATGAAAAAGAATTCCTCAAAAAGAATATAAAAATAGACTGTTTATGGACTTTTCCTTCTTAAGTGGAAGAACCTTTTACATATTTTTGAAGGGAGAAGCTTGGGGCCTAGGAATTTCTAAAATTTCATGGTAAAAGTAATGGGTAGGCGTTATTTGAGTTTCAAGATTCAAGACAGACTTAGACTGGAGATGTAAGGCTAATCAACATTAAGAATATAATAACAGAGGGAGTTCTGCTAGCTCTTCTCTTAGGAAACTCAGACTCCAGACCTAGAAATCTACTGGGATCAGTATTATTTGGTAATTCTGCACCCTTGAACTCAGGCTCCAAAGCTTCTCTCAGCTGCATTTCTGCCACTCCTGGAGACACAGAAATGTAGCCTCTTTTTGTGTCCATTCTTTAATACTAAATAGAGTCAGGAAATTCATTTAATTCAGGAAAATAAGAATTAATAAACCCAGAATGGTTAGTGGTTAGTTCAGGTCCCATAGTTGTTGAGTGCTGTCATGAAATTCCTGCTGAGCTGTCCCTGGAAAAAAACTGCTGCCCAGCACCGGAGTCCGCTATTTTCAGAGCAGAAATGATATGAACAAAGCTGTTGCATCTGGCTGCTCATTGTCTTTGGGTTGAGGCAGGGTCACCCATCGGACCCTGCTCTGTCTCTGTTACCTTGTTCTTGGCAGTACCGGAGTAGATTTATGAGTCTAAACTTGATGTTCCTGCAAGGCTGGGCTGCAGAGCAGGGACCCAGCCTTCCCAGGCTATGCCTGGCTTCAGAACCACATCACCTAGTGTTTTTCTTTAAGGAAGGTCTCTTAAATCCTTGATTAGAAAACCGACAGTGAGTGAGTCTTCCTCTTTCAAGATAGCCTTCTCTATTAGTTAAAAGGCCAAGACTAAGGGAAGGGAGGTAGCAGAAGGGGCTCTGACATGCCACACTCATGTCCTGGCCTTGCTGTTTTTAGAAACGGAACTCTCCCATGGTTTGGGGAGAAGTCAGACTTTCCTGTTCCTCTTGGGCCAGGCATGAAGCAACTTTCAGCCCTGATGTTGACACCAGGTCAAAGCCTCAGTCTGTCTCCCTGGGTCAGGCCTTTGGACTTCAGAGCACTGGTCTTTCTACAGAAAAATGACCAGCTGACTGCAGCAGCAAGACGTATGTATGGCATTGGTGAAAGGGGAGCGGTAGGAAGGAATCGAGGCCAAAACCAAGACTCTAGAGTCACCCAGCTGGGCTTGATGCCCATTTCTACTGCTTAATGGTTAAAGATGCTGGACAATTCCTTAATCCTTCTGAATCTCAGTATCACTACCAGGGAATTGGAGGATTAGTGCTAGATACACAAGGAATAGGAAAAAAGAGAGAATTCTAATGAATATCTCTGTGTAAGGAAATAGTCCATAGATGTTATTGTAGTGGTACTGAGGATGAGGACTGACCTCAAAGTCTTATATACTTGTAGCATATATTCTGCCCCAGAGCTACATCTCCAGCACTCCTCTTTTTTAAAATCTTAATTTTGAGATGAGGTCTTTCTAAGTCACCCAGGCTGAGCTTGAACTTGTAATCCTTCTGCTGTAGCTTCCCTTGTATGTGGGATTATAGATGTGCACCATCAGGCCCATTCCATAGGCATAGACTTAGAACATTGCTTCTCACATTTGGTGTGAACGGTCACCTGAATGTGTGGTGTGCATGAGGCAGAGCGCTGCATCTAGGGAGGACTCTGGATTCCAGGAGAACTGAGTTCAAGTCACTGCTGTCAGTGAACTTGGAAACACTAATTCTCTCTGTTAAGCTCCATCTCTCACTTTGTGCTTTCCTCGCATGTCCTAGTCGAAGCATGACAGTAGGAGGATCAGGTAAAATAACAAATGCGTGTTTCAGACATGTGGTGGCATGTGTGCAGCATCAGTCTCCAGCTGTGCTCAGGAATCAAGTGTATTCAATGGAAGTCTGAACCCATGGGGGTAATTTATCTCCATTTGACAGATGAGGAAACGAAGGTTCATGTTACAGTGTGGCAGAGCTGAGTGTGGCTTCAGCCTGGCTGACTCTGGGCCTAGGTTCCCTTCCCCAGGCCACTATCCCAGGGTGGGGGGCAGTCAGGTGCAGAGCTGGCTTCGTGTCTCTGTGCCCTTTTCCAGTGCCAGGCCTGGGACTGGTCCGAGTGGGAAATATTGATGATTCACGTTTGCTCTGCTGGGAAGCTGCCTTACTCATTGGCTCATTCACACTGCAAGCATCCTCTGCATCTTCCCCTGTAGGCTCTGTGCTGGCTGCTTCAGAAAGACAGGTAAGGTAATTCCCATGGGTTGGAGTGGCATGTGCTCTGGCTGGAGGAGCTGGCCCAAAGTAGAACCCATAGTAGAGATCTGAGGAACATGGGCTTGCTGAACTTGTTTTGTCGCTGGGTCCTGGCTACATCATTGTAGAAGAGGCAGCTTGCCTGGGTCTGGTAAGTGGCTAGGATTCCAGATATACTAGAGCAGACTGGGCAAAGCTTTGAGCTTTGGTGACTACCCCAGTGCCCCCATGGAAGGCTTTCACATGCATGATATAGAGAGCTCTGCCACCATAGAGAGTCTACCCACCCATCAATTCCGCCCACTGGTGGGTCCATCAAGCTGTGAAGTGGGGATGGAGCCTCAGCAGAGGCCATCCCTGGGAGGTCAAGAACCTTCTGCAACGATAGCAGATTCATTAGCCCTGCCTCTGCCTGGCTTCACCATCTTGGAGTTTCCATGTTGTCTTATTACCCTGGGATGTGGCCCCACACCCTGTTGGTAGCACCCCAACAAGCCTTGATTTAAGGCGGGTCATGAAGGTGAGTGTTCCCTTTTCAATTCTTAACAATGATGCCCTACCCTATGACATCTATAGACCTCATCTTCGCATTCATTCATGCATTGATACATTCATTCAACAAATATTCATTGGGTTCCTCTTGATACACCTGAAAAGAAATCAGGCATAGCTTCCACTGTCACAGAACTTACATCCAAAGGGCTAGAAAAAAACAAAGCAGGGGGGAAATAATGATATATTTTAAAAGGTGCATAGAGGACAAGAATGTGGTGATCTTAATTGAGTCTGACTCATCTGCTCAGGAGAGACAACCAGAAAGTATTCAAGGGTTTTATGATCCAGTTGGTAGATACAGGCATTATGAAAAAATAAATTATATGAATATATTATCAAGTAAATGATATAAATAAGTCAAAGATGAAAACTTTACCTTCGTAATTATTTCATTGCTACCTAAGCTCTTGAGGAGATTTGCTCCTATTATATATTTTTCTTTTTTTCTTTTTTTGAGACAGGGTCTCACTCTGTAGCCCAGGCTGATCCTGAACTCACTATGGAGCCCAGGCTGGCCTTGGACTCACAGAAATCCTTCCGCCTCAGCCTCCAAGTGTTGGAATTACAGGAATGTGCCATCTTGCCCTGCTTATGTGGTGCTGGGGAACTGAACTCGGGTACTTAGTGCTTGACTTAGCGCTTGCTAGGCAAGCACTTTAACTGCTGAGTCATTTCTCCAGCTCACTCCTTTTGTATTTGTATGGTAGAAATATATTTTATTTCTGTGCTTTATTCTCCAACTCCGTATTGAGTAATTTCACATTGCAAGTTTGGAATTGACCATGATGAGAATATTTACACCATAAGAGTTGGCAAACACAACAAGTGAGTGCTTTTTTTTTTAATGAGAATTAGTTGGTAACATTTGCCAGCACCCTATTGCACTACGGGAGAGCACAGGGAGGTTTGATTTTTAGGTAGATGAGTCAGGGGAGAACTATGTAATGAGGGATACTTTTTTACCCCAGGGGTGAATAAAGAGCTGACCTTGAAACAAGGTACAAGAGGTCTTATGCACAAGGATGAACGAAGGCAAAAGCTTTTAAGTCATGGCAGTTTTAGGGGATAGGAAGAAAACAGATATTGCTCCTTCAAGCTTTGTGGAACTAGGATGTGAGTTGTAGGGAGAGTGGAGGGAGAGGAAGGTGGGAAAGGAGGTGGGAGTTAGACCACACACTGATATTTTAGGCCATACAACGAAGTTTGCTTACTGCTGAAGTGCGGCCATTGGATGCCGTAAGAGAGGATCGGGTGCTCAGGTGTTCATTGCTGGCTCCAAATGCAGCAGTGTGCCCAGCTTTTGGAGGACTGCGTTGTCTGACTCCGCCCTCTGTGCATCACATGTCTCTTCTCATTCTGCTCCATGGATTTCCCCAGAACTGTTGGAGAGGGAGGTGACAGGAAGTGAAGTGGGGCAGCCTTGACTCATGAAGCCGGGGAAGCTAGTGGATAAAAGTTCCCGCCTCCTGTCCTTCAGATAGAAAATTCTAGATGGCCTCTGTATACTTCCTGGAAGGATGCCCTTGTGCTCCCAAGCCTTCTTTGCCTACACTAATGACCTCATTGTATTAGTTTTTAATCTTTTATCCTTTCTTCCTCTTCCTCTTTCTGCGTTCTCACTAATGCTTGCTGGGCTCACTTCCCAAACTGGCTACCTGTAACAAAGTCTTTAGCTCAGATTCTGCTTTTAGGGGAACTTAAGCTAAGACTAGATTCACCTGAGAGTAATGTGAACACAGTAAATATGGAACTGGTAGATAAGAGATGGTATGGAGGGGTCATCCTGCACCCTAAGTTCCTTTCCTCTGTGTCTGGGTCCCCAGTCCTCTGCGTGTGTAGGACCCCCTTATCCTGGGTCCTGGAATCAGTCTCGATTGTGGGCAGCTGGGTTTCTTCTCTGGGACCTGAATGTATCAGCCAGAAAGTAAATCAATCCCACCACTGTGGTGTGGGGACCACTTCAGGGGCCTCACTGCACCGTGTTGAGGCGGTCAGTCCCCATCCCTCCTGGGGAGCTCCCTCCTGATGCTGGCCATCCTAGGCCAGCCCCTTCCTCATTTGCTCCTGTCTACTCCTGACAGCATCCTTACCCTGTACTCCCATATCATTCTGCCATGTTTGCCACCTACATCTGATGGACTGAAGATTCCTCTTGAGCTTTGAGAGTCCTGTGTGGTGGCATAGAAAATACCTAGCATTGGTCATGTGCCTGAATGACCCTGGATCACACAGATTTGCACTCTGGGTCCCTCAGGGCCCTGTCATGAGTAGCTGACCCTATTTGCTCCTTCCTAGGCCAAATAGGACACCTAACCTTGCTTCTTGCTTATTTTCTCCCGTTCATCATGGATTATCAACACGTTCCACTCTTAACAGGCCAGCCTACTGTGGCAGTAGAGTCTGAGTTTCCACAAATGGCATACAGCTGATAAAGCCTCATGAGCTCACAGAGCAGTTGGTACACACCCTGTCTGAATTTTTACCTGCTCCCTCACTAGGGGGTTCCTCCTACTTTCCTCCACTTTGCACCTCCTGGCATCAGCTATCTTTCAGGACACAAGCTGATGGACCCTATTTTTTTCCAAATGATTTCCCCCGGCCCCAGGCTTGTAAAACCTGCCCATAATCTTTCCTGCCACTCGGGAGCCTGGCTCCCTTCCCTACCATCAGTCCCTCCTGCTGTTCCTTCTGAAGATCTCCAGACATTTTTGACTCATCCACTGACTCAGGTGGAATCTATTTCTATTCTCAGGTCTTGCTCCATGATGGGCTGCACGTTACAGCTGTCACCTCTGCACATGTGTGTTCATATACATGCAAGTGTGTGTGTGTGTGTCTGTTCATGCCCGAATATGTGCCTGCATAGTACAAATATATGTGTCTGTGTACATGTGCGTGCATATGTGTGTGTGTGTCTGTGAATGCATGGATATTCCCATGTGTACATGTATGAGTAAGTGTGGCTGGGTATACATCTGTAGATGCATGTTCATGTGTATACTTGTGTACATGCATATGGGCATACTTCCTCCAGGGAGGGAGATTTTTCTATCCCATTCTCACCTGTATATACATTTCCCAATTCTTAGAAGCAAATGTCCTCAGACTCCTGATGGGGTGGAAAGAGAGAGCTGCCACAGGAAGCTTCTCCTGGTTATTGAAGATGATCATTGAAGGTGATTTGGGCAAAGAAAATAATTCAACACGCTGACCCCATTTGCCCATTCTAAATCTGGAATATCTGAACAATAGAGTTGCTGGAAACTAAGGGCAGAAACCACCTTCTCATTTGATAGCTTGGGCTTAAAAACGATTCAAGTTGGTTAAGAACCATGCTAAAAATTATCCAGCAAGCAGGCAGCCAAGCTGATTTTGATGGTAGTTGGTTTGTGCCCTTAGCAGAGGCCAGACTGCCCCATGTTCTTTCCTTTCCCTCCTTCCCCTATTCCCAGTAGGACCCCTGTTTCTACTTTCAATGTAGGGGACATTAACCATAACCTCATGAGGCTATTGAACACTTGAACATGTGGGCTAATGTGGATTGAGGCAGATTGTAGGTGTGAAATACTAAGTGATTTCAAAAATTTAGTATAAAAATGGAAGATACTTCATTAATAATTTTTCTGCTAATTACATATTGAAATAATGATTTTAGATATATTACATTAAATATATGATTAAGCTAATTTCATCTTTTAGACTTATAAAGTATGGTTGCTAGAAATTTTTGATTTACATATGAAATTTAAATATGTAATGGCTTATGTTTTAACTGGAGTTGACCTGACCTTGGTCCATATCTGACATTTTGACACTTTTTTTTTTTGTGGTGGTAGGGTTCAAATCCAAAGCTTCACACATGCTAGCGAACTTCTCCACCACTGAGCTACATCCGCAGGTTTCCCTGCTGGTGTGTCAAAACATGAAGCTGAGAAGCAGCACAGAGTGTTCCTTCCCTGGGTGGCCCTAGACACTTAAATCAGCGGCCTCCTTGATGCTTGATCTCTTGTTTCTCTTCATCAGGCAACTTCTATTCTGCTGACACAAACTCCAAGAAATCATTGAGCAACTCCCATTTCCACTCATCAGTGCTCAGTGGAGAAAGGTAGAACTCCACCGCTTGGCCTTCAAGGTCCCCTGCTCTACCTTGCCCAGCCCTTCACTGTGGCTGTCTGCCATCTCTTTGCCGGCTCCTCCAGTGCCCCACCCATTCTGGTCTTCATGCTTTTATTCAGACTCTTTCTTTGCAAGTCAAACATCTACGCTTCCAGACTCAGCTCCAATATTTCTTTCTTGAGACATAGGTGGCATTTTGCCAGCTTCAGAGTTTCTTTTAAATAATTGTTACTGCGAGGTGGTAGGTAGTTCCCACAACACATTTTATCTTTCTTCAGTATTGTGTTAATAATTTAAACCAGAAAATTTCACTTTCGGTCTAGACTTACTGTGTGGCAGACACCCTCCTTAAATCTCTGCATGCATTGTCTTTGAAAACACTCATGACTTTATAAAGTAGGTACTGTTTTATACCCATTTTATAGATGATGAATTTGGCATTCAAAGATGTGATGTGTGGTCCTGAAATTAAAATTTGAATTGGTCATACTTGAGAGTCCAAGTCTTGAAATAAGCTCTGTGTTCCCCCTGAGACAATATATTCCCCTAGCCTGGTCCCTCCTTCCTGCAAGTGTCCTGTCCCAGAATCTGTCCCTACTGGGGGCAGTGCCTGCTCTGAGGCTTCAGTGCTAGCTATTATTCATTTCTACATCACAGTACAAATGATGCTTCACCAGGGAAGTGCTCTATGATTGCCCAAGGTGGGATAGATTCTGGATACGTGTCCACATAGTACCCAGGTCTTCTTCTGTAATTATTTTGCCTTTGTTGGCTTGTTTTCTGCTTTCTTTTCTTTTCTTTCTTTTTTTTTTTTTTGAGACAGGATCTCAATATGTAGATCACGCTACTGTCCAGTTTACCCAGAGTAACCCACAACTTCCTATCCCCCTGCCTCAGCCTCCCAAGTGCTGGGATTACAGGCATGTACCATCAGGCCTGGATTTCTTTCATAATTTTTTTTTATCACACTTTAAACATGACTTCTTTATCATATATTCCCACACTTCTGAAGAAGCATTATGAAGGCAGGAGCTTTGTTACTATATTTCAGCAATGTTTTTCTTTAAACAACTTATTTTTAAGTAGGAAGCTTCGAAGGCAAATTTCAGATACTTAGGTATATTGTCACCTCACATCTTTCTTCAAGAAAAACACTGACCCTGAATACTAAAGACATAACATAACCAACGGAGTACGACAAAAATCTCTGGGGCATGATCACCACACTCCTACTTAGTTAAGAGCATCTCAGATATCAGAGCCCAGAGTACCTTAGCTGCTAGTGAGGTGCAGAACCATGTGGATGCATCTCCAGCTGATGACATGAGTTCACCAGAAACAGATGCCAGTGGCTCAGACCCCTTCCCACTGGTTCTCAGGAAATGTGCTTCTGTGGGCAGGACAGGCGTGCACATCACTTGAACCCAGTTACCTTTCTCTTTGTCTTCTTTCTTTTTTCTTTATGTGTTTCAGGGAGCTATCTCTGCTCTTTGAGTACTAAATATGCTCAAGATACTCATTAATTCTCTTGGCCAAAATCTTGCCCGTAACTTGCTTTTTTACAGCAATGCCCACAGCATGCTGGGTAGCACAGTAGACACTTCCAGTTTTCCATGGTAACATTTATGTGGCATTCATTTTTGAACAGTACCCGTTCCCTTGACTTCTACAATATCATCCTTTTGGTAGAGTTGCATATATGTGGCCAAAAGAACAGTTCTATTTTCTAAAAGGCCCAGAGCACACATGTTGGGCTTTTCCCCTCTTTCCCTTTGTGCTTGTCCTTTTGAAAGATTGCTGGAAGGTGGTGGTTCTGGCTATAAGGTTATTTCAGCGTTTTTCTTAGTGCCTGGTGCATGCAGAGGCACAGTGAGTCCACTCTGCTTGATCTCTTTACCTAAATGTCAGCATCACCAGTCTCTGAGTCCACAAGGAAGTAGAGGAGCATGTGAGTTTCTGTCCCCATTCCCCTCCCCCCTTCCAGAATGATTTAGTGTTGAAGACACTGGTATGTGTTAAAAGGAGATGATGAGAGATGGATGACCTCAAGACCGGTAATGTCTGATCTGGGCTCAGAGCCTGAGACAGACAACACTTTCCTCAACTCAGCCCGGGAACCGGCCCCCCCCCCCCCCCCCCCCCCCCCCCCCCCCCCCCCCCCCCCCCCCCCCCCCCGCGCCTCAATGTGCTCTCTTGGGGGACATGGCCTGTGGCTGACAACACAGCAGGCGAAGGGGTGGGCAGGTCCCCCCGTCTGGGGATGAGCAGGCAGGCCTGTGGCCTGGGTAGTGAGTCAGATGACTCCCCACCATGACGCCACCCCAGGAGTAAGGGAAATGAGCTGATCCGTTGCGTGCATGGCAGCCCCAGAGCTCCCTGTTCTCTGTCTCCTCCGGCCTTAGTGGGTGTGGCTTGAGAATTTCAGTTTTCATCTGGTTCCGAAAAGGCACTAACAGGTGAGGCCTGCAGCAGTTGAAATTTTTATATAGCCTTGATTGTCCCCTAAACATCGCAGCAGTAGGTGGGTGCTGGGAAGGCAGGCTTGCTGTTACCAGATCAAGTTTCCTGGGCAAGCCAGGGTTCTAGGGAGAATACTCTGGTTTGCTTAGGCCTGCCTGACTTTGAAACCTGGAAGTACCTCTTCCCAGGAACTCCCTCAGATAATCCTGGGAAAGCTCGAGTGCCTGGTCACCCCACCTGGGGCCCTTGCGCCTGAGTGTTTAGCTTTAGCATCAGCTGCTGCCGTTACTGACTGCTGGCCACCTCTTTGGAATCTTAGCACAAGGTTCTGGCCTCTTTCAATTCTTGTGGTGGGTCAGAGCTGCGGATAGGTATCAGCCAGCTCAGACCTGTTAATCTGGACACTACAGACATCGTTGTTAGTCCTTTTGGACTCAGTGTTGAGAGTCCATAGGGTTTCTGTGAAGTTTCTCCTGGGAATCAGATTCCTGGGAGTCTGACCTATCTGGCTGTGGTGATGACCATGGGGGCCTGGCTTGAGTTGTAGAAGATACGTCCCTATGCAACAGAATAAGCCTGGTCAGGAAATATATTGCAAAGCATGTAAGTAATTTAAACTTTTCTAATAATTAGATTGGAAAAGAAACAGGTATAATTAATTTTAATAACACATTCTATTTAACTTGATTATCTAAAGTATCATTGCGACATTGCATCAGTATAAAAATTATTGAGACATTCCGTGGTTTTCTTGTTTCATTCTCGGCGTAGCATCTGGTATGCAGTTCATGCTGTCAACATGTCTCAATTCAGATCAGCCAGTGTCAAGTTGTCTATGGCCATGCGTGTCTTGTGGCTCCAAATCAGATGGTGTAGAACTCTACCCTTTGGCAGCAGGGGAAAGAGACAGGGCTTCCAGGTCTCAGCTGGTCCATTTGAAAGGGATGTTTGAAGTCCTTACAACTCAGGACACATCAGTGAATTTCAAAGTCAATGCTTGCTCTCTTGTGATAGAGAAGCTATCTGGAGCTATGATGGGTTGCTGCAGGTCGTCCGGGGCAAGATTTGCCAGCCAGCAGATCCTTATGTGAAAGGCCCATGAGTTTGGTGGGGGAGGGGCTTTTTCTTACTCTTACTGAAGGGGTATGGCTAGCCTGCATTTTCTGCCACCCTTGATCTCAATGGAGCAAACCTCAAGCAGGCTTTAAAGAGGCTCCTGCAAGAGCCTGTGACTAAACTTCCCACCATCTTTTGACTGTGGAGATGCGATTTGTGGGTTATATCCAGAGCCTGGCCCCATAGGGGAATCTGTGCACCTCAATGCTTGTCAAGAATTGTTTTTGCAAATAGACACTCACAAACATACAGATACTTTCAAGTGCTATATTTCAGAGGCTCCCGGGAGCACTCTTTGCACCACAGATTAAGTACTTTCATGAAAATATATAGAGTTTTGAGTTGCATTTCCAGGATATCTAGAGCATAAAAAATGGGAAAAGACAAGATCCAATACATGAGAGTCTGGGGAGCAGTGGGGGCATGTGGTAGGGGTGCTATGTGCACAATCACCTTGAAAAAGCCTTTGACAGTTTTTTTTAAAGAGTTAAATATGTATCTGATCTGTGACCTACTAATTCTATTTCTTGGTAGTTATCTGATAATAATGAAAACTTTTATCTACAAAAAATCTTTCACAAAAATCTTCATAGCAGCATTAATCATAATAGCCTAGAGCTGGAAACAGCTCAAACTATTCATTAACAGGAAAATAGGTAAAAATCTATAGTCTGTTCTTACCATGGAATTCAACTCTACAATAAAAATAAACAGATTAGTGATACATACAACACGAGCAAACCTAAAAAAATCATGCTGATCGTAAAAGACCAGATACAAAATCCTTCGTCTGTATGATTCCACATATAGCAAGTTCTAGAATAGGCAAAACTAATTTGTGGTAAGAAATCAGGGCAAGGGTTGCTTCTTGGGCAAAGGGATTACTTGGAAAATGAACAAGGGTCCTTTCTGGGGTGGTGGGAAAGTCCTATGCATCCCTGTCAAAATCAAAAAGCTCATTTCCTTAATACCTGTGCATTTGATTGCATGTAAATTGTGTCAAAAAGTTGGAAAGAAGCCAGCAAAGGAAATGAGCTGCTCTCAAGGCACTAAAAAATCTGGTGTCTAGCCACTCTTGGTGATGTTACGGTATCCTCTGACAATGGCCCTCCTCGTTCACTCAAGCAAAGCTGATGTATGTAAGCTCACTTAACAAGGTGAGGAAGACTGGGAGATTCCCGAGGGGGCGGGCAGGGTCTACTCATCATGGTAGTCATAGACCCCAGTGTGAAGATGGTCGCTTAGTAGGTGCAGAGGAGCTATCCATTGTATAAATGAATAAACAAGTGACTCTTAAAAGAACTACTCATGATTTGTCTTGATCCAAGGTCTTAACGTAGGAAGAGAAAAAGTCATTCCATGTTCCCAGTACAAAACATTAGAAGTCCATGTTCCCTTTCCTCTGCCTTCCTTTCCCTTTCCTTCTTTTTCTTTCTTTTCTCTTCCTTTCCCCTACCTTCTCTTTCTTCCATCCCTTCTCCCTTGTCTAGTTCTCTCCTTCCCTCCTTTCTTCACCACGACTTCCCCCTTCTTTCCTTCCTTGTTTTTATCTGTCTTTTGTTTCTCCCTTCCTCCCTTACTATCCCTTTCCTCTGTTTTCTCTTATCTTCTGTTTTGTTCCCCAATCTCTTTCTCCTGCTGCTTCACCTCTGAGGAATAACTCTCAGTCTACTGCCTTTTGCTTAGGAATCTTTATGGCACACTCACTCTGTAAGGACCTATGAGCTTTTCAGAGATCTGTGAAGAGCTCAGGTCTGAAGAAGTAAAGAAAGGTGGAAAGTATAAGAATATATTTTAACTAAATATATACAAATCATTACATTTTATCAACAAGTTCAATTCAACCAAACACATAGAAATGCTTATTTAGTATAGAATATGGATGTGGTTTAATGATGACTGGGGGCTCCAAAAGCAGAAGGACTAGTTGTTGAACTGACTGCACCATGGATTTACACTTGGTGCGGTGGGGAAACTCACTTGCAATCACGTAAGGAAGTACAAGAGGACACAGAAAAAGAGGAAGAGTGTAAGGGTATATAATAGCTCATTTGTCCTTTATGGAAAAATCACTGTAATTAGGTGCAACACATGCACATGCACATGCATGTTCATGCACACACACACACACAGACACACATACATAGGGTCAGGCAGGAAAATGGCTCCTTAAAGATGTCCATGGCCTAATCTTATGACTATGTTGACTTACCTCATAGAAGTCCTTTGTTGATGTGATTAAGGTTACAGACCTTAATATAGGGATATTAGTTTGAATGCTCCAACCTAATTATATTGATCATTACAGTGGGAGAACCTCTCCTAGCTGGGTTCAGTGGAGGTAGGTGCAACCTGGGAGGTAGGGGGAGGCCAGAGAGATACAATGTTACTGGCTTTGAAGACGGTCATGAGCTAAAGCTTGTGGTGACCTCTGAAAGGTGGACAAGCAAGAGAGTGGATTTTGTCCTTGAGCTCCTAAAATGCAGCCCTGCTGCCATCTTGGTGAGGTCTATGAGACCCCCACATTGGACCTTGAACCCGTAACTATACAGTAGCAAACACGTGTTATTTTAGCCTCTGAATTCATAGTAGTTTTTTATAACAACAATAGCAAATTAGTACAACATACATGATTCCACACAGTGTTTATTAAATGTTTCCTTTTCCCTGTCCTTTGTGTGTGCGACCTTGCTTAACATTCATGGCTTCATGAAGTGGGAACATTATCACCTCCATGTTAAAAATGGAGCCATAGAGAGGTTAAGGAGATTTTCCAAGGCCACAGAGATTGTTGGTGGCATAAGGAGACTTGAACCTGTTCTGTCTTCCTGTAATGCTGCATGGACAGTCACTCATACCTACAGCCAAAACACTTCCTCATTTTAGGATAAAGCCTACCTTTACAGGATCCACGAAAAAGAGATCCCTACGAAACCCTGTGACAGCTCCTTAAAACAACATGCTTTAGTACTTGAAGAAATGTCTCTTTTTTTGGTCATAAATTGTCAACAGGACATATGCTTTAAAACTTAAAGCAGCATTTCTCTTCACATAACCAATTACAGAACTAATTGCCAACTGTTTTTATCTGTTCATTAAGGTAGATATAATTAAAGCAACATTTTGTTAAACTAGTTTGAGTGTGCGCTTCAAAGTAATAATTACTACTTTTATTTCTTTGAGACCCATTCTAATTTGTCTTGGCTACGTGGCAGGCTGAGCTTGTGTTCTCTTTTGCTGTCTGTTTTCCATCAGAAAGTTGGGCCTCTCGGTCTTGTACTGCTTCTTCTCTGATTTTCTTTAAGGTCACCTCCTTTTTGGTTTTTGGGTCTCCAGACTGGATGAATTCTGTGGTTCCCACATTTCCTTCCTCTATCCACCTTGTCAGCATATAATTAAGGGCCTGTTTTTCCCTCAACAGTCAGGTTTTCTGTGTGCTCTAGCACACACAGATACAATGAGAAATTGTTCTTTTTGCAACTGATGTCCTCTTTGCCTGTAGGCTAGCTTCCTCTGGCCCTTCTTAGCTAGGTTCCAAGTTGGATGTAGAGTGAAAAATCAAGAAAAAGGGGTTTGCATGCTGCTTGCAAGGAGAGGTATGTTGCCTCCTGGTGGCAGCCGCCTTCTCAGGATGATTGTCTCACCCAGATGGCATCTGTCTACCATTTCTACTCTAACCAGCATCTTCTGGGAGGCCTCCTTATCCTGAAGTTTGCAGCCCGGAGCTGTATTTCTGTGGTTCCTGCTCCTTTGTGGGTCAGACCCTGTCCCTTTCTCTCCTTCTTTCTCTCCTCCATAGGAGGCTCAGACAGGAGTTTCCTTTCCTTCAGGCTCAGGACTGCTGGCCAGATAGCACTCGGCTATTGGCATGAGGCCAGGACGCAGTCATAAACCCTGATCCCTGGACCACAGCCCTCTGGAGCAGCCCCGGGGGCTGGGGGTTATTGCACAACCTGCAGTGAAATCTGTGCTACGGGATGTAAGACCTTTGGCCATGAAGTCTGGGCCTTCGGAATCAGAGTTAGCCATTGGCAGTGTTCTCTCATGTCTCTGTTCCCTGTCTGCCTCTGCTCCTCCCCCACCCATCCTGTCCCTGCTCTACATCAGCTTTTGCCCTGAACCCTGCACCTTCCCAGTGTTCTGGTCTGCTCCACCTACTGCCCAGACCAATGAGAGACCAGAAGAGGACGGTGTGATGGAAGGGCTTGGGGGTGGAAAAGCCTTCACACCTAAAGGCAGAATTGCAGCAATCCGTAGTGCTCTAGGCAGCAGCTTCCTGAACTCTGTGAGGAGTGTTCATTTCTCTATCCCTTCAGGGCACTGAGAGGCCGGGAGAGTGCCCAAGTCTTTACACTAGCTGACCACCCAGTCTGCCTCCTTGCCGGTGCCTGGGACCGCTGATGCCCTCCCCTGCCAGCAGCACTGTTCCTCCATTCTCTCAACAAGCACACAGCCAGTGTTGCTAAGACCTTTGAATCCCACTGACCTGGGGCCGATTCCTGGGGCTGTTTGACCTTGGACATGTGACTTGACTCTTTCAGCTTCTGTTTCTTTATCTCTAAAATGGGCTTATCAATCCCTTTCTCTCTGAGTTTTAGTGAGAAGGAAATAAGGCCATGCATTCATTTATACATATTTTCTGAACCCTGGTGACACGAAAAGCACTGAGCTGGATGCTGAGGTCGCAGTGATGATGAAGACTGAGTCTGGTTGGGCAAGCCTGTCGGGTAAACTGGAAGAGGAGACTCTCAACATGTACGCCCACCCATACTCCACCAAATAAGGAGCCATGGTTCCTGCAGCGCATTGGGTGGTAGGTAAAGACAAACCGGTGGGGAAGAGTGACTGAGGGCACAGGGTGAAAGCTCCTTAGTGGGGTAGACAGGGAAGGGCTGTTTTAAATGGTATCATCTAGAACCCGGAAGATGAATTTTCTAGCCCTAAGTAGTGTATGCTGGGTCTGCCCTTGGTTCCCACTCTGAGTAATAAAAAGAGGCACCTTTTAAACATCATAGGTATAAAATTGCCTGCTCCTTGCAAACCTCAGAATTCAACTTACCTTGGTCTGTGAACCATGAAATAGGGCACAGAGTCCACTTTCCAGCAGCCTATGGAGGTTGGCCCTGCTTGGGGGCGGGGGATGAAAAACATCCTCTCCCTCTCCGAGCATTTAAAAAGCAGTAATAAATAGATGAGAGCCTGGGAGGTGTGATTGATTTGTTTTATGAATCACAGAAGAGGCTGTAACTCATAGGAGATTAGGGCTGAAGTAAGTTGTACAACTCTTGCATTACACATAGAGATTAATGACTTATCACACGAGGCCCACCGTTAACCTGACTCACCCACGGGGAGTTTAATGACAGGCCATACGGGTTGACTTTTAGCACTCGAACAAATACCGCTGGCTTGTGTGTGGCCTTGATTCTTACCAAATGATCACCTGCCTTGTTAGAGTTATGAAGTTGGAGGCTGGCTTCTTCTCTTGGGGAGAAGACGCTAAAGGTTGCCAAGGACCTGTCACCTTCCCACCCTGGTTTTATTCCCAAAGCAGTAAGAGAGATTTCTTGGGAAGGCTGAAAGGTGATGTCACTTCTGTTACTACCACTAGCTTGCATTGACTGAGAATTCCAGGTGTTGAGGGCTTTATAGATTTGCAGTGAAATCTCACAATAGCCATACAAAATAGGCATTGATGAATCCATTTTACACATGAGAAGAATAGGTTAGGGGCTACTGTGGCCTGGAGTCGCATGGGCTTGAGTTGGGATCCCTGATGCGTACTTTCTTCTTTAATATGGTTATTAGCTGGGAGTTCCAGTTACGTCATTTGTAAAATAGGCAATGTAGATCCTTTTCAGAGGTGTTCTGAAGAGTATCCGGTCACAGCATCTGGTGCCCATTCAGAAGTCTGCGAGGAGACTCCACTCCTAGTCATTAGTAGGAGAAGCAGTGGGTGGGGGGAACCCAGCGTGGGCTTCTGAGGCAAACTTAGCCTTCTACAGGTGTTTCTGCAGCTGTATTAGTTCAGTGGGCTTGGCCTGGGGAAGTAGATGTAGGGAAAGAGTTAGGCTCCAGGACTGGTGGTGACCCAAAGTCTCAGACTGAAAGCACTAGATGCACGGTACAGAATACAGTCAGGAGAATTCAGGAGGTGCATTGGCAATGCCAGCCGCAGGCTCCATCCTAGTTTCCCCAGTGTGTGTCCTAACTGGGACAGTAGCTGTCAGAAGGCTCAGCAGATCCCAGATCGTGGGCCAATTTACCTGTGTTTCAAGTGAGATCAGCAGCCACTGAAGCCACAGTAAGCCACTGAAGCCTTTGATATTCCTTGCTCCAGCCTGCTTGTGTATGTCCACGGCTCAGCTTCTGCCCCTGCCTGTCTCTATTCAGAGCTCAGTGTCTGTGTTACACGCTTCCTCAGCTGTTGGCCTTTGTCCAGTTGGCTTAGCCAAGTGGAACTCCAAACTTTATATCCACCTGCTCTCTGGTCTTTGTACTCACAGAGAAGACCTCATTTTTTTTTTTTTTTTGTGACTGCTCATGTCTACCAGCGTCTCTATATTGTTTTGAAATCTATCTTTTGCTAGAACCAATCCAAGTTAATAGTTATGAACTTGAGCTAGTGAATTCTGATACAAAAGATTAGGAGCCCCACATCCATCTTGAACTAACTTCGGGAAGACTTAAAACTTTTCTCCCCTTCCTGCAGTCACAGCTTAATATTTGTTGCATGGACACTGCACAGCAGGCCACTTTCCACGTGAGATAATCCTTGCTCCTTATCCTGTTTTGCTTTATTTCCATATAGTATGTAAAACTTTTTCTTCTACGATATTCTTACTTGTTTTGTTTGTCTCTTTTCTTCCTCTTCCTGTAATGTAAAAACACAGGGCAAAGGCATTGCCTGATGCGTTTACTTCTCTATCCTCAGCTTTAGACAGTAGCACATAGTAAGCACTCACTGCACATCGGTGGAATTGATCAGATTATGAGTTTTCAGGGATTTTGTTCTTCTATCCTCAAGCTCTTGCTTTGTCCTTGCCTGGCTCCTGAAGTCTGATCTCTGGGTGGCTCACTAGAGGCTCCTGGCCTGACCGCTCAACCGTTTGTCCTTGACACCTTGCCCAGGATTTCCAGGAAATCGAAGCTCAGTGGTTCCTTGTCTTGATTGTGTCACTTCTATCTTATCTCTACTTCATGAGGTCCTTTAGTCCTCAGTGTGGCCCCAGTTAGATTGGGGCTGTAGGCATTTCTGCAGCTGTTCAGCAGGCCTTTGGTCAGGCAGTCACTCAATAAGCACCTACTGCCAAACGCCAGGCTCTTTAGGCTTTGGTTGATTTTCGCTCTCTGGAGGGATGATGCATTGTGGGTAATGGCATGAGAGCTTGCTGGAATTAAAGCTCCCACACTTAGAAGCTGTATGGCACTGGGTACATCTTACTCTTTGTTGTAAATAGTGTCAGAGTCCCAACTTTATTTCCCTTCCTTTTACTGCTTTTGTACACACTGTCCAACAGCCTGCCCGCGGGCCCTCTGATTGCAGGAATGCCCAAAGGCTGCATCTTGTGAGTATTGGAACTAAATGTGACTGCTCAGGGCAGGGATATAAATCCTCTAGCACCATCGGTCCCAGTTGGGATAACTTGACATGTGACTATTTGCAGAGCTTTTCTCTGGGATGGAGCCAGACTTTCCTCTCCATGGGACTTTTCTTGGTAGAGTACTCTTGCTGGCCACCCTCCTTAAATAATTCCACATCTTCCTGGCAATACGTTCAAGAATCTTTGCCTCAGACAAACAGAAGTCAGTGATTATTCTACAAAATTCCTGGCCAGTACTCTCCAGAAAAGTCAAGGTTCTGAAAAGAAAGAAAAGCAGAAAAACCTTTTAGCTGAAAGAAGATTAAAGAACAAAATAATTAAAAGCAATACACAGTCCTGAATTGGATCTTGGACCCGGAAATATAGTTTATTGAAGACATTACTGGGATCATTGACAAAATTAAAATGTGGACTTTGAAGGCACACTAGTGATATAATAGTGTTAACTTTTATAATTATTATTAACATAATTGTAGTTTTGACAATTGCATCATAGTTATTTTAAAGAAATCCTCATTTCTGGGGTAAAAACAGTGAGATATTTAATGGTAAATGTGTACAGTGTCGCCAAATTACTTTCAAATGATTCTTTTAGAAAAATGAGATAATGAGGTGAAGGGAAAAAGAGAATGATGAAGTAAGAAAGGAAAAACATAACAATCAGCAAGTCTGGACAAAGAGCGCATGGGAGCTTCTCATGTTGTTACTGAAAGTTTCTTTAAATTTGAAATAAAATAAAAAGAAACTTTGGTCTCAGAGTCTGCAACTGTCTGGGTGACTTATTAATTACTGGAACAGAATACGTGACACCCACAACTGGAGGAAAGATTATTTGAACTCAGTTTCAGAAAGTCTCAGTCTATTCATGGATGGCTGGCAATGGTGGAAGTACATGCCAATGGCTTAACCAGAGGAAAGTTTTTCAAAGCATGGCAGACAGGAAGCCAAGTAGCAAGGAAAGGTGGAGCTGGTGTATAGCCTTCCAGATCATGTCCCAGTGCTCTGTCCCTTCCAGGGCAAGCCCCAGAAATCCACCCCATTCAGGCCAACCTTCTGTTTCACCCCTTCCAACCAACCAGGTCACACCTCCTAACAGCATGTGGTTCCGTAGGTATTCCACAATGTCCAAATAAGTGGACATTCCAAACTCGAATTGTAACACCCATCTAGGATACTCCTTGAGCCTCAGTTTTTTCAGTTGCTAAGTAGAAATCAGATCTTTATTTTACCAGACCGTTGCAAGGATTAAAGCAGCTAATACCTGAGGTAGGCAGAGAGAGCCTCTTCTTCCCCATTATTAGTCACTCACTCTGGACACAAGGGCTGGACTACCAGAAAAGTGCTCACCATGTGCTGTATGGGCACCAGAGAAACATTACTTTCAGTTATCTCTTCCCAAGTCTCTTTGTCTTTTTCCAGAATCCTTCCTAGGATGCAGCTGTGGTCAGTGATTTTCGTAGATTAAAAGAAAATCTGGGGTTGGGGGGAGGGCTTCCTGGGGAGATCAAAGAGTCAGCCTAACATAAAAGAAACCTTATAAAACTATATATATTAGGAACAAAACAAAACAAAAAGCCCAGCCCAAGATCATGATCCATATGTCAAAGTCAATATGTCCAAATGTCTGCGATCTGCTCTATGGAGCTGCCAACTGAGGCAGGAATGTTGTCTGATCCAGAAGAGTCAGCCGCATAAAAGGAAGATTTTTATGGACTTTGGCGCAAAGATGAGGCAAGAGCTGGATGTCCAAATCTCTGGGAAGAATTTCTAGGAACTGAAGTAGTTTCTTTTACCCTTACTTTTTTTCTTTACCTCTAAACTCCCACAAATATGTCCAGCTCTGGCTACAGAGGGTCCCACTATTTCTACCTTGTGAAGGCCTATATTCTATTTGAGTGTGTGTTTTTGGATTTTTGTCTGATAAATGTTTCCCAAGCCTCAAAAGCACAAATAATTCTGTGGATGTATAACTCATATTAAAATACACAGATTCAGTGTATATAATTGGATGAGTTTAGACAGGCACATGATCCCATGATATCACAATTAAGGTAACAATCATATCCATCACTTCCAAAAATTCCTTTGTGCTCTTCCTTCTTTGTGGTAGAAAAATAAGACTTTTCTTTTAAATAAGTGTTTAAATATTCAGTGCTGTATTGTTATTCTATACACATGTTCTACAGTAGATCTCTAAGGCTTATTCAGTTGTTTACTGTAGCTACAATTTTATGCCCATTGAGAAAAGCTTCATGCCTTCTCCTGCCCCTGGCAACATTATTCTATTCTCTGGCTTCTTTAAGACTGTTTTCATATATGTCATATACTTTTAGTTCTCACAAGTGGAATTGTGCTGTGTCTGTCCCTTGACTGGCTTATTTTACTTAGTATAATATCCTCCAGGTGAATTCTTCTTACTGTAGCTGGAAGCTTTTTTTCTTTTTGAAAGCCTGAATAATATTCCATGCTATGGAGAGACCATATTTTCCTTATTCATTCTGTCACTGTATCTTATCCTTCAGCCAGAGAAACAAAACCGATAGGAGAAAAACACTAAGATTTGTTGCAAAGAATAGGCTGACATAGTGTTGAGGGCTGAGTAGGCAAGACCAAGACGGAACTTGTGGGCAGAGCTGGAGTTGCCTTTCTTGGATTTTAATAGTTTTTTTCTTCTTCAGGAAGGCTCAGCTCTGCTTTTGAGGTCTTTTGACTTTCAAATCTGATGTGCCCAAGTTATTTAGGACAAGATTCTACAACTGATCACAGTTATTCCTAGATTGGAGTTGGATGAAGTTATTGGAGACTGTAGCATAGTCATGTTCACGCATAGAACTGATCACCACAATCACTGGAAACAGCTAATGGTGCTTCCTAATATTTTGAGAGTGTCTTCCCTCTGCATTCTCATTCATAGTATTTAAGGTCAAGCCCAAAGCCAGTGGTTCCTCTCAGGTAATGCAACACCGTGTGCAGCAGTGTGGTCTCTAACCCATGTGGTAAAACAATGTAGTAGAAACCATTTGGATCTCCTACTGATTACGGTATAAGTAACCAAAAATCTTAAGCTGGATATTTACTGCCCCTCACTTTGTACCAAAGCCCCAAGCCACGCTACCTTGATCCCTTCTTTCATACTTTCTTCCTGCATATCATGACGATGGCTTATGTTTCTTAAGCATCTGCCTCATCTTAGGCTCTATGCCTAATGCTTTGACTTAGATTGTCTCATTTAATAATTAGAACAATCCTATTTTGTGAGTGGGGAAACTGAGACCAATCTCCTAGCCTCAGATTTTTGTAGATTAAAAGCCAACTCCCCCTGAGGGAGGCAAGCTTTGAAATGCCCAAGTTCAGTGCTCTTGGGAGGTGACAGTATTTGGTGCCACTTGGCTGTCAACCTATCCAACTTTTGATGGTTTGTGCCTGAGTGTCCGTGATGCTAAGGGAGGGAGAATGCTGTTGTACATTGCCCTAAGCAAGGAAGCCCATTATGTTTGAAGGGTTACCTAATTATTTCCCTTTTAGTTGGAAGAGACTCTTCCCCAACCTATGGAAGACATAAGGGGAAAATAAAAGAGTCTAATATGATCCATTCTCACAGAGGGCAGAGGTATGAGCCCAAAAGATCAGGCACATAAAAGTCAGGGCCCCAATTATTGTCTTGCCCATGACGGTTGCTAGGTATATGACCCTCATGTGTTGAAGTGTTAGATCTCAATGGATCGTATTAAAGGTTATGGGTTTGGGGGTATGACTAGATCATGAGAGTGAAGCCTTCAGAAATGGGATTAGTGCCCTCCTGGAAAGATGTGAGAACTTTCTCTCTCTCTGTTCTCAGCTGTGTCAGAGGACAACTAGAAGGTAGCTTCCTGTAAATGAGTAAGAGAGTCTCACCAGGTACTAGATCTGCTAGTGCCTTGGTCTTGGACTTCCCAGCCCATAGAACTGTGAAAATTAAGTGCTTTTCTTTTTAGGTCGTGTTATCTGTGGTAATTTGTTATGGCAGCCCAAATTTACTAAGATAGCCAGTGATCACAGGTGGATTCCATTGGTGCTCATCCCAGATCCTGGAGAAGTAAAAGGGAAATTGAAGCCCTTAATGTCCCCTTTGTTTTGCACGGTGGCCTCAGAGCACTGGTTTCACTCCCATTGCCGTTGTGACTGGTCTTCCCTGGACCTTCATGACGTCCCCGCCTTCCTCCCTGTACCTAGTACCCTTCTCTGGGGACCTGCACTCTATGGCTTCTCCAGACAGGGTGTTTCCCAAGGGTGGGGACTGTCTCAGTCATCCATGTCATCTTGACCTCCAGTACAGGGCTTGGCAAGTCACTGGTACCCAATAAATATCTGATGAATAAGAATGAGGTACAGATCACAGACAAGACACGATTGCTTCATCCATATAGAAAAAGTGATTGGCTGAAACCTGCTATAATTTCACTGAAGTGCAGATACAGCTAAATGTCCTCCAGGCAATGGAGAAATCTGTCATGATCTAGTTAATTTTATTTGTGTTGGCAATTATAATACCAATTATGATAGTAAAAATTCCCCTTCACCCCAAATATTCTGGTTTGGATGTCTCAACAACTGGATATATGCCAATTCTCCTTTTTTTGCTCTTTACTTTGTGGAAATGATGGTAATCTTGTGGAGTGCTTATGCAGAAATGAGTTATGATGTTTAAAGTAGGCACAAGGTGAATCTGTTTTCAGTAGGACTCAGTGGTGGATTAGTTGGGGGACTGTGAGAAGAATGTGAAACTCATGAGTCAGAGAAATTTGAGTCCCATCACGAATAAGATGCCTACTATCTATATAATTTTGGGCAAATGCCTAGCTTCAATTTCCACACCTGTAAAATGGGAATAATCACATTGCTCACATAGCATTTTTTAGAATGTTAAAGAACTATGGGAAAGATTCAGAGACAGGAGGTGAGTGTTTTTACTCCACAATGCAAGCGTTCTGACGGAGGTCAGTCCAAGGCTACCATGGAGCCTTGGTTGGTGGGCACCCCGTCCATCATATGCCTGTTTAAGTGCACATATGGGCTCCTGGTCTGTGTGGATCCTGGCGAAGGCTTTACAGCCCTTTTGGCAGTTGATGATGAAAAGACTCTTTGGATACAGCCTCCTGAACACACACGTGAATTCAGTTCCCAGTGCATGTTGGTCTCAGGGAGGAGAAAATGATAGCTCTCAGGAGGCAACAGCTAAGTGGCAGCTGCAGAGGGCACTGGCTTTAGCCACTTGGTGAAAACAAGTACTTTGCTTGTAAAGATGAAAATCTGCCTCTCTACCAAACCACATGCAAAAGGAGGACACCGTGTGACTCTGTTCCTGGTGGAGAATTTAAAGGGCAAAAGAGGGCCAAGGGAGGGACCAGGAAAGGCACTGGCCTGAGCTGTCCTGTGGATCCCTATACCTGACCTCCAGGAATGAAGATGATTCCAGAAGGAAATATTCAAATATGTAACCGTGCCTGGGAGTGGGAGGAGTGAGACTGGGGCCAGTCTTCTAGTTCATAGAAAAAAAAGTGAAAGGAGTCAGACTAAGAGCCTGGGGGCATATCCCAGGGGTTAGATAGAGCATGTGCCTAGGAAGTACAAGGCCCCAGGTTCGATCACCCAGCACCATATAAGAGCTGGGCATACCTCAGGCTGGGCTACATAGTGAGGTCCAGACTAGTGTGACTACAGAGCAAGACCCTGACTCAAAAAAAAGAAGAAGAAGAAGAAGAGGAGGAGGAGGAGGAGGAGGAGGAGGAGGAGGGAGGAGGAGAGGAAGAGCTATCATGCAATCTCAGTCAGTTCGCTTGGCCTTACTCTGTGCCTCAGTTTCCTTTCTTAGGAATAGGATGCTGAGCTGCATTCTGGGAGCAGCAAAAGAAAAAGGCAGTGATGACTCAAGAATTACTTGATTACACAAATCACCAAACAATAGCATTTAATTATTTATAATGTGTGTGGAGATCTTGGGATGAAAGTTGTGGAGGCTACAGCAGGTTATTAACCAGTTGTCAGGAATTTTTGTTCAGGTAATAGACATAATTACTACCTTAATTTGATACAATGGTAAGAGGAATGGAAACCTCCCTTCTGTGCTTCTTCCCCAGTCACCTGCCAGGTTTTCCTGGCAGTTCCGGGTAGGAGTATGTGCCCACCTGGTCTGGGTCCTGGTCCTGATCCCCTGTGTGGCCTGGGGGCTCAACTCTTGCTGTGGCAGGGGAGTGTCCTGTGGGTGAGGGCTTCCTTGGTTTTTTGGGGTCAATGAGGCCCGTCTCTGCTGTCCCTGTGTATCAATCCTCAGCTCTAATTAGACTGTAAACATCCCTTTTTATCCTCTCTAAGCTCGTTGCAGGTCACATGGCCTGTATGTAAATCTCAGCCCTTGGAGCAGTTTAATGGCTGTGGTGACCATAGGTAGTAACTCAGGCTCCCCATAAATGGAAAATAAAAACAACAACCCATTACGGATGATGGTAGGTCTGCAACCTGCACGCAGCGCATCGTAAACTTGAGTGATTGCTGCTGTGCTTGGCTGTGGACAGGGCTAGGGAGGGGGCACAAGGTGGAAGAAGAGGAGATTTGTGACCTGTGATTTCTAGATTGTCTCTTCCCTCTCTGTCCCTGCCCAGCCCAGCCACAGACCTTCAACTTACCTGACCTGAGCGAGCAGAAGTGGCTTCTCGTCAGACTTGTCTCCACCTGTGGGCAGGGTCACGATGCTGTGTTCACTGAGAAGCTGCTGTGATTGCTGGGGCTCACCTGCCCCTGGGCTATGTAGTCTCTCCTATGCTGCTGCCGTCAGTGCGGGAGAAGCAGCTTGGCCAAGCGGAAGTGGAAATGCCGCCAATGTGGAAACTTGTTGTAGTCACTGCTGTACTTGAGCTAGGCTGAACATATGGTAGGTGCTCAATATGTATGTGTGTGTGTGTGTGTATATATATATATATATATATATATATATATATATATATATATATATCTTTGAATGAAACCAAGAATGAATAAGCAGCCTTGGTTTGGGGGCCTGGCCTGGACTCCACTTCTGGCGTTTATTAGCTATGCTCAAGTGGGAAATTACTTCGTGTCTCTGGATCTTAATGTCCTCATCTCTGAAATGAAAATCATGTATCTGGATTACTGGGAAGGTTAAAGCAGATGGAATTTCTAAACAATGACAGTCTCAGGCTGTGTGTGTGTGTGTGTGTGTGTGTGTGTGTGTGTGTGTGTGTGACTTTAGAATGACAGGCCAGGATATGGAGACTCAGATAGGGTTAGAGGTTTGGTAAAGTTTTCCCAAAGGTGGACAGTGGGAAAGAGAGAAGGCAAACACTGGAGGATCTGACGGTTCCTCCCTCCAACCTGTGGGGCCTTGGGAGCCTGTGGAATGTGCTCAAGTCTGATGTCCACTTCAGTGAGTGCTTGCTGAGCATCTGCTCTGTGTTCTTCAGAAATTAGGAGAAGGAAGAAGGATTCTCTTGCAGGGCTTCTAGAGAGACAGAGAGGCCTTGTGACAGCTAGATTTTGGACTCCTGGCCTCCAGAACTGTGGGAGAATATGTTTCTGAGGCTTCTAACTATCCAGTTTCTGGTGGCTTGTTATGAGTATCTCAGGAAACCAGTACATCTTCCATAAGAATTGGTAAAGAGGATTTTTTTTTTAAAGAAAACTGATTTTGGTAGAAGTGCCTGCTACAGTTTGGATATAGGTGGAGCATCCCCTACAGCTTTGTGTGTTCATATTTTGTCTCTGTTGCAAGGTGTGAAGAGGGTGAACACTTAATCTGACCTTGGTGTTAAGGAGGTAAGGCCTTTGGATGTGAGTAAGGTTGGGTAAAGTGTGTAGGGTTGGGCCTGGAGTTGGATTCTGATGGCTTTACAGGAGATGGAGTAAGACCAGACAGACACACAGATGCAGGGAGCTCCTTGTCTTCTGCTGTGCGATGGGCTGTATCACTTCCGGACTTTGGCAGCAAGAGGACCGTTACTAGATGCAAAACCTTGACCTTGGGCATCCACAGCCAGGACCCAAAATACATGCCTTTTCCTTATAGGGTACTCAGACTGTGGCACTGTGTTATTAGCAGTGGACAGCGAACAAATACAGGAGCCTCCTCCTGGAAAGTGCTGGAACTGGGCTCCAAAATCACTTCTAACACCACACTTCTCTTTCCATTACACTGAGGAGGGCTTGTGAGAAGCCCATCTGTTCACAGAGAGGGGTTAGCCACAGATGTGTTCTCGTAGGTGAAAAGGATGCAGTTGTCTTTGACAGCCAATGGGATATTGCAGAAACTTACTTAGGGGCAATAGGAACCAAGAACCAGGTTGAGGTAAAATATGGTCACTGTTCTTTAATTTTTCTCCTGTCACTCATGTTATCGCCACTTATGAATTCCACTACCTCGACATTTTTCAAGGAACACTTGGTGTCTTGTTCAGTTAGAAGAGGGCCCATTCTGTTCCAAATATCAGGGGAGAGAAATAGAAATCCTGACCCCTTCACTGAGGTAGCATTTTGGTCCTGTTCACATGGGGTCACTGCTGAACGTGAGTCTCGTACAGCCCCACAGCCTTTGTTAGTACAGGGAAGGTCTTCCTAAGGCTGAAATCCCAGCAAAAGCCCCAGAGGGGATTCTGACGTGACCAACCCCAGAATGAGCCAGGCTTTTACTGTAGCAAGACCCAGCCCAGGGTTCCGAAGTTACTCTGCAGAAAGAGGTAGCCTGCCTCTAAAACGATGATTAACATAGTTATTTCATCCTTCCTTCCTTCCTCTCTCCCTCCCTCCCTCCTTCCAACTTCCCCATACTGCTCACTTTCACACATTCTCAGAGTATTGTGTACATCTGTGTGTGCATGTGTATATGTGTATTCATATATAGGTGTGTGTATCTGCATACACGTACACATATGTATAGATGTGTGTTTGTGTGTATATGTGTATGTCTGTGAATGTGTATGTGTTTGCATATATGTGTGTCTCTGTGTAGGTATATAGGTATATATGGGTGTGAGAATATATGTGTGTGCATGTGCATGTCTGTGTGTATGTATTTGTGCATGTGTCTGTGTATGTTTATGTCCATTGCATGTACAGGTGTATATGAGTGTATGCATATGTATGTGTGTATATAAGCATATTTGTGTATTTGCATGTTTGCATGTATTGTGTGCATGCGTATGTGTATAGGTACAGGTGTACATGTGGACACATGCACACACATGTATTTATATGTGTTTGTGTGCCTCCGGGATGGCAGAGCAGTGGTATTTGTGCTGCCAGTTCAATGTACCTACCCTGAGTTCTTCCAGGGGTTGTAAGGGCAGTGTGGTTCTTGGAGCTGTCCCCACCTGCCCTTGAAGTAGCACCGCCCTCCCCAGTGATGGGCAGGGGAGGAGTCTGGTTTGGGGTGAAGATGGATATGCACATACCTGGCCTCCAGGCTGGCAGGGGAGGGTTCTAGAAGGCCCAGCCTGGCTGCTAAAGAGGCTTCCTTCACTCCCCCAGGCATTGCCGGAGGCCGGCACTCAGGGAAGTCCTCAGAGATGTCACCACTGGTGACATCGGCAAGTTAAGTTCTTAGTGCCTCGGTTTTCTCGTCTACATAATGGGGATTTTGGACTTGAGAATTTTAAAGTCAAACACATTGTCTAAGCCAGACAACCAATTGAATGCATCAGATTGATTTGAAAATATTCTTATCTGAAGAAGCAGATGTTTTGCTCTGATTCACCTGTTGCTATATGAGAAATTGCTCTCAGAACTTCCAGCTTCCTAATGATTCAAGAAAGAACAGAAGTCTGTATTTTTTACATGAAAGTCTACTTTTTTATGGTGGTGAAACATCAAAATTTCTTAAAAGTATAACGTATGGTATAAATAAAATACCTAGATATGGTGGTTTAGTGAGCCTGTTTGCTCTGGAAACAGAAATAAAATATACAAAGGGAAAGTCAGCCTGGAATAGGCAGAAAGCAAGAAGGGAGAGACTGTGTGGGAGGCTGCTTGGCCTTTGTCTCATCCCAGTGCGAGGCTCCTGGGTCATACCAAGAACCCACTTCCCACTGATGCATGATGGAAACATGGACTCAGCCTTGGGGTGTTCAAGACAGAGGTTACCTTTGACACTTAATTTTCCTTCTGAGATCACAGGTAGAATGGGACCCCTCTCCAGGCTGGTGTGCTTCCCTCAACTCCACCGCTGTTAAGTTTCAGGATTAGGAATGCAGAATAAAATGGGTTTAGTTCAAACCTAGAGGGTTTTTTGTATTTTTCAACCCAGGGTTTGGTGTCTCCAGACTAGACTGCACGGTGCTGCACTCCTGGGTTTTCGTATACCCAGTGCCACAAAGGCTGGCGCTAAGGAGGGGTGGGAGCGATCCGCAGGTCCAGCTGCCTACTTGCCCGAGCTCTTTCTTTCAAGTGCATCCCAGCCGGCACCAGGGAGCTGCAACTGCCCTGGGCAAGAACTCCAGTCATTAGGGTGAATGAAGATCATAGCACTTGTCTCTCATATTTGTTGAAAAGGCGGGTCGTTGCATTTGCCCCATTTGATCCCACCCTTGTTTTCTTTCTGTGTGTTCTACCTTTCCAAGAAGCCCCCTTCATCCCAGCCCTGCTGTCTCCCACAGTGACCACATGGGGGCCTGAAGAGGAAAGACTCAAGGGGTCTCTGTTCTCCCAAATCTTAATTCACTTAGATGCTCTGTTGACAGGTGTAAATGTAGATTTCAGCACGTGCACTTCTTAGGAGTCTGGGCTTCGTCAGATTCAGAATAGGCAGAAAGACAGAAAGCCTGCCTTGCTCTCAGCCTGCTTTGATCAGGTCAGGAGAGATGAGGGGGTGGCTTGAGCCGGGTCTGGAATCCACATGCGCTCTTTATCTTTGGGGAAGGTAGAACTGAGAATTAAGAGTGTGGCTCTAGAGTCAGGCAGCCTCTCTGTTTCAATCCCACCTCTGCCATTATGAAACTGAGTATCCTCTGACAAATGATGTAACCTCTCTGGGCTTTAGCGTCAGTTGACAATAATGTCCACTTTAATGATCAAGCCAATGTTAGGAGTAAATAAAAGAATGCATGAAGGAAGGCAAAGACAGAACTTAAGATTCTTAAATCTCTACCTTTACTATACGAATGCTAATGTATCATTCAGCCTAAAACATTCAACAAAAATGCACCTTTATTGCTTGATAGCATCTAAGTCAGAAAAAAATCCAGAAATCTTTGGACCCAGAACAAACAAAATAAGTGATTAGGCATCCTATGTTTTCCTCCCTGAAAGCTTCAGTGTGTAGTGCTCAGCCTGGATTATTCCTGCCTCAGGCACCAAGGGTGTGGTCCAGAGCTACGGGTGCGCTGTGGGTCCTTTGGAAGCAGGGGCAAGGCTTTGAGCAAAATGGACAGATGACCCAGAGACTCTGGGAGGGACAGAGGATGGTGAAGTTAAAATAGAGATGGGCGAAATGCTCCAAAAGAAACTGATTTGGGAGTGTGTAGAACGTGAACAACTTAAAAAGCTGAAAATGCCTTGAGCATTTATTCTGCTTCCTGGTCGCTGGGATGGGTATGGTCCGCGATCCGTTCACAGCTCGCAGATCTTGGGGAGACAGAAGCTGAGCAGCATGTGAAAGTACAAAGAAAGCTACAAAGGAGGAAGTTCAGGAGGGATGGGATGAATACTCGGAGACCTGGGGTGGCCTGGTGCATTCCCCAAATGGCGTGTGGGTGTTCTCAATGGTAATAATTACAGTAATAACTGACTACTAGGGAGAACTTACTATCTGCCTGGCATATTGCATGTATGGTCTCATCCAATCTCCAGAGCAAGCCATCAAAATTGGTATTTTAGAGGTTGTAACTGTAGGAGGTTAAGTAATGCCTGTGGCCATTTTTTGCCAAATGGTGTTGTCCAATTTAGGTACATGAACCCCTAGCTGTAAATGCACAGAAAGAGAAAACTGTGGGTTTCAGCATATCCTACTTTGAGTTTGGCAACATGGGTGTGCCTAGAGGTGCGCCGCATGCACATCAGCATCATCCTGTTCTTTCTTTCATGGGCATGTAGTTGGTACTGCACTGCTGGGTTTTTCAGGATAGGAGGAAAAATTCTGAAAAAGTAGACATGGTTGAAGGAAAAACTCGTGTATGGGAAGAATGGGAGGTAGGGGTCATCTTCCCATCACCTCCGTTTGGAAGTGACCTAATTATCTCTTTCTTTCCTTCAGAGGTGGACAAACCAGGCATTCATTCAAACCTTCTGGGCACAGGTTTCTCAACCAGGCTCATCCCATGTATGAAGCTGGGTGTCTCATTGTGACTGTTCTTTTTATCTGAGATCAGTTGAGATTCAAGAGGTGTCATGAGTTCTGTTTTTCTGAAGACTGAAGGATGAAATAAGTTGCCTCATTCTCAGCTCTCTGAGCTGCCACCTTGGGCTTCATGAAATATTCCAGGGACTAGCCCTTAAATTCAGTGAATGAATCAAGAGGGAACCTATTTTTGAGAAAGGTCTGATGCTTGGACAAAGTTAGAGGCCACGTGGGAGCAAGAACAGGTTCCTAATATAAAATCTTCTTGGACTTAGGGATAACTTGAAGTTGGACTCCTGGGAGGAGGTTTGGTGTTGGAAATTATTTTCTATCCACGTCTGGCACACATGCTGCATGGATAATTGTGGCAGGGAAGCTTACTGATAATCTGTCTTTTAGGAAAGGTGAAGATGAAGCACATCTGTTCTGGGCACAGGCATATTTTTAGATTTAGATGGAACAACTCATCTTTATTATTTTGAATGTTCAGGCAACATTTTTTTCCACTCATAATTCTGTTTTCTGTCTTCAGCTGGAAGTGGTCAGGACCAAAACTGAAACTGGTAGCATCTAGGAGAAAGGCTGCCCTACCTTTAATGGAGAACTTAGTTTTAGAGTGATCAGAGTTGAGACCTTGTCCTGGGATACACTGGTGAAGACTGCTTTATGCAGTGCAGTATTTAGTCATATGTTCAACAATGGATTGCTACTTCTATGCCATGACTTGTTGTGGGAACTGGAGATTCAGCGATGGTGAAGATAAGCCATCCCTGGCTTCAAAGCACCTCAAGGAATAGTGACGAAGAGAATGTATAGTCAGAGTATTCCATTGTGAAGACTTCAGAGTTAAAAGAGTTAAAAGCAACATAGAACAGAGATACATGTATACCCATGTTTACAGCAGAACAACTAGCAATAGCTAAATTATGGAAGGTGCTGAAATACCCATCCATTTTTATCAATGGATAAAAATGTGACATTTGTACACAATGTACACGAAACTACTCTTCCATGAACGCAGATAGATTCGAGGCATTTGTAGGTAAATCAACACAGCCTGAGACTATCATGCTTAGTGAGGTGAGTCAGACTCAGAAGGTTAAATATCACATGGTTTCTCTACTATGAGAAACTCAGAAAACAGACAATTTAAAGAATAAATTGGTGACATATTGGGAGTCAGGGGAAAGGAAGGAGGAGATGGGAGGCTCAAAAGTGGCAGGGGAAGGGAAGGGATTGTAATGATGTTATGATATATACGTGCAAAAAATTCTCAAGCTTAATGCAACCATTGTATATAGCATATATATGCATCAATAAAATAGGGAAAAAAGAAATATTTTTCCACATGCAAGTTAAAAAAGAAAACAAGGGTCTATGTGAAATGCTATGGTGATGTTGAGGGCAGTAATTGATTCTTCTGGGCCATGGTAAGTGGCCAGGCAAACTTCAAGAGCTTTGATTTAAGTTCTCAAATATGTGTAACTTGAATAAATTTTGAGTGTGATTGGGTATTGTAGTATAACTGACCATAAAATAAGTAAATATAATTTTTGGGAAGAGGCACAGACGTATTTTTTGCAGCCTTTATTTAGTTTTTAAAGGAAATTCCCAATGAGGAATATTACTTTATAAAGGTTCTCTTTACAGTTCCCCTACTCAACATGCTCTGCATGGAAGCTCCCTGAATTTCCCTCGGTTTTCTGATTTCAACTCTCAAAACGAGAGTTTCCAACATTTGATTTGTATTCTTAAACTGTTTTTTGAAACCGCATTTCCTATATGACCTATTGCTCGGTTCTTTTTCCAGCAGATGGCTGTGTCTTGCACCCCACAGGTATCCTTAGAAGACATATTGTTCTGATTCTGCTTCCTAAAGAAGTAGGGAGTGGAGATCTGGAATATTCATGTTATAGTGATTATAGTTCATGTTGCAGTCAAATGGGTTTCACTGAAGTGAGAACTGGGAAGAAGATACTGGGGCAGAGAGAAACCTTATAGAAAGGTGTGGACAGGGTTGGGGATGTGCTTGAGGAAATGAGAGGGAGATGAGATTGGAGAGGTTAGTAAATGACGTTGATGTCAATGAGTAGTGGTCTAGATTTGATCCTAAGAATAATAGCATCCATTGAAAGTTTCTGTGTACATGTGTGTGCGTGCGTGCTTGTGCTTAATTTAAGTAGGTGGGATCTGATTTTTTTTAAGAAGTTGGCTCTGATAGGTTGTTGAAAAGTTGTTTTCAATGGGAAACAATGGATGGAGAAGGAGGCCGATAGTCAGAAAATTGTTCAAGAAACTGTTGCAAGTGCTGGGTCGTGAGACCTGCATTGGTGTGCTTGGGGAGGAGGATGGATGTCGGGGCTTTTATAGGTGGGGCAGGCAGGAAAACTGTTGTTCCCCATTTTGTTCAGGTAGTCATGAATAAAGGCATCAGAAACAACACCTGTGGATAACTTGTGCCTTGGCACCTCATCTCTGTGTGCGGGAAGGTAATTGCACCAGTAATTAATTACAAGTCAGGGCTTGGAAGCCACTTTCCGAAGACATGGACCTGTGGACTCAGACCAAAAATCTGGGTGGGGCTTATCCGGGTCTCCTATCCACTTCCCACACAGACTCATCTCCCAGGCTCATCTCCCAAGACCTACCTGGCAGTACTGCCCTCTTTCTCAACCCATGACTCCTCCTTTTATGGATTGAAATCTGGGTGGAGACAATAAGGACTTCTCTGCTGAGATGCGCCCAAGAGAGAGATGAGCATATCAAGCCTTTTGAGACAGACAGCCAGGATTCAGGGTGCCAGCTCCACCAGGATCGATGACTCACTTTGCTTCCAGAACTTTGGTCTGTTCACCAATGAAGTGGAATAAGCCACCCTTATAAGAAGATTGTGCAATTTATGGGGTGACCTACATAAAATGCCTACCCATGTGCCTGACACATAGTAGGTGCTCAATACATATTAATTTTCTACCCTGAATTTTGAGTTACTACTTAGGAGGAGAAGAAATTGTATCTGGTGGCTGTCAGAATGATAATTTAACAGATGTATGTAGAAATGCACTTAAATCTCCCTGGTTGCACTGGTTGTAGAATCGAGTTTATACCTTCCGATAGCCAGAAACTTGCTCTAATTCAAGTTGGATTCTGATACTTGCCCTACTTCAAGCTGGATTCTGACTTCTGGCTCCACATGATATTTAGAGCCAAAGTTCTGAAGCCTGCACCACCTCAGTTAATTGTACATAGTAATTTAGTTGACCAGGGGGATGGGGACTTGGAGTCTAAGGGATATTGTATAAAGGTTAAATTTCTGAGTGTCAAAATAATCTAGTGTGTTCTCAGTCAGAATCAATGGTCAGCAGTCCTCTAAATAGGAGTCTGAACCATGAGACATTTCGTCATGGACTTTGATAAAATTGGAACCAAATTGTATTGGGACAGAGAAGGCCTTAGGAGGATAACTGTTTGCCTGGGGACTTAATGAGACCTTTGGAGAATTACCTTTTTTTTTCTGTCATTAGGGCCACCTGAATTCTAGAACATTGTATTCTCGTGGGGTTTTACCTGACAGGCATTTAACTTACACAATTCAACCTTGAATCAAAAACACAGTTAGGAAAATAAAAATGGACATGTGTAAATGATTCTGACCATTGTTCTGCTCAAGTGTAAGCAAATCCTGAGCACACTGGGGACACAGCGAGTCTTCCAGCTGAGGGCCAGAGCTCCAGGTCCATGCTTCTCTGTGATTGTCTTGGACTTCCCACTGTGATTCTGGTAGCTAAAAGCTTCAATATTTTCATGCAACGTGACTCCAGTTCACTTGAGCTTAATGAAGAAGTGCGTGATTTGTGCCAATACAAGAAAGGAGTTTGGTCTTGTGGACAAATTGAGAGAAGGTATGTGAGTCTTCGTTAACGATCCCGGGATGCTGACTCATGATGCTCAGCTCACACGCTTCTGTTCTTCTCTCCTTCTGAGGACATAGAAGGTTGAGCAATTTGGAGCTCAGGTAGGGCTGTGTGGCAGGTCCTGACTGAGAAGTTGTGAGAAGTGATGTGAGCTGCGACAGGAAGAGGAGTTTAATTGCTGGTATATGGGTACTGTGGAACTCTCTTTCACTCTTGCATGGTAACTACTCTTGGCTACTTTATGAGTCTGAGATCCCGTGGGACCCTGGCAAAGAGAGCCTCCTTATCAACCTGCACGAGAGAGGTAGCACTGGGGGAGAAGTTAAGTGTTTGTCTCCTTTTGTCTTTGGGAGATAATTGGGCTTGCGTGTCATAATGGTATAACCCAAGCTATTCTGACTGATGATACATTTTATTTTATTTTTAAAAGAATAATCTTGGAATCTATGTCTCTGCATCTCTACCACATAGTGGAATCACAATTTGCAGAACTTTATTCTGTTTTAGACTCTTTGCTCAGTACTTTATACGCATCACATAATTATCACTACTTACTGAGATTGACAATATGATTCCCATTTTGTAGGTGAAGAAATGAGCATAGGGCGGTCAAACACCTTGGGCAAGTCCACAGTGGCAGTCCACAGTGGGACAGATGTAGAGCCAGATGATTGTGACACCAAAGCCAGTGCTCCCCTCACTATAGTTCTCCAGCTTCAGAGCACCAAGGCAGGGCCAGGGTGGTGGTGACTAGGCAAAGGAATTACCCCACCCTGCTATGGCCACCCTCTTGCCAGCCCAGTGCCCGCCTTGTGCCAAGCCTCCAAGCACCTCCACTTACCCCACAGTCCCTCCTACACTAATGATATTTATTCTTGCTATCCCGGCAGGGTGTTCCACTGCCTAATTACTGTTTAGAAACTTCTGAAGGCGGAAAACATGATGTTAAGTGCTTAATGGTTAAAGGACTCACGTCAGGCCTAGAGAGGATGGGGACTCCTGGGAGTTGCTAGTCCAGGGCAGGGTGGAGAAGCTGCTGCAGATTTGAACCAAAGAAGGTACATGTATCACAGAAGGGCAGAGCAGAGGCTAAAGCTCTGACTGGGCCTACTCAGGCTGAAGTCAAGACTTTTAGACTATCTGGGTTGTGAGACTGTTGTGAATGTTTTCCACCACTGCAATCCCTGGAGTCTTCTGGAGTCAAACCCTGGTTAGTCACATTTTATTATTACAGTTGCACTAACCATTTATTGAGCACTTACAAAGCTCCAGTGCCCTCGTTAAGAACCTAGCAGCTACAATCTCATTTATTCTTCTCTAGCAGGACTTAGGCTCTGTCTCCATGTGGGATCTGAAGCTGACAATCGTGATGTGACTTGTTCAAGGATGCACAGGTACTCGTGGCAGCTTGGAACCCTGGGCCTGTGTAGCTCCGGAGCCGGGGCTCTTAAACAAGCAGCCATATTGAGGCTCTAAACCTTGTACTTGTGCATTTTAGTCTGCTTCCTGGTATTCGCTTCACTAAGGTGAGAATTGTGACTATCCATAGAAACTATTAAAAAATGAATGCCCTTACTAAAGACTCTCGGGTCGTAGCTTGGGAAGACAGCTCAATGATAAGTCTCTACATGACACTCAGAAGTTTATCCCTGTCTTGAATATCTCCCAAAGTAGGGAGCTTGTCACTTTTGAGGCAACCATTCCCCAGGGTGTACCGTGCTCTGTCTCAGGGAGTACTACTTGAGTACAGGTGCAGAAAAGAAACAGCCCTCACCCTCAGGGGCTATGGGAAGAGTAGGTGGAGGGGAGGGTGGGCATTAATGACTGCGTCCTGGTGGGTGTTGGAAGGAGGCACACCTGTGATGGTGATGATGACTAGATGGTGATAATGGGCCATTTCGCTAATTGGCATTAATGACACCATTTGGTCTGAGCACCTACCTCCTGCTTTCTCTCCTGCCACTCCTCAGATCTCTGTTCTGAATGGTGACACCTCGTTCATTGATATCCCAACTTGTCTAGCCAACACTGGTTAGTCTTGAGAGCCGGAACAATGGGTGTGCCTGGGTTCTGGGTTATTCCAGGCCTAGACTGAAATTCTGGTCTTCCTTGACCTGGATACAATGGATATCCTGGTCTCTTTCCAAAGCAGGAGAGAAGAGGCCTCCCATGATCCAGTTAATGGCCTAAACCAGAAATTAGCTCTCAGTGGGATTTTACATGGCTTCCAGGGGCTGGCATTGACTGACAGCCAGCCCACTGGCGAGTGGGGGTGGGGGGAGGCAGCGGCGCACAGTGCCTGAGGGAGACAGAGGGGGACAGAGACTCACAGACCCACAAGCAGAGGGAGGCTGGGGAGTCAGACTGGGAAAGAGAGAAGGTAGGAGGCCAGGAGCAAAGAAAGGATGAAAAGAAGGCATAAGGAAGAAAGCAACAGCACGTGTCTTCACAGGTGTTGTTTTCCTGAGGCAGGGGGCGGGGGGGGGGGGGGGGGGGGGGGGGGAGGGTATGGCTCCTCACAAACACCTCTCTTTCTCCTTGTCTTCTTTGGATGCTGGTTACACACTCTCCTAGGTCTGAGGGACAGTGTGGAAGGAGAGAAAACCGTGTTACGGCTTTGTCTCTTAGCCAGGTCACTTCAAGAATGTGTTCTGCGGCTCCAAGCTGTAACCTGTGAAGCATGTGTTCTGCAGCTCCAAGCTGTAACCTGTGCTTGAAAATGGAGAGTACTCCCTCCCCGATGGTCCCAGGACTGTCCTGATGTGTGGATGAGAGGTTCCTTGGGTACCCTGTGGGAGGCCCAGAGGAAAGACAAAGTTTTCCATCACAGAGTGAGGCTCACGGCCAAAGTGGACTGTCACCCTGTGGGAGAAGGCTGCTCAACGCACAGGAGCTGGGCTGGCTGAGACTGGCGACTGGGGTCAGCTGCTTTCTGGGAAAGGCATCTTGAATGCCTTTGTGGCCCTGTAGCAGTTCCCGAGAGAGAGAGTGAGTACAGGTTGGTAGGAAGGCACCATGGGGGAAGGCTCCCATGTCTTGAGCACTCTGCCTGTGTTTCACATTGTTTTTTCTTTCTTTAACTTCAGGTGGGTTTATAATCCCCATTTTGCAGATGAGGCCCCTGGAAGCTAACATCACACCCAGTGTGTGTGTGTGTGTGTGTGTGTGTGTGTGTGTGTGTGTGTGTGTGTGGGGTGCCTATGATGTGGTCTACATCCTCTCCAGAGGAAAGACAGGTAAATGCTCTTTCCCATAGGACAAAGTCCAGGCCAGTGAAGGGGCTCTGTTGTGCAGCTACAGAAGCCCAGTAGGTGGGAGGCAGATGTGGTAGCTTGTTTGCGTTAGGCTCTGGCAGGTTCAGAAGAAGGTGCCCTGGGGAGAAGGCAGCATGAAGCCACCAGTCCTCTCCAGCCCACTTTCGGCTTCAACCTGTCCTCTGACCAGAGATGACAATGATGCAAACCTGGCAAGGCCTCTCGGATCCTGCGAATGTTCCTTTCTTTTCTGGCCTCACAGCTGAGAGAAATAGATCTCCAACATGTAACCTCTCTCTCTCTCTCTCTCTCTCTCTCTCACTCATACTTACACACACACACACACACACACACACACACACACACACACACACGCCAATTGTGCTCAGGCAGGGGAAGCCCAAGAGTCTATGATTTATTAGAACAGAGTGGGGCTGCTACCAGAGTGAGATCTCAGTTGCCCTGGATGCCTATACTGGGTTCCTGTGCTGTTACTGAACTTCTGCCTTTGTTCTCCTTACCTGCTGCTCAGAAAAGCCAGGACTTCACCCTGGCTTATTTTTATTTATTAATCGGTTCAAAGCAGTCACTCATCTTTTAGTAACTATGTCTTGAGTTTGGGTGTGTGCTGGGCACTGAAGATACAGACATGGCTCTCACCTGGCAAATAGTTTGGTGGCGCAGGGAAGACATGGAACACAGCCACATGGTTCCTGAGGATGATGACAAGTGCTACAAAAAGTAAAAATAAAAGTAGAGCAGGGCTGTAAGGCCCAGGATGACTAGCAGAGGGGGTGGGGAATGTTAGGAAGTACATTAGGGAACGTCTACCTGAGAAGGTGTCATGAAATCTGACAGTGCTAGTCCTGCAAAAACTGGGGACAGTGCTGCAGGTGCAGGGAACAGCAACCGTGCAAAGCAGGGAGTGGCAAGTGCAAAGGGTGTGACAGAGAAAGAGTTTGGCACGTTCATGAAATAGGAAGAGGACTGCTGGTTCTCTGTGACTGTCAACAGTTGTGACCCAGTAGAACCTAAAATTTGGAGCTGAGCACCGATCTGCCTTGAAGACTTGCTGAGCTGCTGAGGCAGCTGTCACTCTTTGGTCCTGACTATCTTTGGTTCTTCCCTCTGCTTCTTCTTCCTACGCCTTCCTTGTGTCTTCTTTTATTGCTGCATTCCCAGCATGCTCCACAGTTGAGCCCAAGAAACCAAAGGTCAGGATCCTCCTGGACGTAAGTTCTTACTCAATCTTGAGGTCAGAGAATCTTTCCTCAGACAAAGGTCTGTCTGCCTCTGATGTGGTGTGCCTTGGGGGCACATGGAACCTCTTTGACCCCAGAGCTAACAGATTGGGCAAGACCACACTGGAGTTGGCAAACATATTCATTCATTTATTCATTCGTTCACTGGTAGTTATTAGCACCATATCAACAGAAATAAGAATAACAAGCTAACAACTAATGAGGGGAAATTAACAAGGAAGATGTCTTTTTGTGGGCACAGAATGGGAGCCTAGGGCTTAGGTGAGACTTTTTGGAGGAACTGATTCCTAAATTGAAACCTGAAAGATGAGTAGAACTTAGCTAGTGGAGAGACTTGTGAGAAGAGAAGAGAGCTCCAGATTCTGTAAGCTGCTTGGGCAAAGGCACAGAGGTGGCAGAAGATTCTGGAAAGTGCTTATACAAAGGCCCAGAGGTGGGATATCGTCTGGGGCATTTGTGGAATTGCAACAAGTTTTTACATATTTAGGGATATTTATAATGGAGACTTTGTAAGAATCGTATAGCCTGTAGGGTTCAGAGTTTTCAGGGACTTGTCCAGTATAGCCTTTCTTTCCTCTTTTCCCCCCACCTTTCTGAGAGGTAAGTTACAGCAGAGGGACAGTAGAAGTGGAAGGATGATTAACATTGACTTTCTCTTGAAGTAAATGACCTCTGTGGGGATCCCCTTCCCTGCTGGGCCTGGTTTTTCCACCTTCCCAGGTTCTGCTGCTGCCTGCCCATACCCTCACTTTTCTGATACCTTATCTAGTTACACTTAGGGTTTGTATTCAGGAAACTGGACCCTTGCTATCAGGTGAGATTTTAAGCAATGGCACTCAGGGTTAGGTAGACAGTCCAGTGAGCTGCTGTGAAAAGAATGCATTGGAAGAAGACAGCATGGAGGGAGAGAGAGCAGAAGGGGACGTTGGGTGACCCAGGCCTGGGGTAGCCGTAGAGTGGTGTAGAAAGTCAATGTCTTTGAAGACTTTTTAGGAGGTTCTTTGGAAGTTGTGAATGTGACTGAGGTGAAACTGAGAAGAGACAGAGTCACTGAAGGAGGAAACACAGGCAGTGAGGAGAGAAGGAGCAGGAGCGAAGTCTAGAACCCGTTGAACGTGGACCCACACAGCTGTACTGCTGTGAGCAAGTTTGCGACTCCTTTGGCCTTCTGTTTCTTCATCTATAAAGTACATCTCATAAAGTGTTTGTCAGGCTTAAATGAATCACATTTAGTAGAGCAACTGGCACGTGCAATCTCTGTATCAAAGTTTGTTAAATCCTTTCTAGAGTTTGCTTTCAATAAACACATGGTTTGTGTAGATCTGAAGTCTGGGAAGCAGACCTGGCTAGAGGTAGAGGTGAGAGATTTATTTTTCTGGTGGTTTCTTTTGCTGTCAAGGTAAACACTTGAGAGCCAAAATTGAAGCATTTTAGTGAATCACTCCTCAAAAGTAGCTTCAGACACTTTGGAGGAACTTACTTGCATCCAAACAATTAACATACCCATTGTAAACCAAGCTACTCTACTCAGCAGAGCTACTCCAGTGACTCCTTAGTGCTAATACTTGAGCATTTAGTTTGAGTTACAGTATATATTCCGGAACAGTGAAATCAGTCTATTTTTTTTTTAAGAAAATGAATTTCACCTTCTGTTATCAAGACTAATCTTCTTTCTCATTGGCCTATGTTGATGAAGTGTTTGGATTCACATATATTTTTGTTCTCAAATGTCAGACCCCAGAGCTCTGAGTGGCCAGCTGTCCTGAGAGGGGTGAGAGCCCAGGATGAAGGGCATCCTCACCTGTCATCCAAGAGTTCCAGGTGGCCTGAGGAGGTGGCTGATGGGAGTTACAACGGCCAGCATATGGTTTTTTTCTAATCCAGCTTTGGACTGTGCGTTTCTCCCATCCACGTAGTGTAGGTGAACCAGTGGAAGTAAGAACGTATTAGTAGCAAGCAAAGAGATGGTTGGCAAGTAGAAAAACCAGCTGCCAGTTACTCAGTCAAATCAGTCATTTGCTTCTGGGGCTAGTATCACCCCTAAAAATTCGTGTCTTGAGAAAGCGACTGACTTGGTGGGGTGGGTTTGCTGCTGGTCTCTACTGGACTTTTCATGATGTTCCATTTGCTTGTGGACTGAGCTCAGCAGGAACTATTGGGAACTCCTGGTCTTTCTCTAAGGACAGACTCACCTTGATCCCCCTTTAGCCAAACTTCGCAGAACAGATGTTTCACTGAATCAGGTCACTGTGGGGGAGGGGTCGACACAGAGCAAAAATCCTGAGAAAGGAATTTACTGGGAGTCGCTACTACAATGACAATTTATCCTAATAATCTAACATTTCAAAGACTTAACTTCGGATCTGCTAAATTGTATATAATGGTGACGATGAAGATGCTAGTCATAATCATAATACTATTATTAATCATATATGACATTTTATTTAGTGCTTGTTAAATGCCAAGGACTTAACTAATGCATTTAGTAATTTAATTTTCCCAGCAATTCTGCCAAACTGATATCACTCCTGGCTTAGAGATGAGAAAACTGAGGCTCAGAAAGGCACAGAGAATTTCTCTTAAGGGTCTCTTGTGGCTGTAGTCCTTCCTGAAGTTACACAGGCATGGTCTGGATCCTTCTACTACGGCCTGGAGATCTTTGGATGAAGCTGAACCCCACCTCCCAAGGAGGGCCTCGTACTCCCTGAAACGTAAGCAGCTTTCACCAAATAGCAGTTTGATGAGCTGAGCGTAAGTGAATCAGAAACATGAGGCTGATGTTTGTGTCCATCTGCACAGGGGTTTGGCAGCTTCCAGGCTTCCTTGGCAGGCAGGAGCTGGGCCCTGCCAAAACCTGGGCTCTGGCATAATAGTGATGGCCTGCAGGTCAGACCAGGCCTCCTGCCCTCCTGCTGTCCAAACCGGAGTGCCAGCTCCTTGTGGCCTCCCCTGCTGTTTCTTCCTGCCCTTGAGCCCCAAGGACGGAGAACGGCAGGAGGTATCTCAGTCATGTGTCACATGAGGGAGCAGGATAGCTCTGAGTGTGGCTTCCTGGAGTGCTGTTAGAGCAACAGTCCCCCAGGTGCCAGGAAATCCGAGACCTGGAATGGCAGCCAGGACCGTTCTCGGGGAGCCACCAGGAGGAAGCCCCTACCAGGAGGGAGGTTGAACAGGATGGGATGGGCACTGACGTTAATCTGAGAAAGAGCAGGTTTGGGGTTGAAACAGGTTGGAACACACCTGGTTTATTAGACTGTTTAAAACCGCAAAACTTCTCAGAACCTCTAATACTCTGTGTGGCCACCCACGAAGGGAGGCAGCCCGGAGCAGGGTCAGTGCAGTGTTTTGTTCAGCATGGGTGGGTGGCAGTGGACAGTGTGTCCTGCTGTGTAGAATTTGCGGAGTACTGCTCAATGTATGTTCCTACAGGTTCAGATTGCCAACTCCACAGCAGCAGGGACCTGTGTGCTTGTTCACGTCCCAGAATCTAGTGTGTTACATATTGAGTAAATAAATGAGTGCAGAACATTCAGAGAATGTTTCTTTCTTTCTTCCTGATAAGTAGGAAGGTAGCTTGTTAATTTTTTCTATTCATGGCCTCTTTTGGTATACACCTTTGTAGGTTGAACTTGTGGTTTGTGTGATTTTTATCATGGCATTAATTTTACATCAAATATCATGACAAATTATCCTAAGAAAAAATTTTATATTATATTATTATGTATTTTAGGTGTTTTTATATGTATGGTGCCCTTGGGATCCCCTGCAGTTTGGATCTTGAGAGTCTGCTAGAAGTTCATGTGTTAAAACCTTGGTCCTCAAGTTGGTGCTGTAGAGTTGGGAGTTGGTGGGAACTTTCAAGAGGTGAAGTCACGTGAGGAGTCTCCAGGTCATTATGGGTGTGTCCTCGAAGGGAACTTTGGTTTCTTTTTTTTTTTTTCTTTTCTTTTGTCCTGGTCTTGAGATGAACAGGCTTTGCCTTGCCACATGCTGTCTGCTGTGACAGCTGCCTCACTGCTGGCCTAAAAACAGCAGGGCCAATTAACCACGGACTGGCACCTCTAAAACTGTGAATGGAAACAACCTTTTGCCCTTTACAGGTTGATTTATCTCTGGTGCTTGTTAAAGTACCACAAAACTGAGTAACGTTTTTCTTCTTTCTTTCCCTCCCTCTCTTCCTCTTCTTCTCCCTTCTACCCTTCTTTTTTTCCTTCCTTCCAGTATTGTGGTAGGCACTGTGCTAGGTCCAAGTGACAGAATCGTAAAACAAAAAAAGGAATGGTATGTGTTAGGTAATGAACTCCGTGTAACATTTAACTGCAGGAGCCTGATACTTTCGCCCCTGTTGCTGGGTTCTCAAAAGTAAGTCGAAGTTGGTAGGGTGAGTGCTAGTGTGGGGGGCAAGAACAAGAAGTATTCCAGAGAAAGCAGAAGCATATGTAAAGGCTCTGGGGCAGAAGGGATCCTGTTGCTCTCTGGAGAACAGAGTAGTTGGTAGCATCCTGAAGTTGGAGCACAGGAAGCCACTGAAATGTCTAAGGAAATGAGGAAACATGATCATATTTGAGGTTGGAAAATATTGCCCTGGCTTTTATGTAGGAGTGAATGCTTTTTTATACCCACTGACAGTGAGTGTGGCGAGAAGAGACTGGTGGGTTAGTCTTGGCCAGTCAGTTCCTTTTGATAAACCTCAGTTTCTCCGTCTTGATGGTGAGTTTGGGTCCAGCCATCGATACTTCCCGCCAACCTCAGATACTCTTTTAACTCTTCCTCCCTCTCCATACTGTCTCCCAACACAACGATTAGTCCTGGGGAGAAGAATTTCTTTATTTTTCCCTCTTCCTCTTGAGCGTTTTAACACGAACACTTGGAAAGCGAGGTCCTGTGTGCACAGGGACCCATATCTGCAAACACCTAGAGAGGGCGCAGGTAGGAGCTGTTGTCTTAGGGAAAACATGCAGTCTACCTGAGGCCTGAGCCCTGTGCCTCCATGACGCTGAGAGCCTGCTACGCTGCACTGACTTTCAGGGAACAATTGTGTGTGGACAAAGGAAAACGATTGGCAGGTGTTCGTTTTTGTATTGCTTATGAACAGTGAAAGAATGGGATGTGATTTTAAAGTCCACAAGTTGACATCTATCGAAATTAAGGCCCATTTAAGATATTGAATACTAAACAGCCTTCGAAAGGAACAGGGGAGTCTCTAACTAAAAGAAACTTCATAAGACATTATGGAGGGTAAGACAAAAAAAGTTATGGAACCAAATCTTTCTTAGGAGTTTCCTACAGGATCAGCACACACTGTGGAAAGAACAGGTATCTGTGTCAGAAACACTTAACTGGTAGTAGTGGTGGTTGCTCTGGCTAGAGGTTAACAATTACCACCCAGGAAGGGTCTTGCCTTCTCGGTAATATTCTGATATTTCAGAAAAATCATTTTAAAACATTCATATAAATCAAAAGTGACTAAATCCTGAGATACTCAGGAAAATACTGACAAGACTTACTATTGGAGGAGACGTGAGAGGGCAGAGGGATAGTTTCTCACTTGTATTTTTCTATATTTCATAGTCTTGACTTTTTATACGAGAATTTATTTATATATTCATGGTACAATGAGGAAAAGGAAAAACGGACGTAGTTCTTCCAAGTTTAGTTTTTCTCCAAATGAGCTGAACAGCTAAGCACACTTGGGGGAACTGAGGCTCCAGGAGTCCATGTGACCGGAAGGAGAAAAGGCCATCCATCCGCAGCGTCCGCCCACGTCACGTGACGCCCCTACGCAGCACACTGGCTTGTTTTGCAACCAGGGCAGGTCCTTTAACCACAAGCCGGCTGGCCGGCCCCATGTGGCTGGGGGAGATGGTGCCAACCCTCTTCCCTCGAGTGAGTCATGCCTCTTCCCGCAATAGCTGGGGGAGGATGTGGAGAAGTTGGTCTCAGGGCAGAGTTGCAGCTACTGCCCGGAGACCCTGCAGGGCTGGGTGCCCTGGCTGAAGGGCCCCAGGGGCTTTTGGGGGAAGTCCCCAGATGGGGGATACTGCTTTTGTGTATAGATGAACACAATTAGAGACATTTGTTTCGGACCATTGCAGACAGTGCCTGTGTGCGGTGATCACGAAGAGCTGGGATTTTAGGGACTTCCATTAAGCACTGAGTGCTTTGTGTCCAGGGAATTAGCTCATGTGTTACAATGATTCCGGAGGCTTGACTTGCTGTCCCCATGGTACAGTAGCTGAAACTGCTCCTCAGTGGAGGTAAGTGACCCGCCTAAGCTGTAGGGTCCCAGCTAGCAAGGGAGCAGACGTGAGGTTCAAAACCAGGTGTAAACGAGGTATAAATAAATACAAAGTCCAGATGATTTTCAGCGCACTCTGGTTGCGTTCTTTGGATAGAAAATCTGTGTTCACGCGAGGGTGTCCTTGGAGGCCACTTCTCACAGGCTGTGTTCTTGGATTTGCCGGTAGAAGAAAAAAGTGAGTCAACAGAAATGAGAGCTCTTCGAATTCAGCAGCCATGACAACAGATTTGTTTTCTCTGCGAGGTGGGAAACTTAGCTCTTAGTTATTTTGACACCTGGCGAAATAATTATCCCTGGTTTGCAGATGAGCGAACCGGGGCTCAGAAAGTAAGTAGTTATCTAATGCAAGCAGAGGCAGAGTTCAAAAGCAGGCCCATTTGATTCTGAATCCTGCCACCTGTAGTCACTCATAAGCCTCTTAACCTCCAGGTACACATTCTCTGGAACACCCAGATCTAAGGCTTGTCCAGAAGTCAAATTTCTATTCATGTGCTGATGCCTCAAAGGGCATCACCCCCTCCATGAAGTCTTCCTTGTTAGCTCCTCAGGAACAGCTTTTTACCAAACCCCCTGACTTACGTATGTTTTTACCGTGATACTTCTACGTTTCCTTTCAGAGGACTGTAAGCTCCTTTAGGGGAAGGGTAGTCCCATGTTCACTGGCTATATCTTAAATCCTCTGATCATATTTTTCATCTAGAAGCTAATATAGTGGCAACATCACAGCTTTGTAGACCCGTAGATCTGGATTTGAATCCCAACTGGGCTGGGTGATGCTGGGGCGACCACGTTCTCCCTTTTAGCTCCGTCTGTAAAATGGAAACTCTAATGTCTGCTTCTCAGTCCTTGTAAATATTTATGTAAAATATTTATGTAACGTGTTTAGCACAGTGCCTGAGGCACAGAGCACATTTGTATCATTAACCCTCTGGTCAGGGCCAGTCATGGGTAAGCAGGTGACTGCCAGGGAAAGCATGGCTGTCCTTGCCGATAGGGCTGCTCCTACTCTAGGAGGACTGACTTGGTCAAAGCTTTACGTGATGGCTGTGACTTATATCCCTGCATATGCCAGAGGTGGTGACTAATGCCTGAGTTTACACATATTAGAAAGATAGGATGAGCTGCACAAACCAATAAGCACAAATACATGTGTGAAGTAATATAAAGAGGAGAAGAACCTCTTAAAATGGTTAATTCTTTATTCTAATAAAAAGACTAAAATGAATTGCATCAATTATCAAGAAAGCATTATCAATGCCCAATGCTGATGGGATCGGATTGAAAACCATGCGTGTAAGACATACTTGTGACCCACCAAATTCTCCAAAACTCTTGGGATATTATGATAACCTGCTATCCCATCTTGATGTTTATCCTCAGAAAATAATCTTGACGGAGGGGGCTAGCTAAAAGCAGAGAATACTTATTAAATCAATACCTAGAATAGCAAATTCCTGTATACTTCTCAAAAGACCATCTGTACAGTGTGCCGCACGGAACCATGGTGCAGCAAAGTAATCGTCAGGAGTGTCAGTGACCAAGGCCTTAGAAAAAGAGCCAAGATGTTTTTAATATACTACCTGGGAAGCAGAATACGAGCTGGAAATTACTCTATGTGTGCAACTTTGTTAAATTTGCGCAAAGACCAATGTGGGCAAGCACAGGAAGGTCAAAGACAAAATGAAAGGGTTGTGTTGGGTGGGAGGCTGTGGGTTGTTTCTAATGCTATTTGGACTGAGTCACCGGGTCACCCTTTAAGTGACCTGGCGGGGCCCCTACCTGTGGGATTTTATGGCCAGAGTCTTGCCCACCAGGCTGTCCAGTCTGCCTAAATCTCTGGCAGCCGTGCCTCAGCAGCAGTTCCCCAAATACAGTACAATTCCATGCTGGCCTCAAAATACAAATACATGTAATTGCCTCTCGTCTGGCTCCAGGAAGCCAAATGACTTTCACCAGGGATTTTTGAGAGGCCAAAGCACTCTGATGTGCACTGGAAGGTTCCCTGGGAGGTCTCGGCAGTGCTGGTCAGCAGGGGTTGATGTCTCTGCGAGGCTCTGGAGAGCACTTTCCATAAAGGCAAGGAATCCTGCCCTCGGGGAGGCTACATTAGGCCTAATGGGGCTGATGGGAGACCCGGAGAAGCTAGAAAATTTGTCTGCACATGGGAATCGCGCACTTTGGTCTACAGTGCCACTTCCAGGTTTAGACAAAGCAAAGTTGTGGGTGGAACCATTTCTGTCCGAAAGAAGCCCCAAAGGGGCCTTAGAGAAGGGCGGGAGGCGCTCAGCTCCTCAGACATCTTCTGCCCATATCCTTTCCAGTCTGCTGAAGCCCACCTCAGATGCAGGCTCGTGTGCTCTTTGTCCACCCTGGTCTCTGTCTCAGCTGGCCGCCTATGCCCAGCCGCTGAAAACAGGCAAGGCACATGGCCAGTCAGCACATAGCCCTGCCTCCAAACCACACAATTACGACTTGGACAACTGGATTCACCAAAGATTCGGCTCCGTGATGATGTTGCTTCACTGCTGTTCATTCGTTCGCTCATTTATTCATTTGTTCCCCAAATACTAAGCACCACTTATTCTCTGCCTGACGTTGTTCTGGGCATTTGGGATACGACAAGACCACGGTGGCCCAAGTGAGTAATAAAAAAGCCAAGATACAACTTATTTTTATAAATCGCGTAAAAGCAATCAGCCGGGTGTGCTTTTCTGAAGCAGAGCACTAGGCAGGATGAGTAGGACAGAACTTGGTTCCACTTGGATGATTTTTGGAGACTTTTCTGGGAAGTATCCACAAGTCCAGGAAGAAGAGAAAAAATCAGTAAAGGAAGGGGCTGGGGAAGAGCCTTCCAGGCAGTGAGCTAAGCAGAGGCCCTGCAGGCGGACGCTGGGTGTGCTCCGGCACCAGGCACACACCTCACCTTCTGTTGCTCCCGTTTCCCTGTCGCTGTCCTCCATCTCTCTCTGCCTTTTGCTGAACCTGGGTTCTCTCTCCTGGGCGAATCTCTGATTTCCTGCTCACATCTGTGTTCATCTCTCTTCCCTACCTTTCTGGATCTTTCTGTGCCTTTAGCTCTGAGTTGCCTTTCTCAGCCATTCTTGTCTTCTCTCCCCCTGCGTAATCTTTGTGTTTTTACTTTCTCTCTCTCTTTCCCCTCCTTCCTCCACTAACTTTCTCTCCTGCTGTCTTTTCTCTGCTTCTAGTCCTTGGCCTGGTGCGTCTGTCTCATTCGCTAGCAGAGGCTCCTGGGAAGCCCGTTCGATTGATATTGTTACTGACAGCTTAAGTCCTTAAATCATTCTTAAAGCACATCTCCAGGAGGTGTCAAACTGGTGGCGTTTTGTCTGTACCCAAGAAAGACAGTTGGGAAAACCCAAATATATATACATTCTCACAACCTCAAGTGATTATATTTCTCCATCGGTCCCCAAGGACGCTGAGTACGTGCGAAGTTGCTGGTGCCTATGGGAGAGCAGGCTGCACTAGGCAAGGAGGGAGGTGGGAGTGGAAATCGCCTTGGCCAGAGCCTATCCTCTGAGGTCCTAGGCAAAGTAGCTTCCTCATAGACGGACAGAAGGATACTTTTTTGGCTAGGGGAATCAGAGAAAGACAGCGTCCTGGAGAATCGGAAGGTTCATAGGGTCAAGCTTATCTCCTTTGAACACCTCCCCCTTCCCAGGGAGAAGTGGCACCTCGTTTCTCTTGTCCCCACCTTTCTCTGGAGAGGTATCCAGCATACCAACTGGGACTCTTCAGGGCCTTACTCGGATCTGGGTTCCTCTTCCTCACTGGATTTACGTATGTTTTAGAAACAATGATCCGGGGGATCTCGACTATGTACCGTAGATAGCCAGCCATCCTGCAGCCTATCCTCTGTCCATTTCCAGTTAAAAGCTCATGTGTCAGTAACCCTACTAAGAAGGTGACTTTGGGAAGGTGCTCCAGTTCGTCTTAAAACAAGAGTGTCAGAAATAGTGAAGGTGCAATGTGTAGAACATTATAGTCAATGCCTAGTAATGTCATCATTACTATCTATAACCCGTTTTATTAGTAGTTGTTATTTTTCTCATTGTCATCATCATCGTATAATCAAACTTTTCAGGCATGGGAGCCGTAGACCCTGGCTCTGAGTTAGAAATGAATAGGGCATGATGATTTTATTGGTACAAAAGTTAGTGGTAACACGTGTGACCTCTTCATTCTCCCAAATGTGCCCTTTTGCACCCTAGAGATACTGGAAGAGCTCAGGAACGTCTTGGCATCCTAGATAGCAAAGAGGTGACAGTTCCTCCTCCTTTCAGCTTTGCTTCTGTGTCCTGTGATTCTTTCCCTCCCTCCGAGTCGGCTCTGTTGTTTCTCCTAGGGCTGTCTTGCCCACCTCGAGGCTCTGCAACGCCCTTGAGAAGAGGAGCTGACTCCTTTCCACGTTGTCACTCTACGCAGGCAGCCCTGGCGCAGCTTGAGCGTTTGCTGCAATGCTGTAGGTCGCCCCATTGACTTGTTCTAGTACTTTTTACCACTCCTCCCTGAATGTTAGCTTCTCACATGTACAACTGGGATATCAGTCTTCTAACTTGCTAGAACTCAAGTTGAAAGCTCATGTTGAGAGTTAATCCTCACTATGAAGTAAGAAGGGTGGAAACTTAATCCCACTGTGGTATTTGGAGGCGTGATCTTTGGGAGATAATTAAGGTTAAGTGAGTCCATAGGGTGGGGCCCTAATCCAATGAGAGTATGGCTTTATAAGAAGAGGAAAAGGGTTCTCAGCTAGGATGTCCTGCCTTACCTGTGCTGTTGCTGTCTTGGGATGTTGGAGAGTTCTCCCTAAACAAGAAGGATTCATCAGATGTGGTGGCCATCTAATCTCAGAATTTCCAGCCTTTAGAACTGTGAGCTGAATAATCTTTATTCTTTATGTTACTCAGTTATCACAACAGAAAATGGACTAAAATAGAGCTTAAATATAAAGGTTAAGTAAGTTTATGCATTTTCTACCTTTGCCCTAGTGTGACCTGTTCAAAAGCTAAAGCTATGTGAATTTCTTTGAAGTTTTAGAGTTGCACTGACCAGTGTGGTAGTTGTGAACCACATGTGGCTTCAGAGCACTTGGCATATGGCTGGTCGGGACTGAGTGTAAAAGGCACAAAGAATTTCAAAGACTAGTACAGAAAGCACACAAAAAAACCCCTCAACTTTTAAAATATTGATTATATGGTGAAATGTTAATATTTCGAATATACCGAGTTAAAGTTAAGGAAAAATTATTTATTGAATAGTGTTTATGCTTTGTATTAAAAGAATACACTAATCAATACAATAAAATTAAATTAATACAATAATATCAAAATAACACATTACTTAATACAATAATAATTAGTACAATGATATTGAAATACAGTGTGTTATGATTACAAAAATGATTATTAACTAAAATACTATTATTCAAATTCATTTTACTTGTTTCGCTTTCATTTTTAATGTAGTTATTAGCAAACCTAAAGTTAGAAATGCATCTCACATAGTTGTACCAAATAGTGCTGCTTTAGAATGCAGAAGCTGCTTAGCACAAGTGGGCAATATATAGGGGTGTTACGTGTGAATAAATGACTAGACAAAGGTAAAAGTAAATGAATAGTCAGATAAATGAGTTCATAATAGATAGCTAGGGAAGATGAGTCGGTAACCAGAAGGAGGAATAGGATGATTGAATGAAAAAATGGATAGGACATTAGGAATAAAATTGATAAATCAGTGGATGAGTTAATTATCGAAAGATCAGAGAGGCGGTGCCTACCTGTGCAAATAAATAGGTAGATGAAGGAAGACGACATGCCCTGAAAACCAGGACTCAGTGTTGACAAGGAGACTGTCTCCCTTTCTTGAGCTTGTGGAATCTCAGCCTCTGACCAAGAGAAAGGGTCACCCTTTGCCCTCAGGGAATTTATTCTTTTAACTGTTAGCCCTCATCAGTGGTTATTGGAAATTTTTTTTCCCTCTTGGACAGTTTATCACTTGTAAATTATTTGTCACATCTTTGCAATTCTGTCCAGATCCTTAACTTTCTAATCATGCATCTTTTATGGTGTCTCCTTTAAAGAAGCACTATAATTACGTGCCAAGGGTCCCAGTAAATTTTATCAGGCCATAAAATATTATACTTTAATTATTTGGAACGGGAAGAAAGGCAAATGTTCCCTCTTCAAGGCAGGTGATCAATAGCGGAAGGCTCTCTGTGGCAGAGTCAGGTTCAGATGTCCTCCCTTGACATCCCTCCAAGGGGTTTGTGCTCCCTGACCCAGAGGTGTGTGTTCCAGCAGCCTGGCCTGGGGAGAGGGTGGGAGAACCTTGCCTCATCTTTCTTGATTCTCTGATGGTCTCGACTGTGATACACTCCTAGGTACTCATCCTTGAAGTGGTTTCATTATGTACAGAGAACCTAAGTGTTTAGGCGGAGGATGCGTCTCTTTCTCGTTTTATAGATGAGGAAACTTAGACCCAAGAACAATTAGTGATGGGAATCTGCTTTGGGTCTCTTGTCTCCATGACGATGTTTTCATTTTCTTTTCTTTCTTTCTTTCTTTCTTTCTTTCTTTCTTTCTTTCTTTCTTTGCCTCACCAGGGCATCCCTGCTGTTACAAATACATGTTAAGAGTATAGTTATGAGTTCAGCCGGTTGGAGATTTTTTTTTGGCTTTCTAAACACTGAAAGGAGGAGTGTAATGGTATTATGGCATCAGGGATTTCCACTGACCATTTACTTTATTTGTTTATTTTGGTGCTGTGGTGAAGTGGCAAGCAAAGCAGATAAGGCCACTTACCTCTTCTTGGGTCACCATCTCTGGGGGGAGATGGGCATCAGGGAAATTGTCACGCAAAACACAGACACTGCACCTTCAGTATCTACTGAGATTGAGGGGGTCCATGAGGCTTTGCATGCCAAAGAAGGGAGCTTTTAATAAGCTGGGAATGATTTATTCAAGTTCTGAAGAAAAGATATTAGTAGGAGGTAGCTAAGCAAATAAGGAAAGGAAAAATATTCTGGATAGAAGGAATAGAGTATAAAAGGGGTCTGTGGTCAGAATGAAAACATGAGAAAGAAAACGCAGGGTGGCTGGAGTGAAGCCACCAAATGACAGACAATGTTACTAGACCACACTAAGGCCATGGTTTTCATTCTAAAAGCAATGACATTTCAGGTTAGGGCGAGGGAGAGGGCTGTTTCAAAGGCAGGGCAGACAAGGTGATGCATCCTGCAGGCAAAGGGACTAGGGGTCACTGGGTAGGTGGATGGACGTCAGAAGGCCTCCTTATCTAGGAACAGGGCTCAGCCCAAGAAGGAAAGGAAGGCAGAGAGAATGACTAATCCCCACACATCCTTCTGGTTTTGACTTCTATGTCATTTCCTCGGGGACCCCTCCTCTCACCCCTCAAGGACCAGTCCCTCCCCAGCCCCCCACCTCAGGCAATGGCTCTCCACCCTCCACTTCCTTTTTTGCAATACACAACACTATTCCTGACACATCTTACTTCATGGTTTCTTCCCCTCTGTGGCTGTGGCTTCGTGCATAATGGCAGAGACTGAGGCCTTGATCCTGCTAGCTGCTCCTCCAGCTTGAGACCTGGCACTTGGTTGGCAGACAAGACTTGGAGCAGAATGGAAACAGGAAGGAATGGGACACCCAGGAGAGATAGAATTCGTGAGGAACATGCTGCCTCTAGACTCTCTTACCGCTCCTCAGCCCTCCTTTCCCCCTTCCCTTATTCACTTCCCTTTTGGCCCCAAAGCTGAACTCTTCCAAACTCCCTGCTATTGGGCTCTCATCTGAAAGCATTACTGGATGTGTAAGAAAATCTTGAAGCTCCAGACCTGAAGCATCAGTTTCCCTGTCAAGCGTTGCCATGCACACAGTTATGATAAAGGCAAATATCATGGTATAATGTCTTACTTGGTCAAGATCACACAGAAGGAAGATGACTGAGCAATTATAAAAACCTTCCATGTCACCTTCCCAGAGTGACTCATGTTATTACTAGGTTTGCTGCTAATTTTCTCAGGGCGAACACTTTTTGGTGAACTCGGTGGTCACTGAGATGGTGAAATCCCTACCAAAATTTTCTACCTTAAAAAAGCTATATTTATATCAATAACGTTAATCTTGATGTTCATGGTAGCTAGCACTTATGCTAGGAACTTTCCCAATCCTTTATGTTCAGGTCTACCAAGTAAATTGTGTTTTTCTAGAGAAAGTTATGTTGGGACACAGCTGTGGAAATTTATTTAGGTGTGTCTTTGTGGGTTTTCTTGCTACCATGGATGGCAGAGCTGGGCAGAAGTGACAGAAGTAATAGGATCTTCAAAATTTAAGGAATGAGCTGATCCCTGAGAAATCAATCTTGCCAATCTCCTCTTTGCATTCATTATTGCAACACAATGACTTAAATAAACTTATCTTTATTTATTAATATTTTTGAGGCAAGGTCTTGCTCTGCAGTCCAGGCTGGTCCTGAACTCACTATGTAGCACATGTTGGCCTCAGACTCATGGCAATACTCCTACCTCAGCCTCCCATGTGCTAGGATTACAGGCATGTGCCACCATGCCCGGTTTATGTCGTGTTGGAGAATCCAACCCAGGGCCTTGTGCTTGCTAGGCAAGGGCTTTAACTACTGATCTAATCCTCCAGCCCTAAGTTACCTCTATTTTAAGAATAATGAAACCGAGGTTCAGAGAGTAGAAATTTTCTTAAAGTTTCATAAACTCAAACCCAGAGACTTCATCTTTGAAATTTATAATCTTCTGTGTGTTCTCCTGGAGGTGACTGTGTCAATTTGACAGTCAGGAGAAGGTAGGAGACTCATTTTTTAAAGTTTTTTTTTCCCATTTTATTGATATGTATAGATACATTACATAATGTTTACATGGATCTTGAGTAGTTTGTGTATGTATATACCACAGAGACTGATTTCTAATTGGTTCAAGAACTGCCAAATCTGAGTGCTTCAGCAGAGTTGTGGAAATGATGCTCAATTATCTTTCGTTACACAAAGATGTGTGCAGCAGGGAGTTGAAACCAGCAGCCATCATTTACTTTGCCTCCCAGTCTGCAGTTCCAGCAGGGCTTGGCAGGAACACACGGCTCCACATAGCATCCGCGGGCGTAGCAGACAGGGCACAGCCCCAGGATGACTGCCCCCATACCTGGCATTTGACTTGGGTTCCTTCCACAAGAGTCTCTCTACAACATGTCATGGGCTTTCTTACAGAGTGAGGCTGAGTAGCATGGGAGAGCATCTCGAGAGAAAGAAGGCAGGACAAGTCCAATTTTGAAGGCCTGCCTGAGCCTGAAAACTTGCACAGGCTGCTTTTGCTATGTGCGATTGGTCAAGGGGTCATAAACCTACTGAGATTCAAGGGAAGGAACAGCACTTCTCTCAGTGGTATCAATGTCAATGAATTTTGGGGCTCTAGTTTTAGAACCCCATAGAAAATGTTGAGAGCCATCTCAGGGGTCTCTTGGACTATCATTTCAATCCAGCATCCCTGATCAAGCTAGATGACATGTGGAGAATGAAGTCAATACAATAAATACCAGACGATGAGTGCAAAACAGAAGAACCCCAGACAAAACAAGGTGCCCTCACCCTGTCCCTGGGGCAACAACTGGTGCCTTTTTAATGTACCCAAGTCCTCTAACAAAGATTAAATTATGGCCTCTGTGTTCTGTTAAATATGGAACTTTCTTAGAAAATCTTGGTAAATTGTTTAAAATAAAGAATAATGTTTGTTTTTTTTCTGGATAGAAACTTAACAGTTATCTGGAACACTCATTTAAATAGAACGATGGCTTTCCCCAGTGAACTGTGCAGCTCCTGTGGGATGTGCCATCCCTAGGTGCGGAGTACCCTCCATGCTACCGGCTGTGGCCACTCTGGTCCCTACTTGCTGAAGGCTTACTGCAAGCTTCTCTCTGTGCAAGATTCTGAGCAGATATGGGTAAAAAATGTCCCAGGCCTCCAGTTGCTTTAATTTATTGGTAAGACAGTCCAGCCAAAAGGTCGTTGCAAGTTGAGTGATAAAAAGTACCACAGAAGTGAAAGCCAAATATTTTAATAGCTATTAAAAATAGGAGCAATCTAGGATGATTTCACTGGGAGGGTGACATCAAACTTTTTTTTTTATTATTACATAGTGCATCTTAGGTGCCTCTCTGACCATTTTTCTATGCATCATCTCTTAATTTAGAAATTCCCTTCTAGGTAAACAAGATTACTGTCTTCATTTTACAGATGAGAAAGTTGGGGCTAAAATTCATATAGCTGGTCAGTAGTAGGAACAGAAACAAGGGATGGGGATGGAGTAAGGAAGGGTGAGTAGGAGTTTCTAAGCCTCAAAGAAGGGGAAAAAAAACATCTCAGGCAGAGAGTCCAGGAGCAGTAAAGACTGGGTGGATAGAATAGTTCTGGGCAAGGCTGGGACGTAGCTGGCTATTTGTGAGTTCACTGGGGTCTTGGCTGAAAAGGAATCTTTCCAAGAAGGAATTTCTGAGTGCTGAAGCAAGGAAGCATGTGGGATCTTAGATTTACCACCTTGAGCCATCTTGAGCTTGGGTCACTTCTGTTCTAGGTGTGACCCAGGGATGAGACATTTCACCCAAAGTTGTTTGGAAATACAGCATCAAGCCTCCACCTGAAACCTGTGGAATCAGAGCCTGCCATTCCAGCAGGTCTCCAGGAGCTAACTCTGCCCGTGCAATTTTGGGAAACACTGTTCTAACACATTGCAGTTCACATAGCTTATAATGTGTACCATCACATTAGACACCTTCCACTGAGATTTTTGAGTTTTGCAAACCTGAGCATTGGTTTGCAAAGGATTTGAGGAAAGGTCAGAGATCAGTCATATCAGCAACTGAGAGCTGTCCATTAGATTTCCTTCTTATAGTCTTCTTAGTGCCTGGCAGCCTGGACTCCCTACAATGAAAACAGACTTAACCCCAGTTTCCACACACTCTAAGCACATTAGTACATGGGTATGACTTTTGTGGGCCACTGGCAGGTCACCATGGGACACTCATTCCTCATATCATGTGCTCACTTGGAGCACATGTCGAGGTAAATAAATCCCGACCTTGGCCAGCGCACAGTATAGCTATGACCAAATTAGAAGGGGATACATTCATGCTTTTTCAGCACAAGGGTCTTTTCTGGCTGAAGGTGGGGATTCGAGGCCTAAAATTAATACCTTTGGAAATAATGTTCCCTGCCTACCCAGAGATGCTCTGGGGCAGGAATGGGACAGATTGTGAAGTTAGCACAATCCAGAAGGCCCTCAATGGAGAGATGTTGACTCTTGCTATTCCTGCTTGGCTCTCAGGGAAACTTAACTAGATCTTGAAGTCAGAAGTGGTGATGCTGTTACAAACAAACAAACAAACAAACAAACAAACAAACAAACAAACAGAAAAACCAATCATCAAACCAACCAACCAACCAACCACACAAACAAAAACCAACTCAGCTGCCTATATATATATATTTCTAACCTTTCTTTTAAGCTGTTTCATAAATATCTCCTTGTTTGTGCCAGGTTGGGCTGCCCTCTGGGACGAGGAGGTCAGAGCTAGTCCCTCATTTGCAGAAGTGGATAGTGGGGAGAAAGATAAGCAGTGAATGCTTTAAAAGGTCTGAACAAGAAAAGCAGTTGGTGCTGGGGACACAAGAGACAGAAGTCTCAGTTTCCTTATGGAAGACAGCCCTGTCATTTGTAAGTTTTATGTCTGACAAAATATCACTGCTTCTTGAGTATTCTAGATCCTAGCCTGTGCCAAGGTTATGTTAATTCCTTCTTTCAAATTTAAATGAAAACTAAACAGGGCCTGGAGAAGCACACAGCCAAGGACCCAGCTCAGGGTAAGTGTCAGAGCCCTGGCACCTAACTGCAGACTCCAAGGTGGGCCAAGTATCCTGGCTTGGCAGGGACAACCGACTGGAAAGACCAGTTTCATTTCATAAACCATACTTTCCCAAGACTCCTCCCCATCTGGTAGGGAAGTGACTGCCCTCACGTGCCTGAGGAGATGCATGTGATGGTAGCATGTCCTGTGTCCCAGGCAACCAAAGAAATCTTGCAAAACTAGATCTTTTCTTTGCTGCAAGGGAATGGAAAGGAGGAAGGAAGCCACAAGACTCCCTTTTACGTGGCCTGTGAGTCTCCACTTACTTTGTGATTTCAAGCCAGTTTTATGAAGATGAACTCTGTGATTCTGGAACTTATCCTGAAAACCTTCCTTTCTTCCTTTCCTTTGGTAGTCCTTTCCTCTTCTTACATTTATCCTCTTTCTTCTCCATTCACTTTTAAAAGCATACCTTCTATGTGCTTTCTTGAGCCTTCTCCTACAGAAAATTACTCTCAGTAAATAGAGAATGGGTGTTCATGCCTGTGGGCTTAATAGGAGGGTTGCTTTGCTTTGCAGAAGCATCTTGCATCAGCGGGATAGCTGAGGGCATGAAACAGTGCTCCTAGGTCAGCAGTGCGGTGAGACTGGGTCATAGAACTCCCAGGAGCTCTGAAGATGGGAATGGATAAGGCACCACATCGGTGAGGAATCTAGGTCCAGGAGAGGAGGTCAGGACTTCATTCCTCATCCCCTTTGCTCGACACTGTCCACTCGAACAGGCCCAGCTCAGAGGCGCTTCCCATGAGATCCATTTTTCTTGACCTCCTGAAGGCCTTGGTCTTAGCCGGTCTTACCTCGATCAGTAAGGATTCTGCTGCACTTTGGAGACAATGTGTGTGATGTATACTTCTGCTCCGCTTCTCCTTCCTGTCACACTTGGGGTGGCTCATGAGGTCGTATTCTCACTGTGTGCACAGATCCACACTCTCTCCCATGCATTTACTAGTGCATGTGAATATATTTTCACCCATGCACATACCTCTGTTCCTAGAAATCTTGACTTCCCATACCCACAGGCCCTGGCACCTGTGTGTCCTATCCACTAACTCCATCTGGGAGCTTTACTACCCAAGCTCCCAGGCTTATCACACCTGACACTGGAAGTGACTGAGGGGGCCTTGTGGTGACATGTCCATAAAACCTCATAAATTTTCTCTATGCAAAGTCACAAGTACGTTTTCATTTCCCTCAATATATACTCACATTCTTATTTCCGAACAGTTGCAGTGTTGGCTGAGTGCCCAGTAAGGGGTCTACTTACTGTGGATTTGGTTAGGATTACTGTGGAAAGGAATGGAGACTACTGTGTTGGTTGTTTGAGATTCAACATGTTTTGGGTGGTGCAGGATAATGAAGGCCTGATTTGGATGGCACACTAGGATTCTTCTTTTCCAGGTATAAATTATATCTCTCCCTTAACGGCCACTCATTTTTTTCCTCATTCACTTACTTTATCCAAACTCTTTCACTAAAGCTGTAGGCAAGGTTTACTGCTGTGCCCATTTTCCAGTTTTGAAATTTGAGGCTTAACACAATTAAGTGATGTTCAAAGGAGGGGCCTGGGGATGTAAACAATGCTTTAGGTCATTTTAATGCGTGTGGCTCATGGTCTCACTTTAAGAATGAATCTGTTTTGTGTCTAGGACTTGGATGTCAGAGTACAAGCTGTATTTCTCCCTTTCTTAAGAATAACTTAGAAATAATAATTCAGTACGTAAGGAGTGATCCTACCGAGAAATATTTCATAACTCAAGGAGTGGTGGAACCTGTAGGAACTTCAGAGATGACTCTTCAGAGGGACTGATGGTGGCCCCTGGGGCTGAAATACTTCTGTCTTCCAAAGCCAGGGAAGTCCATCTCTGCTCCTGAGTTCTCCATAACTTTGATGCATGGTCTCCTTTAAAAGTAATGACATTACCTTGCAGGTTGTTACATTTTTACTCTTTATTAAATTCTTTCTCAAATATCATTTAATCCCCCCCCCACAGTTCTTGGTAGTGGGCTCTTCTCATCTCTGCTCTGCCCAGTGGGAGGTGGGCTTGTTGGGGTGATGAGTCACTACTCACAAGATAAAGAGTCTGGATTATAGATTCAGCTCTCCTCAAGTGAAACTTGTTTACCATGGCATGATATTGTGCCACTGCTAGCTACCATTTGGCTGATGCCAGAAGGTTGAGGTGCTGGGAGCTTCCAAAGGCAATATATGTTAGGATTCCCAGTCTCTAGTGAGCATTGCCTTGCTAAGAGCTACTGTGAAATGGAGAGAAGACAGGAAAAAAAGGAAGTTGAGGACTATTGGCAGGGATGGCAGGTGTCTTGTTCACCACTGTCCTATTCTGTACTTTCAAGTAATGCTAATTGGATACCATATTAGGAGTGGAGAGATGAAATGTAAAACGAAGGACAAGACTCTTCTGAGGCTTTTTAACTGAAAAGCTTGAGCAAGATAAAAGAGAAGGATAGGGCTCGTGTCTTTGCTGTGATTGGTGTTTTGGGAGGCCCATTATGAAGGAGGTATTCATAGAGTGTATGAAAGTTGCAGAGAAGAAAGAGGTGTGCAACACAGAGACCTCTGTGAGCTCTGATACACTTGCCTCTTTTTGGATCCTCCAAAATGTGCCACGAGTAAGAATGTGGTTAGGATTCCTCTAGGGAATGACCACTAAATGGGTGACTGGGTAGATGCACATGGTTCGGCACATATAAATCCACGTAAAGCTAAGATTCTTCCAGAATATACAGAAATTGACATTATTGGTCCTACTGACCTACCTATGCACAGTCATGAATTTCAGGCATGTTACCTTGTTCTTTGAAGTTCTGTGTCTTCCTGGTTCCTGTTAGTCCTGTTTCCCGCTTCCTTCTTGGAGGCTTGTGCTCACATCATAATGAGATGGGGCCCAGGAAGGTCTTGGGGCTCCTTGCCACCTATGGGTCTCTATCTCACCAACCAGCTGGCCGTGGTGGCAGGGATAGAGGTTTTGTGTAGACTGAACAATATGGACTTTTTGCTGCCCAGTAATCATCTGGTTACAGTGATTTCTCAGTATGTTATTTGCCAAGAGGCCTGTCCAACTCTGAATCTTACCTTGGCGCCATTGCATATGGCGGAGCGATTACACTGGGTCATTTCTGTCATAAGAGGGCAGGGCTTTGTTCTCATTGAAGTAGACACTTTGGACATTGATATACCTTCTTTTTCTGAAGAGCTTCTTCCAAACTATCATGGATTCACAGAAGGCCTTATTCACTATAAGTGAATCACACTACACCACTTCTGACTAAGAATCTCATTTGACAGGACATAAAGATTAGTAGTGGGGCTGTGTCCATTAATTTCATGGACCTATAATGTGAAAAAAATTCTGAAATGAGCCTTTTGTAGACTTTATGGTGCTAGCTGGGTGATAGCACTTTGTGTGGCTGGATTAGCATCCTCTATGTTGCAGAAAACGCACTAAACCAGCAATGGTGTTCTTCTAGGTCTGAGCTTAAGCTCCTTCTACTATTATTCAAATGATCTAGAAGAAAAAAATTTGTACCCTCTTCTGTGACTCTAAATTCTTCTAATATAAAAGCTTTAGACTCCAAGGGAGATGCTCCCAACACAACTGGGTTGTTGTTGCATAATTGTGGTAAAATCAATTATATCTGGAATGCAGTATTTCCCCTGGGGCACCTCATAGTATGCTCTAGTCAGCTCATCAAAGTTGGGAAACTGCAATAACCCAACACAGGTAAGACAGCTGATGTCCAAGTCTGGGTCTCTTCATTAGGCAAGGAGCCGTGATGAACCATCCTTAAAGGAGTATGGAACGGGTAATAAGAGTAACTGTAACTACCAGCCACACCACGTGACCAGTTGTAGAGGTCACTAACAATTCAGTGTACATCTTCTTTATTTTGATCTAATTATATTTTGTAGTAAGCAAGTTTTTATTTTTCCCTACTCCCTTCCCCTTTTCATCTAACATAGATGTATTAAGAGCAGTACGCCCTACCACTTTGTTGTAGTTAATAACTTAAATACAAAGGGAGTACAGAAGAGATAGTGAAACGGAGTTAGTAAATTGATGGATGTCACCCACAGAGACTGCAGAAGTGGTGTTTTTGACGCCGTGTCCTCTTTTGGAGAGATGGTCAGCGTGTTCTCACCTATGTGGAGGACAGTTGCAATGTATTGAACAGAAGAATACCTTTTTATTTTCTTGTTACTTTCTTTCTTTGCTCTTTCTTTGATCTGATTCAAAGAATTGTATATATTTGCCAAGTTGAACTGGATGCGGACTGTGGTGGTTTTGAGCTGTGCCACTTAAGCTAAACTGGAACTTTGCTGCCAAGTTTACTTATTAATGTGGCTCTAAGTTATGGTTGGCCTCAAGAAAAATGGACCTGAGATTTGGAAGGTAGACTCGAAACGGCACCCATTTCACTCTCATGGTCATTGTTAATGATAATCATGAAAAACACAAGGCCACGGGCACTAGTACGGTTCCTGCAGATTTTGATTATCACCTGCTTTCTGCTGGATATTGGCTACCATTTTCTCAGAGCCCTGGGTCAGGTGAATGTGCAGCTCTATGGTGAATGTCAATGGATACTTCTGAAGTTGTCTATTGACAAGGGTGAGTGTGGAGACTGATACGATCCCAGTTCTTTCCTCTCTCTTGCTTCGCAAGCAGGCTTTCTTGATTGCTGGCCCTGATCACTGGGAGCAACTTCAGATGTAGGATCAGCAGCCTTCTGTAAGTTTTCTCACTTTGTCATGTGAAGTCCAATGCCTAGAAAAAGGCTCCTCTTTCCATATTGTCCCTAGGGTTCTGTTTCCTCACTTGACTGCTCACATGTTCAAGAACTGCTTTATGATAGAAAATTATTTATTAAATTTCAGTCAAGTGCATCTAGGCACCTTTTAGGGGTCTGAAACATGTCAATGAAGAGGATAAAATGTGTATTTATTTAAGACATACTTATACTAAAATAATATTTATCATTTATTTGACTTTTAACTTAACTTTCCATTTATTATATTACACCTGGCAATCCTACTCATATGGACAGGGAGGAAGTACTGGATTTTTAGTTCTGGATTTGGGACATACTTTTGTGCTTTGCTTCGTCCTGAGAACCTTTTAGGTCCTCTGGCCTCAACATATGTTTTGTTAGTCACAGTGAGCTGGTAGATTCTTTAAAAATGACACTTTTATGTAAAATACATACACTTTACTTTTTTAAAAAACTCCTTTCATGCAAAGGTAAATATTTTGTCTTTAAATAAGTGGTACAAGGCTGGAGAAATGGCACAGTGTTTAAAGTGCTTGACTTGCAAGCACAAGGCCCGGAGTTTGATTCCCCAGCAGCACATAAACCCAGGAATGGTGGTGCATGCCTGTAATCCCAGCACTTGGGAGGCTGAGGCAGGGTGACTGTCCTGAGTCCAAGGCCAGCATGGGCTACACCAATGAGTTCAGGACCAGCCTGGGCTACAGAACAAGACCTAGTCTGAGAGAGAGAGAGAGAGAGAGAGGAGTGCTTCAGTGTCGAATCTTCTTTAATTCTCACACCAGCCTTGTGAGGTACATATTAGTATTCTTAGTTTGCCAATGCAGTAAGTGAGGTTCAGAGAGACATAGTAACTTGCTCAAAGTCCCAAGAGCTGACAAGTAGACCAGCTGGGATTCAAATTCAGTCAGAGTTCTGGCGTTGGCCTTATTTACATCATGAGTTAGTTCTTCAGCAGAGAGAAGCACGCCTTTACAGAACTGGCTAGTCATCTTTAGTAACCACCCCTCTGCTTGGGCGGGTGGCACCGAGGCTCATGTTGGGAGCCAAGAGCATGTAGTTGACCATCAGGAGAGAGTAGTCATTCCCTACAGGCAAGATGGAGGCTGAGAAGCAGTGCCTTCTTACCTGTGTGGCAGCATAGACGGTGTAGCACCTAGTCAGCAAGCTGGCACCTTGCACAGTGGAAGTCTGGAGTCCAAGAGGACTCCAGTTCTGGCAGGGGTTTTAGAGGCTGGTTGAGCCGTTTCTTTGCCAAAATAGAGGGCATCATACATCACTGGCACCAGGCTGCGGTCTGACAACCATCTTGACAAACAAGCTTTAGGGTATACCGAGGAAGCCAGCTAACGCTCTGCCTCTCCTTAGACTTCTCTCTTTTGACCTCTTTTTGGAAATGGACGCAGATATTACGTATGCATGCATATTTGAGATGATACTGTTTATAATATTTTTTGTTGTGAGTTATTTTCACTCAACTTTGTCTTTCAACTTTCCTGTAAGCCTCTACATAGTCTTTAGAAACATTTTTTTAAATGGCTGGATAGTATAACTTTTGAATATTCTATAACTTAATGAACCAATCCTATCAATTATGTACTTATATATTTTTTTACTAATATAAATGATATTTGACAAATTTGTATATAAATGGTTGCATTCCTCTAAGTATTCATGTTAGACACTTTACTACAGCTAGACTTTCTGAGAGTATGAATTATTTGATATACAAGGTGTGGTAAAATACGATGACTATTTGAATCAAACATTTTATTACAAGAAGTATTTTATTAGTACATATTAGTGCTAATCCCCCATACACACTTTGGTTTTGAACACACTTATCTGTCACTTGTACCACTTTCTGAAGCAGTTCTCCAAGTCCTCCTTCATGGGTGTCTTTAAGTACCTTGTTGCCTCAGTGCCTGAATCAACTCAAAACATTGACCCTTTTGGGTCTTTTTGACGTTGGGAAACAGCCCGAAAGCCACATGGTGCCAGGTTCTGAGAATAAAGTGGATGAGGACACACTGTGATGTTTTCATTTGACAGAAATGTTTGATCAATGGGATAGGACCATAAAATATCGTGAATATTTAAATTAAAAATTTATTACAGCCAAAAATCTAATGCTATGAATTTTCCTTAAATTACTTAAAATACTCCCTCTCTTGCTTCCCATTGGGTGCACTTATCCTATCATCCTTGGCAATGTATCTCTTACTGTAATAAGGTTTTAAAAATTTAAACATTGATTTTATTTAACCACCCCTTGTATATTTCTGGGTTTATTTCAAGACAAGTTATATGATTAATATGTTGACAGCATATGAAAGTTTGTGTTTATTTCACTATCTGCTCTACAACATCCTGAGTAATTATTTTAATGTGCTAATTAGGTAGGTAAAGTATTATGTGTGTAATAAAGCCATTTAATGGTAGTTTCATCATTTTTATAAGTTTATTGCTGTTTGTATTTACATTTTTCTGTATTATTTTGTTTGTCATGGTTTGTAAGAATCCTTTCTCTTTTTTTTAAATTGTATGTAATACTTACCAAGCTCACTTTTCCCAATTTGTCATTGACATTTTGAATTTTATTCATTCAATAAAAATTGTTTGGGGACTAAATTATGAACTAGGCTTTGGGTTACACTAAGTGATAATAGTAAAAATGACAAATATTTTCTCTATCAATACAGGGCTTGGAACCTGTCAGGGCAAGAGACCTCCGAGAGCATTAATTACGGTATGGAAATTTTATGAAGAAAATAAAATGATTGCTTAGTATGGCAGGGGTCACATAAGCTTCCTGGAGAAGTGATTTTTAGTGAGAAAGCTTAATATTACTAATGAATGGTGTTTTGTAACATTGACAAAACTTAACATTTTAAGGTATACCATCTTCCCTTTAACTCCCATGTTCTTAGAAAGTTTTTATCTAATAGTTACTTACTTTTTCTAAAGAGGTCACCTGTACATTTCCCTGAATTTTAGTAAAAGTATTTCAAGAGTTTTCTCAGAGTACAAAAAAATTTTTATACACTATGTAGTTTTTTTTTTTTTTTTTTTGAGACAGGGTCTCGCTCTGTGGTCCAGGCTGGTCCTGAATTCACTTCAGAGCCCAGGCTGGCCTTGGACTCAAGGCAATCCTCCTGTCTCAGCCTCCCGAGTGCTGGGATTACAGGCGTGCGCCACCACGCCCAGCTTATGTGGTGCTGGGGAATCAAACTTGGGTACTTAGCGCTTGGCTTAGCGCTTGCCCAAGCGCTTTAACCGCTGAGCCATTCCTCCAGGCCCTACAATATATAGTTTTTAGTTAATTGTCCCAATAGCAATTGAAAGCATGCTTTGATTCTTTATTTGTGACAATTTTATCATCTATTAAAATTTTCTATGATTTAGAAACATTTTTAAGCAGCCCACTTTGTTGAAGTACTAGTTAATTCTTATTTTTTATTGTTTTAATTATTATTGATTTGTTATATGCTATGGTAGTTACAAATATGAGGAACATACTCTTCTCTGATAACTTTTGTTTTTACTTTAAGAAAGTTGTATATCTTTAAAATATTACAGTATACAATATATATTATAGTGTATGCATATGTATAGGCATACTTAGATATAGCATATGTATGCACATATATATATACATTACCAAAATGTATATTGACATTCAAATGTGTATAGCTCATACATATTAATATTGATGTGTATTATTATGCTTCTAAGGTACATAAGGAAAGCCATACAATTCAAGAAAATAATGGAAAGAGAATTTATATTACCACACCGAAAAGTAGTTGTTTTCTTATTTTATCGACTTTCTTTTTTAATATGTGGAGGAGAAGTGTTACGTTTCGTTAATAAAATGTGTTTTATGTTTACAGCAGACATTTTACACTTGAAAGTATATATAGGTGGGATTATCACATATAGTTTTATAACTGTAGAAGGTTTCTATTCAGTTTCCTGATCTGTTATCATTGCAATGTGGATAAAAGATAATTATTTCATGTCAAACTCTTTTATTCAATCTTCAGATTAATATAGTTTTTGTTGACTATTTGAAGGTTTGAGGTAAATGATAATCATGAACAACTATTCATAATTTTGTTTTTGTAATGGTTACATCTCATTGTTTCGTTGCATGGATTAGAACTTTTAGAGCGATTTTTAGTGGTAGTATTGTGAAGAGCTTACTTTTTAAAATATGGGTAACAGTGCCGTTGCCATTGCTGTTAAGCATACAACTATCATTTCTGAGGTATTTATTTTAATGATCTTGCATTTTATGGTTGTTTTCAAAAGAATGGGTGTCAAAATTACCAACTGATCCTTCATATTTATCAAGATAATTGTATTGAAATTGAACTGATATATGCACTATGTTTTCTAGCACGAAATAATTTCCTTATTAATGATTGAAAATGACTATGATGTGGTTAGTGTTTCACTGAATCAAATTTGATGATAGGCATTTAGAAGCTATGCAACAATCTTAAAGGCAAGATTAGTTTATAGTTCTAATATCAATATAGTACATCATAGTGACATAAAGGAGATGGACACAAAGTAAATCAAACTTCTAGTAGTGTTTTTAATCCATGTCACATAGTACAATAATTGGTCTATTTTATTATTCTTCCCTAAAAATTGATGTACATTTTTAAATAAAAAAAGGACATTGTGGCAATTACCTATTGCTGTAAAATGAAGTACACCAATACAGTGTTTTAAATACCAGCCATTCTATTGACTCATAATTCTGAGGGATACAGATTTTGGCTAGGCTCAGCAAGGTGTTTCTTTCTTCTTTCTCCTTTCCCAAAGTGGCACAGTCCACTGAAGTCAGCTGGTGGATCTTCGGGGGCTGATGGACTGGGAGGCCTTCCCATGGATTGACTGCTCTCTGCATACTGTTTTATTTTTCTTGATGAAGGAAGCAGAAAAGTTACGTAGCAACGGGCAGTGAATGCAGGGATGAGAGAAACACTGCAGACAATTTTGCAAGCAATCTTCTCTACATGTGTTGCAATTAATAATAAAAAGCACACATGTTTATAAAAATGATAATACCCAGTACTGATAAAGATATGGCACTGATATGATATGATACTGATTACACAATTACACTGTGTTACATAGTGCTGGTAGACCCATTAGAAGCATAATTAATAATAAATTCTATGAATGGTAAGACATGGGTAGATTCTGGTCTAGTTTTCTGTAATTTGGAAATTATTCTAAGGGAATAGAATTCAATACAAAAATCACATGGAAGGATTTTTATGTAAAGAATTATTTATAAGTAGAAAAAACTAGACCACAATCTACATGTCAAGTATGAAAGGAATGAATGACAACAGACAGCATCTCCATATAATGAAACATTATATACTCATTTTGCCATATTTTAGAATATGAAATCAAGTCTAAAATGTAGGATTTGTATGTTCGTGATTTTACTTTTTAAAGTCTCGCACACATCAAGTCTTCATGTATCATGACCGTAAGAGCGTAGCAAGGGCAATTCTTCCTGAGTGGTAATTAGGTTACTGATGGCTTGTAGGTTTCTATGTTATTATAATTATTAGAGCTGAAGGTGTCAGATAGGGTCACCTTGGCTCTGTGCACTATGTAGGGTTGGCTAACTTACATCTCATGTTCTGTGAAAATCCTTTGCTTCCCCCATTAGTTCTGAGATTCCTCAAGGGATTTTGGTCTCATCATCATTCCTGGTGATGACTTCCTGTCTTTAGAGCTTAATTGTTCTGTCTTGCCTTTAATTGATTCTTTTATCTCTCTGTCCTATATCTTGATTGATATATGGGCAATAGTTCTTTCTCCTTCATTTCCACCACCAACCTTTCCCCAACTGCAGCATGAATCTGTTGTATGTAATAGTCTTTGTTAAGTATCATCTCTGGACCATGGAGCTGTGTCATTGTCATATACTATATAGAGGAAATAGAAGACTTACATTGGATCAGTGGTAGGTAAAGATTTTCTTTGTTTTTGTCATGGACCACACTGGCAGTCTTGTGAAAATTACAAACCTCTTCCAAGTTTAATGCCTCCAAATTACATACAGTGCAGAACATTACAAAGGAAGCAAACCATGTTGAAATTGTAAAATACTCAAAAAATCAAATTTGCGGCACAGTGAAGCACATGCTTCTTTATTAATAATGCATCAAAAAACCTGACAAAGTGGCTAGTCTGAAAATGAGTGTAATAACAAAGTGGTGACAAATGTAAATTTTTTGAGATATATAACAACTATAATATGTTATGAAAATGTTTGTGATGTCTGTTGATTACCCAACTGCAAAAAGTGTGAACAATATTTTGTTGGGTTATCTACATTTGTAATGGAAGAAAACACTCACTTGCAGTTAGAGATTGGTGAAAATAAGAGTGTGATTTTTTTTTTTTTATACCTTAATTTCAGGGCCTTCTGAGTCCCTCTATGGACGAAGTGGAATACGTAGGCTTTAGGTGAAGATTTTCTGTTCACAACATTGTTGTTCTTCAAGGCCTGCTTGGCTGTCTCACCTAGGCATTTGACATGGGTAACTTCATTGCTTTTCTTTTTCTCCACTCCAAGAATGATCTGCAATTTCTGATTCCTAATTTTAGAGTTAGCTCTTGCCTAGCAAGTCCAACAGTGTGTTTTAAGTCAAAAGAGCTGGTCATCTATTCCTTTTATAGTTATAACAGTTAGTGTTCACAGAGTATTTCCCATGGATTCGTCATTGTTCTGAGGAGGACATTGCTGCTTTCTATTTTCTCAGCTGACAGAGGTTGCCAACGCCTGGCAACTGGCAGACGACAGAGCTTTTGCTCTCGCCCACTCCACACTGTGTTGCCTTCCTTTGGTGAACTTTTCAAGCCCTGTTCTTCTTTCACAATATTTAGCACGTTCAGAAGCTAATTGTTATTTATTTGTTCATTTATTTATTTATTTATTTATTTATTTATTCTTTTTTTTTTTGAGACAGGGTCTTGCTCTGCAACCCAGGCTGGTCCTGAACTTACTATGGACCCCAGGGTGGCCTTGGACTCATAGTTGGACTCACAGCCGTCCTCTTGCCTCAGCCTCCTCAGTGCTGGGATTACAGGCATGGACCACCATGCCTGGCTTATGTGGTGCTGGGGAATCGAACTGGGGTACTTGGCACTTGATGTAGTGCTTGCTAGGCAGATGCTTTAACCACTGAGCCATTCCTCCAGCCTTGTAATTGTCACTTTAAAGTAATATCAGTTCGTTCTGCTAGTACACTTTTAAATCTTTCTTAGCAGTATTGGTTTTCAATTCCAGTTCCCTGATTCTCTAGGAACTGCTTGGAGCAAACCAGTGTGGAAGATTAGAGACTGGAACAAAGACTCCAAAAGAGGCAGGGAGGGGCCATGGCTGCGACCTCCTGGTCTACTTTGTCTTGAGGTCTGGATGGAACCTTAACCTCCATTTAACTCCTTGGGACCTCCCTAAACTTCTGTCATGGGATCTCTTAAACTTTAGAGGATTGGAGAGGGTTTTCACTAGATTGCAACCAAAATTATTTCACAAATGTGTGCTCGATGTGTTACTTCTAAAACCAGGAAGAGAAAACATGTTTTTAGCAAGCATGACCAGTGTGGGAAAGGATGTAGCTTCCTCCCTAGCCCTTGCCCATGCTGTTCCATTCTAGTGATAGGAGAAGTGATCCCAGTTGTGTTGGAAGATGCATGATAGCAGTTGCTACAAACGTCAGCTTCTCGGTGCCTCAGGTCACCTATGAAGGATGTACACTATTCATTGTGCATTTGCTATAGTCAGATGCCTTGTATCTTAGTCAGACTTTTTAGGACAAACAACCCTTTGTTGCATATGAAAATCTATTTGTTGAACTTGTCTTTGTGTATTTCCCAGCTACTGGATTATACTCCTGAAAGGCAGAAGTCCTCTTAGAACTAAATGCCCAGAATAACGCAAATGCTTGATGGCCACCGTGACACTATTGACACTTGGTGGATCACATCCTGATGGCGAGGGAGATGCCTTCCACCTTGACTTGCATTTTTAAGACAGCTCCATCTCTCCACCACCAAAAGTAATAAAACTTACTTTTCCTTATTAGTGTTAGAAACAAATTATCTCAGATCTTTTGTCTTTGTTGCAAGCCCAGTCTTATCCTTGTGCTCTTAGTCTTAAATTTGTGTTCAATCCCCTTTTGGTGGAGTGCCTGCCTTCCCTTGAGGAATCTGGATTTGGATTTTTCCTTTTGGGATAACCTATGTAGGAGACCAGTCATTCCTTAGGCTCTCAACCTCGGGCTCTGCCCTATCACTGACACTTGGGTATGAAACGCCAAAGTTGAGTGCATTTGGGGGAGAGTTGAGTAATAAAGAACAGGTACAAGTCTGGTTGTTTTGGACAGAGTTCTTCCATTTTCAAATGAAAGAAACCCAACTGAAGCCAGCTGAAGCAAAGCAGGCAACATTTCAAATGCCTACAAATTCAGGAATAGATAGATCCAGGTGGTTGAAAATTTCATTAAGCCTCTTCTACTTTCTTTCTATCCGATCTGCTGTTTTCTCTGTCTATTTTATTATAAGTAAGCTCTTCTTACATAGTGACAATAAATCATCTCTAGCAATTTGAGGCTTACCTAGTTTAACTTTGTGACCCTGGTGAGGGAAAAAAAAAAACACAAGTAAAGCAAAACAAAACATTCCCAAGCAGTGTTCTTTCTCAGTATCTGTAAAACAAAGGTACTTGGATCTTAGGCTCAAAATTCTGATCAATAATGGAGCCATGTAGAATGGACTGTGGGAAGGACAGTGGTAGTGTGTTAAGATAAAAACAATAGGTGGTCCAGTGCAGTGATGCTGGCTAGGCAGATGATTATGTGGGGCCAGAGATGAGCAAAGATGTTCTGGGAGTGAGAGAGACAATGGGTTTGCTGTGAGCTTGGCCTTAGGAGTGATGGTGCCGATTATGAGCATGGTGGGGAGTTGAGACCAACAGAAACAGATATCTCCCAAGCTCCAGAACCTAATTCCAAGAGCACAGTCCAAAAGGGTGGTATGCCCAATCCCATCAGGAGAAACACATGATTTCCTGTGGTTCTTGCCTTGCAGGGCAGATAGGGCTGCACCTTTCTCCTAGAAGAAATTCAGTGGTGCCTGAGTCAGCACTGGCTGGCCCCAAGCCCGTGAAAGCAGGGCACGTGGAACCTCGGAAACATACCTAGGTTTGTTAGTAGGAAAACAGAGCAAAACAAGCCTCCATCACCAGGATGGCAGGAAGTGTGGTCAGCTTTCTCTGAGCACCAAGGGAGGTGAAGCCAGGATGAGAGGTCATCGGCTTTAACTAATGAAGAGGCTCAGAAACTGCTGATTTAAAGAATAATAATAAAAAAAGCACCCCAGGGGACATTTTATTGCGCTTAGAACATGTCCAATTTTATCCTTCATATAAAAGTAGGAAAAAAAGAGAAACATTTTGATTTTCATAAAAGTCAATAGATTAATATAAAACGAAAAAGTTCCCAGCCAAGATTGAAGCCACAATCTTGTTGATGCATATGCCTGAGCCGGCTCCTCCGGCCTCATGTGAGTGCCTGCATTTGGCACGCAGATCCCTTGTTCTGTAAAAACTATTTCAGGGACACTTTGAAATGGCTGCCCAGCGATGGCGGCCTCATTTGGGATTTATTATAATATCATTAGGACGGGTTCTATCACTTGGTATAATGTCAGACACATTGTAGCCTGTGGTTTTATGATGTGGACAAATATCACACTCAGGAATAAGATGGCTCTGAACAAATCAGTTCCATCTGGGTCCTACTGTAAATAGAGCTTTTCCCTTCTGCCGCAGGGGGACTGGTTTTATCCTCCTAGAGCCTTTGACCTTCTCTCCTGCAGGGTCATTTTCTTCTGTGCCGTCTTTCTCCTCAACCCCTGGGGCTGAACAGGGAGAGAAAGGCAGGAGGAGGAAGCAGGAGAGACTCTGTGCAAGACCCAGAAGCCTAATAGCCAGGGACAGGAATGCGGGGAGAGGGGGTTCACTTGATGTGGAGTTTGCCCTGCGCGCGAACCTGTGCAGCTACATTTACCTCTATCAAATCACTTCATCCTCAGAATAAGCCGATAGATTAAGACAATTCCACATGTGTTTTTCTTTTTCTTTCTTTTTAATTTTTTTTTTTTTTAGCAGCAAAATACCGAGGCTCAATGTGGTTAAAATAGTATCGCCTTGCTTGAAGCCTGTGAACTAATAAGTGGAGGCACTCGGTTTTGAAGTTTGCCTGAAGTTTGTTCCAAATCTCATGTGTCCTCATGGTTAACCTGCTGCCTCCTTCAATGTCCATATGAACTGTGCACAGGAGGGGAGGGGACCGGAAATGTGGACACCAGCTGCACTCAGTTGAAAATGGGGTCACTTGCAATGTAGTTCCGAATATGATAAAGCATATTAGAGAAAAATTTGACAGTCTCTAAAGCTAGGTAGGTATCTGCCTGCCCTAGGGCCCACCAAGGTTGTAGCCAACACATTGGGCGCGAATGTCCGTAAGACTTGAGCAAGAACGTTCACGGCAGCTGCTGTTTAATAGTAAAAAATTGCAAACAACAGAAGCGATCACCAGCAGGAAATGGACAAATTGTTCATGCTATAGAGTACTACATAGCAATAAAAAAGGCACTCAACTGATGGTCCATGCTGCAGTCTGGATGAATTTTTTTTTTATTGTGCTTTGTTTCTTGAGGCAGTCTCACTCTGTAGTCCAGGATGTTCCTGAACTCACTATGAAACCCAGGTTGGCCTCAGACTCGTGCAATCCTTCAGCCTCACGTTCCTGAGTGCTGGGATTACAGGCGTGCACCACCACGCCTAGCTTATGTGGTGCTGAGAAATTGAACCCAGGGCATTATGCTTGCTAGGCAAGCACTTTAACCACTGTGCTATTCCTCCAGTCCCTGGATGAATTTTTCAAAATATCATATTGAGGTAAAGACAACAAACATGAGCTGGGTATGGTGGTACACACCTATAATCCCAGAACTCTGGGAGACCAAAGCAGGAGGATCAGGAGTTCAAGTCCAGATTGAACAACTAAGCAACTTAAGAAGACCCTACCTAAAAACAAAAGAATCCAAATACAAAATAAAAAGACCATAATATATGAATCTAGTTATATACATTTCTAGAATGAGAAAAGTTAAATGAAAGTAAATGATATCACATGATGTTTACCCATGAGAAAGAAGTGGTTATTTGTAAGAAGCTGCAGAGAGCTTCTTGAGGCTATGGACTTGGGTAGCCATGTATACAAGGGTAAAAGTAGGTTGAGTTATATATTAAGGTTTTACTGCATATAGACTAAACTTCAAAGAGCAGATAATAATAAAGAGTTTAATGAAAAGGCAGGGTGAAGTATTTAAACTTGATGCTGTACACTTTTTTTAATCATATATTTTGTTAATTTCAACTCTGCATATAAACATAGGTAGTGTGGACATGTGCAAAGATGTGCGGTATGCTACAGTATTAGATGTTGAATGTTCGGAGAGAATAAATGAATAGTTGATTGATTTATTTCAAGTACTTTTTAATGCATAAAATGAAGTGTCATTCCCTTCCTTTGATAAATTGTAAAATGCATCTCCTACATGCCCCCAACCCATTTTCTTTTTCCTTTTTTCCTCTCTCCTGTGATTGCCACACTACCATATTTGTATCTCTCAGAGCACAGGTTAAGATATTTTAGGTGAATTAAAAAAAATGTAGAAAAGCTTACCAGTTGTATTTTGATGTTAGAATATAACAAAATACTTTGCATGGCTTTCCTTTTATTGTTTTTCAGAAGTTCAACTCATAAATTGGCATGACAACATGTTTATTTCTGCCCAAAAAAGCCAGTCAAAATGAGAGTGTTAATTTATTTGAACAGATACGTGTCACAGTCACTAAACAACACCACGATGCTAACACTGACACAAATTGTCACGGAATGCAAACTTGCCCTAACTACTGCTCCTGCAAACAGAGCATCTATGTATTGGTATGGGTTTCTATATTTTTTCCACCTGTGCTATTTATTTCCACAGTCTCCGTGAATCCCGAAGGAACAGTTCTCAAGTATGTTATACATAGAGTCTGAGTAGTTTAGATAACTCATCTACACTGCCTTACGTCATGTTGTGAAACGTCAGGTCCTTGTTTTTCTTTGGGTGATCCTCAGAAATCTCGACCAGAGATTCAGCTTCCCTGAATATCCAGGACTTTCTTTCCTGTTGGTGTGATTTCTAACTCTGCCTTTTCCGCCTTGCTCTTTTGTGTGAGTGGAACTAATGCTTCCAATGTCTAGTGTAATAGCATCTTTTTATTTTGTGATGAAGTTGTTCTAAAACCCAAGGGTGGAATGATGGATGGGTCAGGGTAAGTAATAGTTTGATGGTGGAAATGTAGGCAAGTCTTTGATTAAACTCTGTTCTAGTCCTTCTTCCTATGAACCAGGATAGGTTTCCATTTCTCTAATTGCAAAATAAAGTGAGAATGCTTTTCCATCATTGCTGTTAGAGTGAAAGTTGTCTGGGAAGACACAAAGCAACAAGCAGAAGAGGCAAGTGCTGACCTCAGCGACACATGCCTACTTCCTGCTGCAAGATTTGGCCTGGTAATAGGATCTTGACTACAATTAGTCATAGATGCTCATGGCTATCTGGCCCAAGGCTCACACCCTCCCTGTACATGACAGGCAGTCATGTGCTACTGAAAAAATGAGTAGTTCATAAAATCCTAGGTACCCAAGTCTGTGACTGCTGTTATTCTGTGAAACATGAGAATGATGGGACTCAAGTTTTAAACATTTAAAGCCTTAGATTGTCATTTCACTCTGTTACATATAAAATAGTTCTGTTGTCAGTTATACCCAGTGTCTTAGTTACTTTTCTGCTGCTGTGACTAAATACCCAACATCCTCAACTTTAGGGAGGAAAAATTTATTTTTTAGCTCACAATTTCTCATGGTCACAGACTATTTACAGGGAGGCAGCTGGAAATGGGAGAGAGAGAGAGAGAGAGAGAGAGAGAGAGAGGTGTTCATGGCATGGCAGAACACAGCCAATTCTAGGAGGAAGAGCACACATTGCTGCAGGTCAAGCCCCAAGTACCTGTCCCTTCCAGCCAGGCCCCACCTCCCAAGAGTACATGGTATCCATTGGCCCATGAGGCTTTTGGTGGACATACACATACCATCCAGACCCAAACCACAATACCTAGGTACTTAAAATTAATTATCCTGAATTTTAAACAATGTCTAAATGTTTTAATGTTTTCCTTTTCATATACTCCGATTATTATCTGCTTAATTAGTAAATTCCTTAAATATTTATTGAGCACTCTGCTATGTATGTGCCAGATGTAGGTCTAGAAAAAAGGAAATAAAAAATAGAGGGACTTCCTATTAATCTCATAACTTCCTAGGATGTAGTTTAGAGGAGAAGCAACAAAGGAATAAGCAAATATACCATGCCAGGATGAGAGGTAGTATTAATGAAAAACAAAGCAGGGTTGGGGTTGTAGAAGACGGAATGGTGGGTGTGATTACAGTTAGGAGGTAGAAGGTCAGGGAGTTTATTTTTTTATTTATTTTTGATTCTTGAGATAAGATCTTTTGAAGTCACGAAGTTGCCCAGGTTGGGGTAAAACTTGTGATCCTCCTGCCTCAGCCTTCCAGAATGCTGAGATTACAGGCATCTGCCATGGTGTCTGGCTGAGAAAGCAGTTTTTAAGCCAGAAGATATTGAAGTGGAGATCTGAATGAAGTGAGAGAGATGGCATGTGGCTTCCTGAAGAAAAAGTTAGGACAAGAGAGGTGTAGAAATGAGGAAGGTTAGGCAGGAGGATTGCAAATTCAAGTCTATCTTGGGCAATGAAGTGAGACATCCATCTCAAAATAACAGAGAGAAAGGCGTGGGGGCGTAGCTTGGCAGGAAATCTCTGGTTTCAATCCCTAGTACAATAAATAAATAAGTAAGTAAGTAAGTAAGTAAGTAAGTAAATAAATAAATAAGCCAGTCAGAGGATAGGTGACCTCTCCGGCCTCTGAACCTCTATATCAGTGGAGATCCTTGCCAGGACCTGGTTTATACCCACTGGTCATATTCACATGGTTGTCTTGAGTTCTAAGCTCCACCACGGAAAGTGCAGTATACCTTCAGGTCTATGCCGCATTAATCCAGATGTGGCCAGATGCTTTGGTTGACTATGTCCCTGTCATACACATACACAGAAATAGCAACTCATTTGTCCTAAGCATATGTAAGGATGGTAAGCTTTTTCAACGATGTGGCCATGACATACCGAGGTGGCACTTCCATTAGACCGTGCCCTTATATACGGTTGGCTTTGTCAACTTGGATTGAGAAAAATGCTTGCGTGTAGAAAGACTTGAGTGCATTAGTGCTTAGTCCAGCTGGAGTTCTGGTGTCCTGGCAAGTTTGGTGTGTGGTCCCTGAGGCACAGTAGGTCTCCACCTCTACTGTCCTCTCCCAGCATCAGAGTTAGTCACTTCGCTTTTCCTTCGTGGGACAATTCTAATTTTCAGGGCTTGCTCCTGTTGACAGTGACCAGGGCCTTGCCTGGATGCATAGGTTCTCAACCTGATAGTCTTCTAGAATCTCAGTAGATCCGTGCAATGAAGAACCTCCCTGCTTCTCCGCCAGGCCTTGCTTGCAGTGCGCACTCAGCTAGCTAAAGGGTTGTGCTAAAGCTTTGCTAGGTGGCTGGGCACTGGAGACCTCTGTGTCTTCTCCGTGTTGTGAGTTCTTTGCTCTATTCTGTCTTTATTTTTTTTTTTTTTCCCCTTTGAGACAGGGTTTTTCCTCTGTAGTCCAAGTTTGTCCTGAATCTACTGTGTAGCTCAGGCTGGCTTTGAACACAGTAATAGCCCTGCCTCAGTCTTCTGGGTGCTAGGATTACAGGCACACACCACCGTGTGGAGTTTTTATGTGGTGCTGAGGGATCAAACCTGGGGCCTCTTACGTCCTAGGTAAGTACTCTGATCACAAAGTACGTCCCAGCACCTTTTGCTGCATTCTTAGACCCTCCTACGGTTTTGGTAGGTTTGGAGAACAACTCTGTTTGTTTTATGTATTCTAATGAATTGTTTCCCTTTTGTGCCCGCCACCTGAGGTGATTGTTTTACCACAAAAGGTGAGCTTTGGAAAGCCAAACAGGTACACGGGGATGCACAGAGAAGCCAGGCCTGCGGAGTTGAGCTGAGTTTCCAGACTGGTGAGACTGTGGAAGCGGGAAGCTCTGAAAGCGTCTCCTCTGTACACCACTGACCACTTTGCCCCATCTTGATGCAGGGTGAATGCCTGTTTAGTACCAAAGATATAAACGGAAACAACATTTTCAGCAACTTTTTTTTCCTTCTTTTTAGAAATATTGACTTTTCTTCCCACTCAGCTTGGGATGACACAGGTGCGCCTTCCTGGATCTGAGCAGCAAACAGTGGGTGCGGGGCCACCATGACTGTGCAGGGCTCTCACTAGGAACCTGTGGCCTCTCTTGGAGCACTGATTAAGTAAAAGCTTCAAGACAGCATAAAAACCTGGCCTGGCTTGTACATGGGAGGAGGAAGATACCCAGGCTACATTACCGTCTTCATCATACCACTTATTTTAATGAGATACCAAACTGGACAAGTTTCACAATTGTGATGAGTGTCAGGGCTTGAATTACGTGCATGAGATGGGATATTTGATTGAGTACATGAAAATGGAAAGGACTCTTTTGATTTACATGTCCCTCCCTCTACTTGCCCTCACATATTTCTCTTACCTCTCTCTTTAAAAGAAATTCCTGGAGCCTTTAGGCCTCTGTGTCTGGTGGAAAATCAACTCACACCATCGACCAATATCTTCTGACTTTCAAAAGAACAAGAAAACCCTGGAATCCCGTGACTAGAGAGCTGAGGAGACAGGATAAATAAAAACAAACATGATAAAAATACGGTGGAGTTTGATGGGCCCTGTAAACACTGCTGGCTTCAATTTGCAGAGATTTTCTCATTTGTTAAATGATACACAGAAAGAGAGCTAATAAAAATCCTGTGGTTGAAGGTCTTTAAAACTACTAGAAAAGCAAGTTTGGAGATGTTTCTGCATTTGCTAATAATTATGGGCAAAAATAGAGAAAGATACTGACCCTGTGACTTGGGTCTGGATGTGCTGAGGAAATTGCTAGGAACTCTGGTGCCTGGGGACTTAGGGTGGGGGAGGGAGGGAGAAAAGAGAATGGGAGATCCCCGTGCAGACCATGGTTTGTTGTGTAAGTAGCTTTATGAATGATGCTTGCAGTGCTCCAGTATCCACTTCAAGAACTTCCTCCAGTGGGGAAAAGTAGACTGTGTAAGAGGTGGCTTGTGGGCCCAAGAAAACAAATGAGGGAAAGAGGGGAGGTTTAATGGCTTACCACGTCCTTGGCCTTGCCCTAGGTATCGGAGAACAGGTGACAGTGAGCTCGTATCAAAGATGAAGCCAATTTTAGGGACTTTTTTTTTTCAACCCACAAGTATCTGATGACTCCAAAAAGAGCCCTTGAAGCCTGGGTTATGGTTATGGGTAGCTGATCTCTGCTCATGCACTGGTGGAAAGATTGGGAGAAAGACTCCAGGGAGAAAGACTGACCCACCTGCCGAGATGTCGCCTGACTTTAGACCTTGTCATTTTTCCATCTATTCATCTCTTCATCTCGTCTCATTCATTTGTTATTCCTTCACACAATATATGTCTAAGGCCCTACAAACACAAAATTAATATCTAATCCCACCCCTTACAACCTTGCCGTCCATCAGGGAGGGCATGTAAAAAAATATACCACACCTACCCTGGGCCTTATCCTGATAAAAGAGTCACAGAGGCAAATGGAATAAATGCTGCTTTGGGAAGAAATGATTTTGTAAAGGAAATGGTGGTTGGAGTGTTAAGGGTAAGTCACCAGGTGGATGTACTGGTGGGATTATTTAGGATCAAGGGATTTGGGTGAAAAAGCAAGGAAGCCTGAAAGAGCTGAGGGTTTCAGGGTATCTGCATACTTGTTGTATCAGAAGAGGGTCCTAATGCAGTGCCCAGATCATTGTATCAAACTCAAATCAATCCACTGCATGTCTTTTGATTCAAATTCAGATTCCTGTCTGGGCATCTGGTGTTCATCCTGACGATAGGAGTGACAGGAGACCCTAATATGTAGTATTTAGGATTTTTGTAAGTGGGGCTTTGACTCTAGGAGAGGTAAATGCACACAGATGGCCCACCTGAGCTGTACAGTTAGTGAGTTAGAGGTGCAAAAACCTGGTGTAGGAAATACAGGAGAAACCACATGCTAGAAAAGCAATCCTGGAGGGCTTCTTGAAGATGGTTGAACTAGAATTGGCCTATCAAAACTGAAATACAGAAAGGTGTCCCCATAGACGGGGGAGATGGCATGAACAAAGCTCAGGGACAGGCTGTGCGGAGTGATTGCCATCCTCCAAAACCACTGTGTCTCTGAGAAACCTTGTTTTTCGAGTTGGGTTATGCCCCAGAATCCCCGGGTAAGGGGAAGCTTAAACAGAAATATCTGGGGCTCACCCTGGAAATTGAGATTTCAGGTAAAGGGCATGTCTCAGTGAACTCTTCAGAGGGTTCTGATACCCAGTTCACAGGTGGGTTTCTATCTGACAGGGAGCAGGGACAGGCTTTGGGGATGCACAGTGATGGGCTCAGATCAGAGACTTGCCTCCTAATTGCTCTGTCATTTCAGATAACAAGCTTAATGGCTCTCAGCATCACTTAACTCATTTCCAGAAGATGGTGACAACAGCTTGGAAGGGTAGTTGTGAGAATGGACGAGTTGATATTTGTTACATTGCTGACATCATTTCTGGCTGGAAGTAGGTGGGGAATAAATCTGAGGATTTTTTTTTTTTTTCTAATTTTGTTTGGTTCAGGAATTTAAAATACCTCAGAAGCACAGTTTGAAGTCCCAGGAAAGCAGGAGTCACAGGCAGGCCGGGCGTCTGCTGCTCTGGAACGGATTGTTGGTCATGACTCTTGAACTTTCACCTCTTTTATCCCCCCTACCATGCCCAGAATTCTCCAAAACTGTCCTTTAATTTATTAAGCTAGTGAATATACAGATAACTCCAAGAAATATTAGTGGATTAAACCCAAGTCATACTTCACACTTCAGTAAGAGTGAAATACTGGCTGGATGCTAATCAGATAAGAAGGATGATCCACTCCCGTGGCTTTAAAATTCAGCTTCCCGATGCTCTAGATATAGGCCATGTGTGGCCTTGGACAGCTCTAGGGGGAGCCGTCTTCATACCCTGCCATGTGAACGGCATCTGAGGTTGTGCAGTGTGTGACATGTACAGGTCTAGCGTAGCTTTACCTAAGTGTTTCCACAGAACTGGTTGAAGAAGGAGACGAGGGATGCTGGCAAGCAGACGTGGCTACAGGTCCCCACTCGCCTTCTGAGAGGCCCCGAGAAGAAAGCAGGGTTCCGTGGGAGGTTGCTTGGGCAGATAAAGAAAGGTGTAAGCCAGACCCTGTAAAACGTCTCCTTTTACAATTGGGGAACTATAGTTGCAGTAAAAGAATGTTAGGGAGTTGGCTCAGGTCCTTTAGCCTGGGTCGAACAGGCTGAAAGAAGCCCTTTCCCAAAGTAGTCCAGGGCAGGATGGGGGTCCCTCACCAGTGCAGCCTTCCCAAATGGACACCCTTGAAAAAACCAGGCTTCGGTTACCAGTGGCACCCTGTCTCCAGACCAGCTCAGTGGCTCCTGTTAGGCAAAGGTATAGGAGCCCGGGCACTGCAATACTGCCTGCCGTTCTACCCTCGGAACTGGTAACAAAGGCCTGCTGGGGCTGGAGTCCAGGCTGCTCATTAAGGCCATAGGAAGCTTTGAAGAATCCACTTCCCCTTTTTGCTGCTGAGTTATAAGAAAACTGAGAGCTAGGAGCCCTCAGAGCCAGGAAGGCAGGCTGGGGCACCCCTGAGGGAAAGGAAAGCCAAGCAGGCCCAGGATGGGTGGGATTGTAGCCCGTCCAATTGCCTTTTCCTGGAGCTTTCTGCTGGGGGCGCCACCTTCATCCTCTGGGGAGTCCAGGCTCTCTTGGATAGGGCCTGAGAAGGCCTGTGGTTGGCCTGTGAGACTGAGGCACCTCCAGGCCACCCTCTGGATCTGGTTTCCTTACCCCAGTACTCCCCTGGGAAAGCAGAGGCGAGTCAGGCCTGCCTGGAGCACTTCTGGTCAGCAATGACTTCAGTGCTTGTCCCCAAAATAAATGCACCACAGACAAGACAATGTGGTCAGGGGCTGAGGAGTTACTGTAAATACCAGCCAGCCAGGGCTTCCTATTTCTGTTCCTGTGACTCCCTGGGGGTAGGTGCTGGCCAGCCCCTTGCCAGCCCCTTCCCAGCCCACTCTCTTCCCCCTGCTATGTCGAAGATAAAGTTTTGATATGGATGTTCGTCACCCCACTTGTCCCCCGGTCCCCATGTAGGGTCTGCAGGAGGGACCCCACTTCCAGCCTCAAGCTGGATGTAGACTAGGGTTTGACTTTTTCCCAAGAAAGGGCTGCAAACCCGAAGTACAAAGCATATATGCTTTGACCCCACAACTACACTTCAAGCACTGGAGACTCAAAAAAGAAACACCCGTGAATGTTCCCTATACTCCCTTTCTTAGAGATTTAATGTCTTTCTTAGAGATTTAGCCCTTATCATCCTTCCTGTAGCCTATCGCGTGTAGAGCTTGTTCTTGCAGCCACTTTTTACCCGCTTTATAGATAAGAAAATCAAGACAACAACATAGAGATGCTCACCCTAGTGCACCCCACCAGAGAGCCAGTAGTCAAGCCCAGGCAGCCAGATCCCGGTCCTGCAAGCTTAACCCCTAGGCCTTGCAGGGTGGGGCCAACGACAGCAGTCTCATTGTGCGTCAGGAGGAACAACGTGAGAGGACAAATGGAAGCTCATGCACTAATGACTTATGGCATGGATTTGAATGCAGCCCTGGCCGGCTCCTCAGGTCCTCCCACTGCACTGAGGCACCGCCGAGAAGCAGGTGGGCAACGCGTGCTTGAAGCTTTTGTTCTGACCTTTGGCTTGCGGTGGCCTCCCATCTTCTGCACTTGGCCCTGGTTACAACAGCATTCACACGTTCCATCCCGGAGCTTTCCGGTTTGAGTGAGTTCGCTGTTTCCTAGGAGAGATGGCCCAGCCCTTGGGAGGTTGTTCAGAGGTGATGATTCCTTCCTTTGCGTTCCTGAGTGCTTGCTAGCTTTCCTTCCCCTCCCCTCCCCTTCCCGACTCTTTCCTCACCCCTGCTTTTGCCTCCCCTCCTCTTCCAGGCATGGTATGTATTCGCAAACTGAGGCCTGCTGAGACATCTCATGGCTTCTTCAGAGGATGTCTGGCCTTGGAGATGGGCACGTATCCCGGTCCTATGCAACACCTTTACTCTAACAGGAAAGCAGTGGAAGCGAGGCATTTTCCTCCTAAGCAAAAGTAGTCCATAGATTTGCACCTGGGGTGGGGGGTCGAGGGTAAATATCTGAGTTGACCACATGGAACAAAATGAGATACCGTGTTGTTTCTTTCAGGAAGCTCTGCCGAGGCCCAGTGAGGTTCCTTGTGCCTTCCTGCTCATCTGAGCCCTCACGGAGACCGTAGGTTTGGGCTAGAATATGTTGCTTTCTGCAGGTTTGTGATATCTCATCCTTTTGATCTCTTTGCCTTGGCTACTAAGATAGCAATAATTCCAATTTATGCTCAATGTTATAATTCTTCTCAAAAAAGAAGTCCTACTCCCAGATTCCTTTTTTTTTTTTTGAATTAGAGGCTCATTCTGTAGGGTCCTGAACTCAGTATGGAATGTAGGCTGGCCTTTAACTCATGACAATCCAACTGCCTCAGCCTCCACAGTGCTGATGCATGGTGGGGAGAATGTGCCCCACCATGCCCAGTTTGTGTGGTGTTGGGGAATTGAACTCAGGGCTTTGTGCTTACTAAGCAAGGGGTCTAACTGTTGTGCCATTCCTCCAGCTCTACTCCCTGATTCCTTTACATGGTGGTTCATGTCTTATTTTGGATGAGTCTAAAAATTTTAAGTTTATCTAAACTCTTATTATAAGTGGCTTGAGATTCAGATTCAGATAAAATAAGTTTTATAAATAATTATTTGTGATGAGTTCACATTCACTATTCATAATTTGTTTACTTCTCAGAAGTTTGTTCAGTACCTTTCATGTGCCACAGGGCCACTCTCGGTGCCCGTGAATACTGAGATGTGCCAGGTACATCAGGTCTCTGTTCTTTTGGGTTTCAGCATACAGAGAGTCAGATGACTAGTAAATAAAATGTGCATACGTGTAAGGCAAACTGCACCTGCAGCCATGTATTTTCAATCACTCCACCCACACAATCCCACACACCCACACAGACTATGCACATTGTATACACTACATGCACACCGCACATACATGTTACACAACTAAGTACACTGCATGCATATGCTTTATACATGTGTGACAATCCCTGTATACATAGTACCGGTACTACATACATTTCATATACACTACACACATATTCCCACAGTGGAGCTAGTGTTACGTGCTGTGAAAGAAACCAGAGTGGGCTAAGGAGCGAGAGCACATCTGGGAGGGGTCAGGAGGTGGAGCTCAGGAGGTGGGAGGCCAGGTGGTGGGGATTGGCTGCGCGACCGGCTCACCAGTGGAACCCTCCTGGATGAGCTGATGTGCACAGGGACCTGAAGAAACAAGGTAGAGACTCGTAATAGCAGGGGTCGGGGGGAGAGAAAGGCGACGGAATGTAGTCGGTGCCTATGACCTTGACAATAGTTTGGGGGCGGGGGTATTAACAGCATCAGTGATCTTTGCAAAAATTATTTTTTAATAGAGGAGGAGTCTGAGATTCAGAAATTTAAATGATTTGAGGCCAAACTGGGATTGGACCCTAGGCTCCTATAATTCTCATCCAAGGGACGCACCCTGTGGCCGTACACAGTGGGTTTTCAATGTGTTTCGCTTTGCATTCCTGCTCCCTCTCACTAGATCAAGTTCCCCGATTGGACCTGAACAAGTTGTAACCTCTCTGTCCCTTATTTTCTCATCTGTAAAGTGGGGTTAAAAATAGATCCGCCTTATTAGATTATTAAGAGGATTAGGTGGTTGGTTGGCCAAGCGTCTGGTTCCAGGCTGGCCCCAGTAAATGTGAGCAGTTACTGTTACACAATGCTGCTTTCATCCTTCAGAGGAGACCAGGTTCAGACCCTCTAGTTAATCAGTGGACGGCAGCGAAGCTCCACGACTTGCTCGGGTGTAATTATCCCTTCCGAAGACTTGGGAGACTTACTGCGCAGCAACAAAGTGAGATCTGCGTGCTGGGACAGGCAGGCTCAGGATGCGCCATCTGCCTTGGGTGTCTGAGAGGCCGGCCACTAGGGCCAAGGGGTTGCTCAGAGCACAATGCAGTGGCTTTTTCTTCCTGAGACGTGGGCTAGGGACAACCCACACCCTGCTTTCCTCTAGCTATCAGTTTACTTCAAGGATCCCACAGGAGGGAAATGTGTAGGGTTAAAGTTTTGGCCCTGAGTCACAATGCGGGTCCTGGGGGAGGATTTTGTTTTTTCCTCTGAAGGCTTACTTTCCTGCTGAACTTGAAACTCCTTCTCAGGTGTTGTTGTTTTATTGTGAGACTGAAAGAAGTTGGTGTTGTGATTCCACCCTGCATCTTCAGGTGGAAAGGATGAAGGAATTGAGAAGTCACCTGATAAGGGTTGACTCTCCTGCTGAGGCCCTCTTCTACCACCAGCTTTCTGAAATTGCACTTTCTCTTTGCACTTAGGGAAATAGTGACTCTCAGTGTTGCTAGCCCTGGGGGCTCTTCCCCAACTCATTGGACTCTACTGAATCCTGCTCACACCCTTGCAAATGCATCTCCTAGTAAACTGTTCTCCATCTTCCCCATTGAGGGGACCACCTGTTTCCTCCCAGGCTCCTCAATGGCACAATCCTGAGGTTCCTAACCTAAAAAATGGCAACACAGCTCTCTAGACTGAACTGTTAGTGCATTTTAAAGAGATTTTCAGACCTGTGCTAAAGGAGCATCAAGCTTATTGTTGTGTCAGTGAGATGAGCTATTTTAAAACAAAAGGTTAATATTAAGAAATACAGATGGATAATCAACTGAAAAATTATCTTAGCTGTAATAAAATAAGCCACAAATAAATGAAAAAATATTTTTTTTTGCCTTCTCTCACCTTATTATGGAGATGTCAAGTAGGTTCCTTAGGAATCAAGTGCCTCAAAAGGTTTATCCTTAGGAATCAATTCTTCTGTGAAGAGTGTCCTTTAAGGGCACATTCAGAGCAATAATTATTTATTCATTACATGATTGTTTCAGAGTGGAAAATTGGGAGCAATGTAAATATTCTATGAAAGAAGTTTGGCTAAAGAAGAAATCTTGCTGCATTTAGAAGTGAGGTGGCTGGACACATAGACTCTGACATGAGCCCCTCTGGTGACACAGCCTCATCTGCTAAGACCTTTGGGTATGTCCTCTCAATCTGTCCTGTCCATGGTTTCTCAGTGAGACAGAAACATCTAGGAAGCACTCAGTGAACAGGAGCTTGTGAGATCAAAAACTTGTTGTCTGAAAAGGCTCTTCTGTCCCAGTGAGATGATCTTTGTGAAGGATGTTTGATGATATGCAGAAGTATCTGTGACACAAAATAAAACAAGTCTAAATTAAAAATAAACCTAGAGGTTAGAACTTGGCTATGGGATAATTTTCATCACTAACGCTTGAAGAACATGCTAAGAAAATCACAGTGCTCATGCCTGAATGGTGTGATTACTGAAGATGGCAATTTTCTTTAACTTTTAAATGATCTAAAATTGATCGTAACTTGCTCCTTCCTTTCTCTTTCTTAATATAAAGGAGAGATATTACAACATCATGAGACAAAAAAAGTAGCTCACAATCCCACATCCCAGATAGATTTTTTTGAAACACGCTTAGTTCTCAATCCGAAACAGTACATAAAGGTGCAAAACAAAACTGAAAGTCATTGTTCCTGTCCACAGCTATGCTGAATGAGACCACTGATACTAAATCCTTTGATTCACTGCAGACGTATGTGCATATACCAGCAGATCTAAGTTCTTTTAAATAAGCTTATATTGATTTTATAATCAGAAAATTGTAGCATGCACACATTTAAAATGTGGGCAGTTTTATTGTCAGCCCAGTGGAGGGGCAGTCTTGGACCACGTAGCCTGTCTTGACCTCAACTGGGAGGATTAAGACCTTAGGGAACCGCAGTGAAGATGGAGTGGGTTATAAGGGGGAGTAAAAAAAAAAATCGAAGTTCCAAAGGAGCTGCATGCATCTCCTGACTCCTCAGTCTCTCTGTCGCAGCCGTGGTACAGATCTTGAACAGTGCCCACTCCTGACTTTGGAAACAGAAGCAGCAGGAACGCACTGATGTTCATCCGTGAGTTCAAGAACTGCTGCTCTTTACAGGTCCTTTATGAACATTGCTACCAGCCTTCCGTGTAAGTCCCTTCGCTACAGACACGCAGATCCTCAGTATGTCCCAAGGACATCTACCCTCCTGACTTCTGTTGTCCCCAAACCCTCCATCTGCTTAGTGTAGTTTCCTTGCCTTCTCTCCAAGCAAAACTGAGTGCGTTTCATTTTCTCTTTCCTTTTCCTACCTCTCCCCTACCCTGCCCCAGCACAACTTCTTCAGAATTTAGGACATTGATTGCACAAAAAAACAGGGAACCATGAGGTTGAACAACCATATTGGGCAATACCTACAAGGCTCATAAAATTAACTGGAAGCTAAATCTCTTGATATAGTTTCTTACTCACGGAACTCATGTGACTTTTAGATAAATCGCTAACACTTTTTTTCCTCCAGAATTGGGGACTGAACTCTGTTGTCTTGCAAGCGCCAGGCAAAAGCTGTACTACTGAGCTAGCCCCCTCAACCCAAACTATTAACACTCTTAAGTTCTCTGTGCAAAAAAGAAATGCTATGCAGTCTTTCGTTCCAAGTGGTCAAGATATGATAATTCTAGAGAGTCTTGCATTCTTGAGGACAGAGGAGAGACATAAGCAGCGTGTAGAAGCAGGAGTCACTGACTTATGTGGAGGTTGAGGAAGATGCCCAGGCAGCCAAGGCAGCAGCAGCCGGTTCCCTACTCCCATTTGGACACAGTGCCAAGTTCATCCACAAAATGATAAGTTCATTTTTTTTTTTATGGAGAGAGTGTTTAGAGCAGAGTTTCAGCATCAGAAAGGACAAGTTGAGACGTTGCTGTTTGTCCACCTTCTAAGTCACCTTGAAAAAGTCTGTCCTTGTCAAGTCTCATCACACTCATCTGTCACAAGGATCTAATCTTTCTCCTCTGGAGGCTGTTGTGACAGTAAGATCAGGTCATTATAGCAAAGGTGCTTTACAGATATCACGATGTTAGGAAATTCTAAGGGACATTTCTGAGTCCAGAGATCAGAAAATTACCACTTGAGATCAAGAAGAGCCTTTTCTTCAGTTATTTCTCCAAACAACAAGACACAAATTCATAGTCTTCATAAGGAACCAGATAGTTTTCCAGGCAACTGCTAGCATAAACTTTTCGAATTGCACTGTGACAAAGATACAACTATTACCCATTTTACAGATGAGAAAACCCCAGCTGAGAGCTTCCATAACTTGCTTCAGGCTGCACAGTGAGCAAGTGGCAGAGCCAGGATTTGAACCCAGGCAGCCAGGTTCATAGCTCATGTTCTTCTCCATTATTACTCCGTGCCCTCTGTTTTTAAGTGCAGTGTTTGGTATAGCAAAGACCCAAGGAGACCTCAATCAGACTGCTTGTGAATTGTAGTCCTGCCTCTTAGCTGTGTGATCCTCAAAAAGCTCATTAGCTCCTCTGGATCCTGGCTCCTTCAGTGATAACATGCGTACAGAGATGCCCGTGTCACACAAGTTTTGCCAAGGTTAAATTGAAGCAGGTGCTCTGGTCTACAGGGACACAACAAAATGCACAGGAATTGTGAGTTAGATTTGCACGCAGGACTTTACCCGGTTCCTGGTTGATTTCAGATTTTCCCACACTCTGGCGTCTTCCCCTCTGACTGACTACCTATGCACACTGCACACTCACGAGTGTGTGAAGGACCCCGTACACATCAGTGCTGTCCCTGGAGTGCCTGCCTTTTGCCAGGGCAGGGTCAGGAGGCTCTGGTTGACACGCACAGGTTTATTACGCTATTAAATCTTCAGACCCAAGCAGGCAGTTCTCAGGCGCCTGCTTCCTTTAGACTCTGAACAGCAAACATGGTCCCACACTTTTCTGTCCACTTCCAAAAGCTTGCTGGTTAATTTTAGGTTTGGGGAGAGGCCCTGATGAGTGCCTGCCCACGTGGGGTTAAGGTTACCAGCGGCCTCTGCCTCTGGGAACAGCAGCAGTCACTTCCCGAAGCTCAGTGGGGGCAGGAGCTGGGCCAGGCCAGTGGGCAGTGGCTGGGCATAATATTTCCAAGACACTGGGTGCCCCGCCTCAGCGGACCAGACCCACAGCCCACGTTTTTACCAAAGAGGCACGGCCCTCTAATCCAGCGTGGCCTGATGCAATTTTGTTTTTCATATCATTTTAACTCTAGAAGTGGCCTGACATTGACTATTGCAAAAAGCTCGGCATGGGTCTGCCTTAACAGAGGTCCCTTTAAAGGACAAATGCTGACGGATTATCTCAATAATAACGAAATAGTCCAGTCACAGCTTTTTCCTCTCCACTAAAGAGCTCACAAGCCATGTATTGATTTCTTTGAAGAAAAGAAATAGGAAGCAGCGTGTACCAATTAAGAATAAAACTAAGTTTATTACTCTCTGATCTTTAAGGCAAATAGTGTAGAAAAACACTTGCTCCCTCACTTCACCCCGTATGGAGACACGATAATCAGGCAACTGTGCAAATGACCTTAAATTATATCCTGATATAGGCTCTCATTTGCTCAGGTTTCTGGACCAGATCATAAAGAAGATCTTTGCTTCTGCCTTTCTGACTTTTGCAAATGCCTCCTCCTGTTTCTGAAGGGCAGTTAGAAAAATCACTTTTACTCCTCTCTAGTGCTTTGATCAGAGTCTTGAGCAAGCCAGCTTTCTTCCCTGTGTGGTGCATAGGCTTGTTAAATGAGGTCATGGCCATCCTCATTCACTTAAGCAATCCCCCAGCCTTTATGGAGCCCAGACTGCATATGGGACTTTTTGTATTAGACAATGAACAGAAGTCCCAGAAAACACTAACCAGAAAAAGGGCCTCTGGCAATTTCTAGGACTGCACCACTGAAACACTTTTCACTGTTTCATAGAGGTAGCAACTAAAAGCAGTTTCCTTACTGATCTGCTATACACGTGTGTGGAGTGTGCACTCCCTCTTTGCTGTGCATGCTGGGATTCTGTGCTCAGCAAGTGTGTTTTGAAGACATAGAGAATGTCTCCTTCTGTGTGGAAAGTGAGACCATGCTGGGCAAGAATTTTGTGCTTCTTCCCCCCAAATAATGTAATCCATACTATTGTGGTTTGGATCTGGAGTGTCCCCCAAAAGTCTCATGTATTTTAATGTTATGGATTGTCTGTGGAACCATGTGCTGTTGGTAGTTTGGGGCCTAGACTGGAGGGGTGGATTACAGTTAAGTTAGGATTAAAGGCATGTGAGTTAGGATTAACAGTGTGTAGTGACCACGCTGTGCACACCTGGATGCAGGAGAGGCTGATCACTGGGTGGAGACATGGAAGGATATATTAGCTACATCCTGCCTTCCTTCGAGGACTGGGACTAGGACTGGTCTCCACTAGTCTCAGCTTGCCTTCCTATTGGCGGTGTCTTGAGAAGCTGCCTCCACTCTCTCTCTGCCATGTACTTCGATTGCTGCCAGCCACCCCTGAATGGACTGTGACTATCTGAAACTGTGAGCTAAAATAAACCTTTCCTTACCTAAATTTGTGGATGTCAGGTATTAAGTGAAGGCAATAACAAAGTAACTGAGACACATTCATTGGGAACTATACATGATACATGGGAGATACTTTTTTAATACTTCTGACATCGACGAATAAACAGTTGTCTTCGGACTATACATTTGATCAACATTCAGAAATATTTCTTTAAGTACCTGCTTTGCACTTGGTACATAAGTAGTGCTAGAAACTCAGTCTTCTGAGCCTTCTGGCCGTGGTAGAGGAGGGAATGTAACCAAGTAACTTAGTACTATGTTTAAGTGATACATTAGGGCAACATTGGGATAATGTCTTGGAGAATAGAGCAGGATGGTTTGCTTAGACCTGTAAAGTGAAACAATAGAAGTTAGGTAAAAAGAGGTCTTGAAGGGAGAGGGCAATTCTGTTCCAGGGAATGAAAGAGGAGGCCTAACCATTATGCATAAAAGAAAACAAGGATTCAGAAGGAGTTGGAAATGCTATGCCTACAGTAAAAAGCAGGAAGTGGTAGGAGATGGGGCTGGAGGAGCAAGCCAAGGCCAAATTGTGCACAGTCTCATAGACGGTTTGTATTTAACTCTAAAGACAGCATGAAGTCATTATGGTTTCCCAGAGGACCCATATGGGCACATTTCTGTTGCAGAAAGATCACTCTAGTTGCTGTGAACAGGGTCAGTTTAAAGGCGGAGAGCCCAGGGAGTGAGACAGCCAGGAGGCTCTCCCCAGCCTGGAGCATAGGTGGAGGAGACCTGGCTTTAGGAGGATGGCTGTAGGTTGGAAGGCCTGGAAGGAATCGTGAAAACTTTGGGAGGGAAGGCTGACTGGCTAGTGGGGCGAGAGAGGTAGGAGTGGTGTGCAACTGACCTTTCTAGTTTGGTCAGTTGAGTAGATGGTCTCAAATAGCTCGGGTGCAATGTGGAGGGGAAAATTAACAAGGGGTCCATGCATATGTTTTGGGAGATGGAGGGGTTTATGACCTCATTAAAAATAATTCCTCAATGTAATTTGAAGACATAGGGTAAGAAGGAGGAGGAAATGTGATGTTAAAAAGTTGTATTGGTATGAATGTATGTCAGTATCAGTCACCGGCAGATAAAGAGCACAGATTGGTGTCCTGGAAGTGTAAACTGGTTGTCTATCCTTTAGAATTCAAGAACTTCTGTCCAACTCTGCATATAGTACAGGAAAAACAAACTATTTTCTTGAATGGTCCTTGATGGTATGAATACATCTTCTTCAGATAGCTGAGGATGGAGTGGATGAGAACAAAGTTGAGCTGACCACATTTTTTTAGTGCACTGAACTTCTCTTTGGTCAATGCATCTTTAAATTCAATCACCTGGTATCCTCAAAGTGGCTTTATTTCTTTTCATTCTAGTAATTTTGAAAGTTACATTTTGAAACACAGTTATCAACACCATGTATGGAATACCTCATTCTTAGAACTCATTCATTAATTCACTGATTCGTCCATCCATCCATCCATCTATTTATCTACTCACTAACCAAGTGATTTTCAACAGTCATTGAAAGTTTGGACGTAATTCATCTCACATAGAACTCAGGTGTTAATATTTTGTTTAACACCCAGGTGATTCTAGTGTGTAACGAGAGCTGAGACTCAAGGCTCCAGAGGTCAGGAACCGCATCTCTTTCAGTTGTGCTACATTTTTCAGGCTCTAGGTGGTATCTGGCACAGAATTAATAATCAGTAAATATTAGTGGGCTGTATTATTTAATTATAAAATACATCAAACATTTATAGAGCATTGCCAGGTTTTCACATCTCAGAACATTAATTTCTCCTAATCCACATGCTAGAATGAGGCTACAATATGTGTTATTCTTTATTTTCTCTGCTGGGTTTTCCTCATCTACTTTCTCCTGTGACACTTTTGGGCTCCCTATGATTAAGGCCAATTCTTGTCCCAGCGGGAAGGATACAGAAAGCTCCTAGCTGCGGAAGATGTCAATAATTGTGTCAAGACTGTGTTTATTTCAGCTGCCATATCTGGCCCCTCCGTCGCTTAGCACTGTTGCATGGGGCACTGGTCCAAGTGTTGGGGCCCTCAGGGCCCGAGAGCCTCAGCATTGCTGACCTTGGCGGAGTTCCTTTCCACGAAGTGTTTTTTGTTTGAAATTTAAGTCAGGTGTTGCTTTGCTTGTTTGCTGTTTGAAATTGGGGTCAGGTGTTGAAACACGGGACTGCTCCGCTAACAAGCGGGAAGGCAGGGAGGGTATATAAAGGAAGGCTGTAGAGCCTGGAACGTCTTTGGCCGGGTCTTTTGCGTTTGCGCGAGTTCACGTATTCTTCCGTCCGCCTTCCCCCTCTCGGTTCCCGTCGACTGACTGAGCGGGCTTGGTTATTTGGTGCCCAACGTGGGACTCGAGCAGGGGGGATATCAGTGACGGACACCGCCGGAGAGGAGCGCTCAGGAACTGGAATAAAGAGGTAAAAGGGGCGGTGATAAAATGGGACAAGGGAACAGTCAAATGTTGTTCGTATGCATGTTGAAAAATGTCAAAGGCCTGGGGAGTGAAAGTAACAGAAAAGTTGCAACAATTTTTAGAATTTATAGAAGATTTGTGCCCACGGTTCCCAGAGAAAGGAACTGTGCGTTTAGATACTCGGGAAAAGGCTGTGGATGGTATAAAGGACTTTTATGCTGCTAATGGTCCGGAGAAGGTTCCTACTGGTGCCTTCAGTCTCTGGTCCTTGATTAAAGACACTTTGGATCCTCGCCATGAGGGCCAAAAGTTGTCAGGGTTAAGGACAGGGGATTCTAAGTCGGGAGTCCCTTCTGCCCCCTCAATGTGGGGGCGGCCAATGAGATGTCATAATGAAGACTGGCCTGCCCCTGCAGATGTTTTTGTGGTAGATAAAACTGAAACTGATCTTACAAACCTAGCTTCCGTGCGTTTAAGGCAGTTTGAGAACGAGATGACTCAGCTTCGGGAACAATTAAAAACGCTTTTGAAACCCCCAGAACTTTCTCGGACGCCGTTGAGTCCCGAGGATCCCTTGGCGGCTTTGATACTACCCAAAGCCACTCCTCCTCAGTCCTTTCTCACGGGATATGGTCAAAAGGTTTTGTCCCCATTGCAGGCAGGGATTCAGAAGGCCGTAGAACAGGGAGAGGATGTTCAGGGATTTCATTTGCAGTGCCCGGTATTTGAGGAAACCGATGCACAGGGTAATGTAGTTCGATCACATTGCCCTGTGGTTTTTAAACAGATAAAGGTGGCAGCTGCTGAACAGCAAACAAGCAAAGCAACACCTGACTTAAATTTCAAACAATAAACACTTCTTCGTGGAAAGGAAGTCGACCAAGGTCAGCAATGCCGAGGCTCTAGGGCCCTGAGGGCCCCGACATCCAAGTTTCTAATGTGTAACGGGCTAACAAGTCTCTCTTCCTTAATCTCTGTTGGCCTTCTCCCTCTGCCATTTTCTGTCCCTACCACATTTTGCCCTGCTTTGTCTATTCCTTACTTCTGCTGCTCCTCCTGCATCCCTCCCACTGTGAGCTCAGAACCCTTGCAGGCCCATGTTAAGCTGTGAACCAGGCTGCCACAGTTCCTGTGACCCACAGGACCATGTAGCTGATGCAGCACAAGTTTATTTCACTTGACTCCAATTTAACCGTCCTGAGCCCCTTCCTTATATTGCCAGGAGATTTCCTAACAGATACGTAACCCAGCGATTCAGGCAATTATTCACGTATTCCCCTACATCATTAGTTTTATGGAACACTGCCAGGGGGCATATTTTTCTTTCCTAGTACTCTTGAGAATAAAGGAAATAGAACTCTTACCATGAAGTCATATTAAGGAGTTTATTTCTCAGAAAATACCCCATAGCACTTTGATAAAACCCTACATAGAGTGCATCTAGGAAAGGAATTATTCTTTATCACACCTGATGCCATGGGAATCTCTGGCCAGCCCTCTTGCTTTCCGAAGTAAGGCTTTAACAAATATTCTCTACTCTCCAATGACCACAAAGGGGGTACCTGTGGTTTTTGTAGAAGACATGGCTCCTGTTGGTTCTTGTTGGGTTTAGCTAAGGTGACTATAATTTAATCATATAAATCAGGATGTGTTTGGAGGGGAAAGGGTGCTATTATTAATTATCTTTGAATAACAGGTGTAATTTAAGGCTCTCCAGGCCCACCACAACATAACACTGCAATCTTACCACTTACTGAGTAAAATCCAAAAGATTTCATCCAAACCGGGGTACGTATCAGCTTTATAATACAAAGCAGTGATTTTAATCTACTGAGCAGGGGAACAAGTGATTATGGGGTACAGCAGCTAGCTCTTTTGTCAATAATGCCATATAAGAACCTCCCCAAAACTCAGTGTCTTAAAGCACCATCACTCATCCTTGCAGGTCAGGTGATCAAGGCTGGGCTTCAGTTCAAACAACAGCTCAAGTCCAATTCCATTTCACATATGTTTCCAATTCCATGGGCCACGAGGCCACACGGGACTTGCTCTTCTCAGGGCAACACCAGGATCAGAGCAGAAGCATATGAGTGGGACTGTGCTGTCCCTAGTACCAAGGCTTTGATCTGACATGCCATCACTTTGAATCACATTCCTTTGGGCAGAGAAAGTCCTCTGAGCAAGCCCTACCTCAGCAGGGCAGAGAAATACACTCTGTGTTAGTGGATGTAATCCCAAGGCATGTAAGAAGACGTAGAGGCTAATCATTCGAATGATCAAAGAACATTAGGCCAAAGGGCTTTGCTTCTCCTGTCTCCAGCCCTCTAGGGTGGTGCTGGCTGGGTTTTCTCAGCCATTTACAGCTGAGATTGTGAAGCAAAGCCATCACTGGCCTATTTTGTCTGCTAGAGGCAGAAAGCTGCCTGCAGAAAACTCACCACCTAGAGGATTCAGAGAAGTGGGCTCACCCTGTTGGTGAGTGTGCATGACCACAGAAGAGAGCACTGGAGAGGGAGAGATGGCTCTTTTCTGGGGAGGCAACACAGAAACTCCTGTTCAGGGGGCCAAGAGGAGAAGAGTTCCCAACTCACAGACTTCTCTGTGGTACATGCACGGACTCACAGAGCACCAGCAGGTGGATGTTTTCAGCATTGCTCTTGATCTGCCTGCTCCTTTGTTCCTACCAGTTTCCTTTGGACATGTGTTCTTGGAGACCACTGTCATTCAGAGACTCTTCCTGCAGTTTCGCCTTTGCTCTGCCCATGCTGTCAAACCCTGATGCTTTGCTTACCTGTTGTTGTGGCCCTGTATGGTCTCTTCTGTGGTAGTTTAGCATGGGTAGTGAAAGCTTTTTAATCAAGCAAATTAATCATGGTGATTGTTCCTAGTTCAATAACGGATCACCATTCTGTGGGAATCTCCTGTTTAATGTTTAAACCAATTAAAATGCTCTTGGGGAATGATTTGGCTTGGGCTTTAGGATGAGAGAAAGGTAGACTAAAGACAGATTCTGAGAAAGGGGGCTTCAAAGTCAAACGCATCTCATCCCACAGAGAATGAAGGGCTCTTCTCATGTTTGAGGATGGTGTTTGCATGTGGCATTGGCCATGCAGCTGCATGGATCAGAGTCTGTACAGGCACAGAGAAATGGCTCGTGATCACCAGCGTTTGGAGACTCTGCACCATCTACTATAGTTCATACCTGGAATGTCTCATCAGGGGAGATGTTAGATGTCATGATAAAAGTTTCATGGCCAGCTTGGCACTATTGGGAGTTGGTGAAACCGTCAGGGAATGGGGCCTAATGGGAGGTCTTTAGGTCATTGAGAGCATACTCTTCAAGAGGATAGTGGGACCCCACCCCTTTATTTTTTTTTTTTCATTTTTTTTTGCCCATGAGGGGAGAAGTTCTGTTCTGTTGTGCATTCTGCCACAATATACTGTCTCAGTACAGCCTCAGAGAATTGGGACCAGTGAACCATCATCAACTGAATCTCCAAAACTGTGAGCTGCTGAACCTTTACTCTTAAGTTGGTTTCTTCAGGCATTTGATATATGGAAGATTCTGAACAATATGTTCTCCTTTTCCCTTTTTATATTTCTCTGCTGTCTTTCTTCTAGTTGAGACTTCATCTTCTCTAACTTCGTCTTCTAATTGGTGTACCTAATTGGTTTCTAACTCCTATAATGGACATTTAAAAGATGTGAAGACTTTTATGTTCTGATTGATCTAATCCTATTTCCTTATCAAAGAAAATTGTACATCATAAACATAATGTTTTCCACTCATGTCATTACAGTCTTGGCTCTATGAACAACATTGGTTTGGATGCTTTTTGTTTTTAGTAAGCACATGGTTTTACAATCCAAGGAGGTTCTGCCACTTATTTCACAGAAGCATTCTAAATCACATAGACAAGTTATGTTACTAGTTTTCCATTTTAAATACACACCTCCTTCATTTTCATACTGTTGGTTCCTGGAAGGAGAGACAATGTTTTGATATCTGCATCCTGTGAGTCTAACACTATGACTGATGATTGATATAGATGTTTAGGAAACGATTGAGTCAATTAAATGAACAAGGACTTTTACATCATGCAGAGTAGTAAATCCTCTGCTGGTTCCCTTTAGGAGGATGACACTCCTGTTCTCGCTCTCTCTCTCTCTCTCTCTCTCTCTTCTTTCTCTTCTTTCTCTCTTTCTCTCTTACTTTCTTTCCTCTTCCTTTCTTCATTTCCATCTGTCTCAAGCATTTCCTCAAAGTTAAAATCTACCTGCAAACCCAGCATAGAAATTTGGTTTTATAAAATGTTCCTTCAGAAGAGGTGGGCATTTCAGTGGGGTGTGATCTTCACACAGTTTGACTCCTTACCTGCTTTCAGAAACAGGGGACAGTAGCTTTCTTTTTAGGGGGTTCTTTACTATAAACAAAATTAACATAGAGATCTGAGGAGATTACAACATTAAGTTCACATCTCAAAAATAAGTTTCCAGACACTAGTCACCCTTTAGGTGAGCTGGCCCTGGGGTTCCTGTTGAGTTCTGTTGACTCTTCCAGACTTCCTGCAAGTGTGATCCTGGACTGAAGGGAGCTCGGCTACTGCTGACATCCTGAAGCCACATCTCACAGGTGTGTTAGGTTAAAAAAAAATGGCCCTATCTGTTCAGTCTTTTTATTACCAATGACACCAAAAACCTGGGATCTTATCCCATGTCAGGACTTGGCTCCTATGACCCCACTTACTGCCAAGCTTTACTTACAGTCACCTCAGTCCTCACTATTGTAGCAAAATAGAAGAAAACATTCCTTTCTGATTTTGATGGAAAATTTGGTTATGTTTTTGACTATTTGGGTGATCTGGACAAGCTGGGGTTGACTTGGTCCCCAGAGTTCTTAATGGTGCTGTGGACATAATATTCCTTATTTTATGGATTTGGTGAAAGGATGAATTAAGCATGGTAAAGAATGTGAGCATAATGCTTGTGATATGTGTGCATACAGGTAGACAGAAGATAAGAGTAGATGTGGCAGCATGCAAACGTCTGTACTGTTTTTAGTTTCCAAATTTCTTCCTAAATGTTGTATTATAAACATTTTCCTAATTCATCAAGAATATTCTACATTGCTTTTGACAGTAGCTTACTATTCTAACTTCTGCTTGCAATGTAAGTACACCTGTCTCTTTCCACACTGCAGACCATTTTATATACTTTCTATTGTCCATCAAGGAGAATTCTGAGGTCAGCCCAACTTGATGTTTTCCTTCTTAATATTCTGCAAACAGCATGTTTTTCTCATGCTTTGCTTTGTTTTGTCTTCTACCTGAGATGATTATAATTTACTGCTTTTCTTGATGTTAAGATGTGTCTTTTCTTTTATTCAATTATTTTTGGTGTACCATAATAAATATAAATATAACATGTTATATATGTTATATAAATATAGCATTTTGTTTAACAATTTCAGTTTTTTTTTCAGTTCAAGAACTTCCTACTCTAGGGCTGGGAGTGTAGCTTAGTTGTTAGAGTGCTTGGCTAAGAAGCACAAGGGCCTGGGTTCGATTCTCCGTAACCACATAAGCCAGATGTGGTAGCACATGCCTATAATCCCAGCACTTGGGAGGCTGAGGCAGGAGAATTACTGTAAATTCAAGACTAGCTTAGGCTTCGTTATGAGTTCAAGACCATCTTAGACTACTGAGAAAGACTCTGTCTCAAAGACTTTTTTTTTCCTATTCTTGATTTTATTAGTGTTTTCAACGTCATTCCTTTTTAAAAAGATTTTAAGGTGATCCTAATCTCTATAAATTGGATCACTTTTCCTAATATTTCAAATATGCCATCAATTTGCCCATTATTTTAAGTTGTAGATTCTGAAAGATGAATTTCAAATTTATTACTAATCTGAAACTCAATTTTCTGTGGTATGAGTTCTACTCTTGGTTGCTTGTCACAAAAACTATAATTCTTAGTGTATTTACTGTTTCTTTCCGTTTTTGGTATCTCAGCTAGACTTTTATTCACCTTAACCTTCATCTTGCTCTTACCTTTTGGCTTTGTTTTTAATCTTTTTTTCTTAGAAGCCATGTCTTTTTGTAATTTATTGGTATATATGTACATGTATACAAATACAGCATGTATTATGTGGTGTATTATATTTATACATTATGATTGTGTGTTATAATGTGTGATAATGCATGAACTTTAACATTGGAGCTAAGTTCAAAGATGTGCATCGTTGGCCAGCTTCATCACTGTGCAAACACAGAACGCACAGGTGGTACAACGACCCGGGGCAGAGCTCTGGGTGAATGTCCATTTTCCTTTATGCACTGACTACAGTGTACTTTGCTAGGCAGTCATGGGATTTTTTGAATCCTTTATTGAGTGTGAAACATATGACTCATTTTTGGACACCTGAGACAGTCTATGTCTCTCCTTCTGTAGAAACAATATCTGAAACCTCCCCATCTCTCAGCAGCACAGCTTCCAGGCTTCCTTTTACGACTTTTGTCTGCCTACTAACGACTTCATATCCCACTTTGGATTTACTCCACTTCCCTCCACTGTGAGCTCGTAGTCAGATGATAGTCTTTAAGCTGAAGTAAAAAACCATTCCCGGTGGTTTCGGAAGGATGACTTTAAAAAGTTCTTGGAGCACATGTGAGGGTGTCTGTTGTTTCACTCAGGGAAATACTGGATCTGTGCTTGGGAGCTGGGATTTGATGTTGTCTGCAGCCTTGACACTTAACTCGACATGAGGATGAGTGCCATCAAGAGTCACTTTTTAATCCTTTCTCTTCCAGGCTATGGTTAGTAAATCTTGTGCTTAGCATTTGAGACTTGGTTTGACTGTGATTCTTAGCTTGAGAGTGTTCATGTATATTTTTTTGCAAAGCTAGGAGAGGTCATATCAAGATGGCTATGTGGATATCATTAACCTTAGGGCCTCCTTTCGTCATTTTTCCCTTTATCATTGTCACTGTTACTTCTGAAAACAGGTCATGATTTTGAATGTGCATAATCTCAGGTCTGATGTAGAATTAATACCTATTGCTTGATTTTCACACTGAGACATTAATTGCTATTTGTTTTGCATTTTTATTCACAAGTATCTTTGGAGGAAAATTAGCATACTTCGTTGAACCATTATTAAAATGACAGTTGGGAAAATATTTTTAAAATATTGTCTTTCCTTCTGTTTTCTTCTCTGGCATTGCCATTGTTATATTTTTGCCTTCTCTGAAAGTTACCTTGGTTGCACAATTTTGAAATTCCAGATAAGTAATGGAGACCATTTTGGGGTATTGGTACTTAGAGCAGAATCCAGAGAGGTGGAACTAGAGCTTCCTAATGGCTTTCCCATTTGTGCATGAACAAGCCAAACTAGTCTGGCCATTCAAGGCTGGTGAATCAGAGTTGCTACTACTTGAGTAATAATCTTGTGTTGCTCAAACCTGTGGTGAGGCCTATCTAACGCATATAAGTCGGTGTTCCTGCAGTCAGCATCTGCACGTGGTTTGGTCCAAGCAAAGGAAAACTATGTCCTTTTCATAACCATTTTAGCAAAGATTCCTGAAAGCGGAGTTAGACAACCAAGACTCAGGGCCTAGTGGCCCTACTGAGTTCCTGAAGAAACTTGAGTGAGGTACTTTATCGCTTTATCTATGAAAATGGTACTTTGCAGTGAATTCATAAAGTGAGAGTATTTTGCTTCAGTGAGTAAGGCACCTTGACAGGTCTGGAGGACCATACAGACTGGACAGGTGATTGCAGCCACAATTTCCAGGTTTGTTATTGTCAGTCTTATGAAATGAGGGTGAGATCTGGCCATGTCTGCATAGTCACCCCTGCTCCTCCCTTGGGCACACCAGCATTGCTGAGAGTCGTTGAATTTGCACTAATCAGGATCTTGTCGAGAGGCTTTTTGTATCCTGTGTGTTTCACCTGAGACTCTGAGCTCAGGTGAGAAAGACTGTATTTCTAGGAAGAGAAGAGACTTGTCTTTCATCAATATTAGTAAGAAGTAATTAATTCACTAGATTTATCTAGCATATATTTTACCAGGTATGGGAGTGTTCTAGTAATCCATAATAAGAGGACTGAACATTCTAATATAGTTCATTATGTGTATATTTTTCTCAAAGCTGGGAGGATAAAAGGGTTGAATAATTGATTTATTGCTTGACTTGATTAATTCAACCACTTGTTGAAGCTTCTATGTAGGAGGTCCTGTGCCAGAGACTCTGGTGATTTAAAAGTGAAGATAAGAACACAATTTTTAGCGTTCATATACTGTGAACATAAATCTCTTGTGGGGTTTGTCACTCATCTAGAGTTCAGGATCCCCCGGCCCCCCTGAGAGATTCTCATCAGACATGTGGGGTTAGATTTGTATTTGGAACAAGCCCCGGAAGTCACAGCTCTCAGAATCCAAATGCAACCACACAGGCACATCGACAAGCACATGCCTGCATAAAGAAACACACACATGCACACAGATAGACAGATACACACCTCAAGGGACTCCCAGAGTATGAGACAACCAGAAAATGTCTTAAGAGAATGACATCAGCTGCTCAGGGGAAACAGGACACCTAGTGGCCCTTAGCTTCTTTAGCCTCTCTTTCCTTCGGTCAAGATTTTTCTGTCTCCAATAGTGAGACTTTGGTGTAAAATGTTTCTCTCTAACCTTCACGTTGTGGCCCCCAAATGAAAGTGCATTCCTGACCGCACACTTAAGCGTTATACCATAAGCTTTGACCCTTTACCCAAAATTTGCTTTAGAAAGAGAATAGCTAGACAATTTCACACTCTTTTAGCACATCACTATTTGCATAACTGAGCTATTATTTTTGAATACAATTGTAGCAGTAACTATTTATTAAACCTCTTTTTTGCAGACAAGTGCTATGCCAAGCATTTTCTGTGCCTTATTTAATGTTTGCAGCAAATTTGTAAAGTGAATTTTATTTTTTCCCATTTTACAGTTGATGCAACCGAGGCTTCCTAGTTAAGAGTCTTGCCCGAGGTAATCTATTAAGGGATGACATTCTTCTCTTTAAATGGCACCAAAATGCCTATGTGTACTTGACTATTTCCTAATAACATGAGGAATCACATATGACTCTGCATCCCATCCTTTTCTTTTCCCTGTCCTTTTCTCCTTTCTCATTTACCTTCGTTGCTGCAAGACCCAAGATTTGCAATGTTCTGTGGATGTCCAGCCCTCCACAGCCTGCTTTTCTGGCACAGCGTACCTGCTGCATGTATAGACAGATGTGAGTCTGGGTTCCAACCACCTCCTTCCCCCTTTGCAGCCACCAGTGTCTCCTGTGTGGCTTTGGGCAGCAACATGTAAAGGTCAATAAGATCAGGTTGGCGTGATGTGGTGACAGGGTGTCAGCACCTATGGCGGTACCTGGATTGTGACAAGCACCTGGGCAAACGTTCACCATGACCCCTGGGTGGCGGCTGACAAAGTGCATCAGCCACTAGAGTAGTGGGGCCAGAACTAGAAGGAAACGTTAAAGGCAGTTGTGAGAAAGCCCTGCAGGCATCCTGGCACTTTGGGCTCCTGGGACCCTGTCAGAAGGGAGACCTTTATAGGTGGAGGCAGCGAAAAGGGGTGTGTGGGGGAGTAGGCCCTATAGAGTAACAACAGGTAACGTTAGCTGCTCCTCCCCGCTCCTGGGAGTGTGGTCTCCCGCCTTACAGTTTTAAGGTATTTGTAAGCTCTAAAATTTCTAGCACTTGAAGACCCAACCCCACACCATCAAAAACATCTTAAAATCTGCTGACACCTCTAAATAGGTGTATGTCATCTAGACTGCATTCTGCAGCTGACATATGCGTTATTGTGCAGGTGCTCAATAAAAACATTCATTTCTGCAGTATGTGTTTTTTTTCTAGTGAACCTTTGGAACCATAGTCGAAAAGTCCTACTATTTTTGAAAGACCCAGAATAAACCCACAGATATAAAATTTACCATGCACAGTGTCTGAAAAATTTACCCTCTGTGAGGCATCAAGAAAGGAGCTTGTGCCTGGCTTGTTCGTGACTCACGGGCCAACATTCTCCACTCTGCTTCCTCACTTACTTCCCAGGACCTCCTCGGAACTTCATAATCATGCACATTCCACGGGCACTTAGGGATGACCTGGCTTTGTAGGTACCATACGTGCCCCGCCCCTGGAACATGAGCTGCAATTCACTCTTGTGTTTGTAGCCCTACGGGCTCACCAGGGGCACCAAATAGGGGAGAGCAGGACTCCAGCAAATGTCCATTAAGTACGTGGAGGGAAATGTGACTAGTTCAAGTTCACAGGGATGAGAGATTTCCAAAATGTGGTGTTGGGACCAGTGGCAGTGGCTACCCACTTGCTTGAAGTGTGATTTCTTGGGTTCCTGTTCGAGACCCTAATGAGTCAGTAATTCTGGAGCAGTATCACTTCCGGGTGACATCAACACATTCTGGACATAGAGAACCACTGCTCTGGACCAGAGCTTCTCAATTTATGATGGGAGCACAAAATAGCTGCCTTTTTAAAATAGAAGTTTTGCTTCAGTAATTTTTTGGTGGGACCTGAGATTCTGTATTTCTACCATGGTGACGCCAGTGCTGGCCAATGGAACACACATTAGCCAGATTCCAGACTTCCTCATTTTCAGAATGAAAGTGGGAGAAAGGAGCGTTTACTTGGCGTGCAGTGCCCCTTACCTGGACTTCAGCTTCCTCATGTGTCACACAGGGAGACTAACACTTTATGAATCTATGGTTCTGGCTGAGTAAAATCATGCATACAGAGCACAGGACTGGAAGCATCTAAATGCATGGCAAACATTTTCTTCTCCCTCTACCATCTCCGTGCTACTCCTTATCACTTTTTCTTATTTCTTAGGTATTAAACTTCTTAATTCTAAAGCTAGCCACCAAAGGAAGTTATTTAATTGGCTGATATTAATGATGAGAAAAACCTTTTATTTTTCCCATCATGTAGGATTTGGCAAACAGGATGAAAGAGGTTAAGGGAATTCACAAGAAGTAAGAGGGAGGAGTAGAAAAGATGGGGTTCTTTCAGGAAATCGGAGCCCAGGGAAGCAGAGCGAAGAGGACACTTAGCAACAGACTCTGGCTTAGATCCCCTGCCCTCTCTGTGGTGACATTTTGGTGTAGCCTTGTCCAGGAGTGGACAGAGGGAGAGATTGTGTGAATTTCTGGAGCCCTCTCCTGACTGTTATCAGTTGCTTCTACAAGTCTCAAAGGTTCCTATGGACTCAGCTGGAGACTGTGGGCAGCACAGAGGTTGAGTGTGGGGGGAGGAACTTGGTGTGAAATTAATACCCTGCCTGTTCTCTCTGGAATGTCAACAATGTGTTGAGGATAAAGGGGAGTGTAGTTGGTTCCCAAGCCCCCTCCTCATCTTGGGCTCAAAAATTCTGAGGCTCCTGAAAGTTCTGAGAATTCTGGGTGCCTGTCCTGTGACACCCTACTTCTTGGGTGTCATTCTTTCCTGGAGAATCTTATTAGATTTCCAGCTTCTGTCACCCACCAGGAGGAGGCCTGACCTGCCCACTAGGGGAATGTCCCTCCTCAAGGCTAGGAAGGCAGTGACAAGGTGCAGCTGAGAGGACTCTGGTGACACTTTGACAAGTCAGTGGGGGTCAAGAATCCAGCCACCTGCCTGCAGCTCATCATAGTCCCACATGCGTGGGCTTTCTTGCTTTAGCCCTACTCCAATCCCTTTCCTACAGCCCGCCATTGGCAAGGAAGCAGGATATTATCATGCACTCAAATGCTCTTCAATATTATTTTAATTGTAATATTTCAGTTAGTCTGCATATCATGCAAGTTTATGTTTATAACGTCTTTGGGTAGGAAAAGAGCGTTTAACAAGTTCCAGTCAATTGCTTTCATTTTCTGAGTGAAGCGATTGCAGTGAAGGAAGCCTCGGTGAGCCCCTCCCTGACATCCACGGCCAGGGTGTCAGTGCAGAACTAGCAGTGTCTCTAGGCACCTTTCCAAGTTCGTCATGAGGGAGCTACACTTAGCTCCAGTTTCCAGAAAACTCTGTTCACTGTGTTTTCCTGGGAAGTATAACACATTTGAGCTCTAAGGACAAGTGACTATCAACGATTCTCCACTGGCTGATGCTTACAGAAATAGAGAAAAATTCATGATAAGTGGGGCATTGGCTAATTTGGATGAAAGAAGTGTTCCAGTCCTTTCCTTTGGTTCAGGAAGCTCTGAGTGACAACTCAGTGAAGGAAGTGCTCATGAAGCATAAGGGTCCCTCCTGGGATGGCAGGAACCACAAGACGTTCAGGATGAGAATTATAAGCTGGGGACAAAGGTGCTACTTCCATCTGTTTGGTATCTACAATTATCTACTACTGAAATAGCAAGGGTACCTTCAATTTTACGTATATACCAGAATAAAATATTCAATAATACCAGAATAAGAATGTCAATATATCTACATATATAACTTTTCTACTATAAAGTAACACAAACTTGTAAAATGCAGAAAAAGAGAAGGAAACATTGTCGATGCTGAGAGACAAACCTTGTAGATGCGTTCTGTGGCTTTGTGCGTACTCTTCTATCCTGTGGTGTCTTCTTGTTTTACTTAACTGGTGAATTTGTCACATCAGTATGATCACTCTACCAACTCCCTTCCTTTAGGGGTACATAGCAGTTCACTATTTATTATTCAGATATTGGATGCTTCGGAGTTACTTCCAGTTGTTTTCAAATGGCAACGTGGTAACAACCATCTTTGCATTCAGAGCTTCTATATATATGTAAATATCTAATGATAATGATTATATTTCAACAGCAATCAGAGGCATAGTGATACTATCTTTTTCTAAAGAGACTCTTAGAAATGGAGAATAGTTTAGTCAAAGTTTGATCAAGTTTCTTATGCGCTCACATTATTTTTGAACAGTGGATCCAATGACATTCCGTCCGCTAGCTCTGAAAGGCACCCGAGTCACTAAGAAACAGTATACCACGATGTTTCAGGATGGCAGATTCCACACTCAGACTTTGTGGTTTGCATCGCGATGTCTCTGACAACTGTGAGCTTAGGACAAAACCACTTAGCCTGTGCTCTCAGCGTTCTCCTTGTAAAATGCACATGTTCCAGCACCTCACCTTTCTCTCTGAGGATTGCTTCAAGAATGAAGTGAGTTATTTCCCCAGCATGCTTAGGAAGGTGTGCATGGTAAATACTCAACAAGAACTAGTAATAATGACTACTGTGGTCTCGGGGAACCAGTCCTTGGTTCACACTCCTGACAGACACGTGAAGGAAAGTCTGTGCTCAGTACTCAAATGAAGCCGGAGCACTTGCCCTTCCTTGTACATCCTGCTGAACAAATTCTTATAATTTAATCATGACTTTTAATGTTTGAAATGGTGGCTTTTACATTTTACTGAAGCACCATTGCCGGCTGCTTGGTGTTATACTCCCTGTTTATATTGCAATGTAAATTATTCCTGGTGGAGAGTTTACAAACTGCACTTCCATTATTAATAGGGTTATGATTCCCCCATTCCACTCTTATCTCTATTGCTTGTGTAATACATAATTCATGCTCACTACCCTTCATTGGCCTCAGTGCCAGGGTGCAGCGGTCTCTCTCTTTCTCCTTTTTTTTCTGATGACAGTAATTGGTATTCAGTGAGACTAAAATGACCATGTCCGTAGCCTCAGGCTCTCTGAAGATGTTCCCTGGAAAGACTCCCATACAGGGATAATAGAAGTCTGGGGCCGTTTATGGCCAAGGCTTGAGTTCCAATTCTGTTTCAACTTTAAGTACACACACACGGGTCTTTCCAGGGCCTTAAAACTGTCCGCTAGGAAATTGGTACCTTGTTTGCCAATGGGACAGAGAATTGGTGGGAGGGTCAAGGTAGCATGGGAGGGAACCGCTCAGCTTGTATCTGCTGGCTTCTCACAAGTGCACCTGCGTGTGTTAGTGGAGACCATAGAGTCTTGGTGGTCGCCTCTTGTTTGCTGGATGCTTCTTTCTGTGGGTGGACAGATAAGTAGCTTCTTATCAAAGCCAGATGGACATTTGAGACCCCTGTCTTGTCTTTCCCACTGAAAATAGACACCGAGACCCTCAAGAAAATCCCAGGTTGTGGTCAGACAGTTCCCTCTTTTGGGATCGCGTCTCATTTTCTTGAGCCTGGGAATTAAAGCTGGGGTCAAATGCCTTCCCGGAAGCTCCATGTACTAGATACGGGTGAGGGGAGAGAGGTCCAGGGAATTTTTGGAAAAAAGCTGACCCAGGAAGAAGAGACCACAGGGTAGGTCCCAGGATGGAAGAAGCTGGTGTTCGAGGCTTTGACAGGCCTTGCCAGCTTAGGAGACAAACTAGGACAACTGCCATTATCAAAGTGAAAATACAGTATTACTTCATATAAGTTTTTTGTATGTTGGAAGCCCCGTTTCCCTAGAGCAGAGAATCTTGTAGGACCTGGCATCTTGTTGGGGAATGCTCTTTCTTACCTCACTGTCCTCTCCAGTACTGGCTACACTGGTCCTGTCATTGGCCTAGATGCACTAATGTCTCTGTCCCTCAGAGGCAACCCCTTTGGCAGCCTTGTTTTCTTGACCAGGGGTAGCATCTTTGGTGTTTCCTTGCTGTGTGAATAATTCATTCTCTTCTATTAAGTCTTCGCCCAGATCCCTAACATGGGCAGAAGGGAGTTGGTGGAGGCCCCGTGTCATCCATAAAGGCACATTCTTGCTGAGGAGCAAAGGCAAGGGCCTGGGAAGGGCAGGGCAGCCCCACAGGTTTACTGTTCTCCTAGGTCTGGTGGTTAGTGTCACACGCTGGGGCAGCCTTTGCTCCTCTCTTGCTTGAGAGTCTTGGTTCTTGTAACCAGGTAGGGGCTGACAGGCTCCCATGGCGCCCTGCTGCTCTAAGTCCTCGTGTGCAGCAGTGATGGGCCAGCACCTGAGCAGGCTGCAGAGGCACCTGTGGAGGTCTTGGAGTGTTTATGTAACAGCTCCTACCTTATTTCCTGAGGTCAGGGCAGCCACCAAAAGACCTCTATGGAGACCATGGCTGACAACCGTGAGTCTGCTTCCTCACCACATCCTGGACAAGAACTCTTTGAGTCCTTCCTCAGGACAGGTGCCCTACTCGCCCGCAGGTCTCCTGGCTCACACCTTTTCTCATGATCTGCTCTTTCTCTTTCTTCTTTCTGCCCATTGCTCAAGTGTGCTAAGTACACTTAGATACATACAAATAAAGATACACAAAGGCGCGCACGCACACACACACACACACACACCCCAAATATATATGGACATAGAAATTCAGATATGCAGCAGAAGTAACAACACACACAGGCACATGTACCCACAAAAGCTCATGAGCACACACACAAACACTCATGGTGTACACACGTAAACACAGAGGCATGTGTATGTATGCACAGGGACCAGGAACATGGACATAAGCACACGGGCAGGAGGCCCAGCTTCTTCCCACACTCTGGGCTGCTGACATATTGTGATCCACTCACACCTCAGGAGCCTGGAGATAGTGAAACATGAAGCACTTTTCTGTCCAAGTATATTTTCCCCTGGCAGAAGGGAGGTACTCATTTCCAAGAAGCAGAGCTGCCAGAGCCTACCGAGCCCACGCTGAGGCTGGGGACACATTTTGGAGTCCTGTCCTCCCACGGAGGTTTGTTTACGTAGCTTCTGTTTCCCTGGGCTTCAGAGCCTGCTGACTTCCACCAGCATGAGCTGCACGGAACAGAGCTGCAGCTGGCAAAGCTTCTGCTTATAGGTCACTTTCTACAATCCCTTGGTCACTGCCTGGGACCGGCAAGGATTCTTGCTCATTTCTTTCCTAGGCTTAGGAACTGATAGTCTGGTCAGGTCTGCATGTAAAGCTCTCCTTTGACCACCTGGAGCAGTTAAATTTGTTGCAGAGGGCTCCCACTTCTGTGAGCCGCTCCCCGAAGATAAGATTTATGCCGAAAATTGGGTAACTGAGCCTGGTAGAGGTAGCAGCCCAAACTACTTAGTAACAAGCTAAACAAATAATTAAACCCAGGGGACTGGCCCTGCAGTGCAAGCTGACAACCATTGTTCTGTACAGTTGGGAGAATTTGAACTTTTTAGTCTTAAGTTTCTTAATCTTGAGAACATTATCATTTTTTATTTATGCCATACTGGCTTTTTTAAGGTTAATGACTTTTTTCATGGAAATCAAGTTTCAAAATTTGAGTTACTGAATTATTCCTGCTTTGGATAGTTCCATGTGCTTTTGGATTTCCCCTGTTGTCCAGCCTAGCTGGGGTCATCTCCCCCTGTGCAAGTCCGGGGTGATAGGCTGGAGTTGCCCAGCGTGACAAAAAGAAAACATCTTAACATAAGAGAAATGGAGGAAGAGGGGTGATGGACAGCTAGGAAAGGGAAGAGACACTGAGAGTGGGAGGGGAGGGAAAGGGTAAGAAGTGAACAAAAGTGTTTAATACAGGCACAACTTCCCCAAATTGTATGTAATTAACATGCTATTGAATCTGTAGTTTATTCATATTCAAATAAGTATTTTCTTGTGTGTCACAAGAAAACAACACCGATTCATTGATCATAGATATTTTACATTCTCGCGTCTAGTAAGGAGTCCAAGATTCTATATGTAACCATTTCCCTGCGTGATCTGAAATGGGTGGACAATGCTTTCAGAAAATCTGTACAAAGAAGTCAGAAAAATGTAAGAAAGAGCTTACCTCAAAAAACAGTTAAGGGTTTGTCAACAAGCAAGAAGGTATGAGACTTTCAAAGTTGTAATGTACTTTTAAAAGTTTGTTGTAGAAATAAGAGACAAATCATACTAAAATGAAAAATGAGTTGCACAGGGTAACCTGGGTACTTAGTTTATAGTGTATATCAGATGTTTGTCTGCCAACATCAAATATGTGAAAAAAATCTCAGATATCTATCATTTACCTATCTACCTCCCTGGGTGTGTATCTACTGTGACATCTGTGGCTACCTGGATATTTTCAAATATGGCTCACGGGCACCAGTATCACTGTTTTCTCCTCTGATTATGCTGCGACCCCTCAGATACTCAAATGAACAAAAGATTGTCATTTTTTGTTCTACTGGGGTACAAAGAATCATCCCTCTGAGTTCTTAGTAGTATTTTTGTCCTTTTTTTTTTTTTTTTTTTTTTTTTGAAATAGGGTCTTGCTTTGTAGCCTAGGCTGGTCCTGAGCTCACTGTGTGTCCCAGGCTGACCTTTGAGTCATAATAGTTCTCCTGCCTCAGCCTCCCAAGTGCTGGGATTACGGGCATGCACCACCATGCCCGGCTTATGTGGTGCTGGGGGATCGAACTCACAGCCTTGCTCGTGATAGGCAAGGGCTTTAACCACTCTGCTATTCCTCTAGTTCTTACGTCTTACTTTTAAATACCATGGGCTCTGTGTTGAACTGAATGCAGTCGTTGCCCTCCAGGGACTCATAGTCCAGTGGAGAAGTCAGACAGGAGGTCAGATAAGCTTTGGGCTGTAGAGTATAGTAGACACACGTGCATGTGTCCTCAGGTACAGCAGACCCGACTGCTGCTAGATTTTCTCAAACCATGCATACCTCCAGGACCAGCACCCAGATCAAGACAGAGTGCTGGCAACGTTCCATCTCTTCTCACTCTGCTCCCTGCTGTCTCGGGACTCAGACATGAGAGGTGGGAGTAGAACCAAGGCTAAGTCTGAAATCCAGATGACACATGAGAGCCTAAACGGGCCCTCCTCACCTAATTGGGGATCAGCTCCATCCTGAGATGCTTGTCATAAACTTGTTTCTGGTGGAAGCTCTCACCAGGTCATATGAGCAAGGATGACGTGTGGCTGTGACTGGACCCTTGATAATGTGCCAAGGCCCGAAGTGATGGCTGGATGATGGGTGTTAGGAGACGACTAGCTTTGGGTGGTCTCGATAGGGCCCTCACAGACTGTTCATGTTTCCAACTTGTTTCTTGTGGCATGGTTTCCTTGCTTCTCGCTTGTGCGGAGATGCCCCGGGAAGGGTCCACTCTGCAGGGTTCTAGTGCGCATGCCCTCTCTATTGTTGCACTCCCGGCCCACCTCCTGGCTCCACCTTCTGTCAGATCTTAGGGAGCAGCCTCTCATGTTTTTTTAAGGCTTGGTTTTTCTTGAACTATCAGTAACAATTGTCCCTGCTAACTTTTTGCCCTGGGTCCTGTAAAGATTTTTATGATAGTTTAAATTATGCATGTTCTCTTTTAATTTTTTACATGTTTATGAAAAAATTTGCTAATCATGGAGCCATGTGCAAAATAAAAAGGGAAAGCCTTCTCTGTCTGCTGTGGTTCCCGCTCCCACTGCCCAGGAGAACTACCATAAACAGAAATAATGTGTGTCTCAGATTTCTGGATTTTTGCTAAAACTGGAAACGTACTATCTCGTTTCATCACCTTTCGGCCTTAACAACATAGCATGTGCCTTTTGACAAATCTGCCCATATAACTGTACTTCGTTCACATTAAAAACTTCAAAAAAATTTACCGGTTTGGAGGTGCCATAAAGATGTAGCTGTTCTGTTTATTTTTGTGAGAAAGGGAACATTTAAATTGTGACGTTTTTTTCTATGATAAATAAAGCTAGAGTAAACATGATTTATATGTATATTTTCCAAGTACATAGATGAGAAAGAATCCTGAAGGTTTAATGGCTGGGGTCAGAGTATATCTGCCTTTTAAATGTTGGTGTACTACAACTACTTGTTTTTGTCAAGGAAGTAATGGATAGACTCTTTCTCTAGCCACTGGCTGTAATTAATCTTTAAAATTTTTTTAAACCAGTTTATAAGTAGAAAGTAATATCCCATTTAATTTTGTACTTCCCTAAGCACTGACAGGTCTTTGTATTCCCCCATGTGTTTTTCTTCTAAATATAAACTATCTTTGTTAAAAGGATTAAGGGCTAAGGCTGTGGGCCTGGAAAATTTGGGCAAAAATCTGAAGCTCCTAACGTGTGCATGAAGAAAGATGGAGGAAAAGTTTCCAGATTATAAAAGGCCATGTGTGTTTAGTTAAGAAGTTTGCAGTTTACCTAGAAATTAATATTCCTCAAAAGATTTTAAGAAAAAGGTGAAATGATTAGATATTTCAGATTTGTACAAGAGACCAGAGAGAACGGAACTTTGAAATGGGAACACAAAATGGCTAGTTAGAGTGACAGAAATAAAGAGGACAAATTCTAGGACTTGATTGACTTTTTTGATGACACATTTGACATGGGATTGATAGGCTTGGCAAAAATAGTGAAAACTTCTGGGGGATTACCTGTATCTTTCATGCCTCCACCTGACAAAGGTGGTATAAGGAATCATGAACAATTTTCTCTTCTGGGTCAGGAAATGCGTATTCTGGAGGTACCATCTATTCTTGTGATTCCACCTGGGTTGGGATTTGGGCTTTTCTCCTCCTGCCAAAGAGCAGGTCCATGCTGCCCTTACTGGATTACCATTCAGCTCATATGCCTGGTTCTTTTCCTAGATCCCTGGAGCTAAATCTCTGAAAGGCTGTCAATTTAGTAACATGCCCATTTGGGAAGCACATGCGATTACCCTAAGGTTTAGGAGGTTTCTTACCTTGAAGAACATAGAGTGAAACTAAGGAAAGGATTGAACCCATTCTGATTTCATAGCTGCAAAAAAGAGTTTTCTAACTCTGCCAAAGAACTGCTGCCAAAGCGAGCACTTCTCCAAATCCTTTGGCAGAGACGACGGTAGTTTTAACCTATGTGCAGGTGCATGCGGAGACAGACCACCAAAAGCCCACCAAGTGCCCTCTTCTGGGTGTTTCCAGTTTATGTCTGTTGACTCTTTGACATCTGTGACTTCATATGATAAGTCAAGATTTTTTATTCTTGTCCCCATAACCTCAACCCAAACTTGTCTAAGCCTTTTCTACTTTTGGGACCTGGCATTGTCCGTGACCCATCCACTTGGCCCAGCCAGAAGTCAAAGTCCCTTGTTCAGTATAGAAATCCCACAGATCATCGTTCCTGAAAACACACTCTTTCCACCTCTTCTTGTTCTTACCATCACTCTGACCCAAATAACCACCATCTCTTAGCTTAAAGACCACAGCAGTTTTCTAACTTGTCTCCGAATTTCCATTTTTACCCACCTACAATTCTCTCCCCTTATAGCAGCTGTACGATTAAAAAAAACCCACATAGATTGTATCACACCACTCACGTGTTCCAGTTCTTTCAATGGCTTCCCATTTCAATGAGAAAAATAACCCAAACCTCTTGCCTAAGAGACTGTGCTTGATCTGGCCCCTGATAACCTTTCCTACTCCTCCGGACCAGTCCCCCTAGCTTGCTGTTTTCACTTCCTCAAATAAGTCAGGTTCCTTCCCTGTCCTAGAACTATGTTCTTCCTTATGTTTACCCTTGTGTCTGAAACACATCTGACCCCTCTTGGGAGCCGCCTCATTTGTGAAGTTTCTGTGAAGCACTTCAGTACCACCACCAGGCAAGAGTGAGTGTTGTTATTGCTGAATTTGAACATACCGTTTCCTATATTACTGGGGTGTAACATCCATACAATAAAGCACTTTCATGTTAAAGGTACAGTCCAATGAGTTTCACAAAAGTACATCTAGGTACACATCCCTTATATCCTACTAGATCCTTCCTGGCACTCACACATTCATAGCAACTCGTCTGCTTTACAAAGATGAAAGATTTGTTAACACGTCATTAGGGTACAGTTTCAGGGAAATAAAACCTGACTTCTGGCTGATGAATGAATTTGTACAAGTCCTTTTGCAGGGCAAATTTCAGTGGATGTTGAAATGCACGTACCCATTGGAGCAACAAATCCTCTTTTGGAAATTGATATTATGGAGACACTCTTACTTAGGCCTCGAGATAAGTGTAAAAGATGAATCACGGCATTGTTTATAGCAAGAAAATATTAGACATTGAAAGTGTTGATGTACAGAGGGTGGGTGATAGAAATACAGTTGGTTTATGTGAAGGAATTGTATGGAAGCTGTTATAAAAATGTGTAATTTTATAGTGAAATCTTGAAGCTATCTCATTTGAAAAAGATCCAGAATGATTCATACCATATTTATATAGATCTCACTTATATAAAGGAACAATGTTTATTGGCTGTAAATATCTGTGTAGAGACCATCTGGAAGGAGAGGCTAGAAACTTCTAAGGAGGGGAGGATTCAGGGGCCTGATATTGAGAATGGGAGGAAGATGTGTCATTTTTCTACTTTCATATGTTGTGTCTTAAAAAAAAAAGTGTGTTTGAGCCCTGAAGGAAAATATGCAGTAGAAACAGGTTCCTACAGGTCGGGCCAGGGTTTGCCTTGGTCTTCAGAGGCACGGAAGGGACTGGCTGGCCTACAGGGCTTTCAGGAGGCTCTTCAAGGTTCTTCTGGGGGAGAGTAGCTGCCTACTTCTGCAGGGGAAGCCACTGGTGATGCTAGTGGTTGTTCAGGAAAATTCTGGTCCCGACCCTTTCCCCCAGGGCTTGCTGGGGCGGGGGGGGGGGGGGGGTGTCTGTACCTCCTCCTTCCTCTCACTAGTCCCCCTCTCCTCTTGCCTCACACAGAGGCACACATAAACTAGGCCTTTTCACCAAAGAAATGCCTTTCCCCCCCCTCAGGATCCTGACATTTGTTGGTTGGCATTTTTTTCAAACACATTTAAATAAAGAGGTCAAAGCTGTAGAACAAAAACTTGCTCTAACAGGCACTAAGTTGTCTTTCTCCACAGGCTTCAGGGATCTTAGTGAGGATCGCAGGCTCGGGAATGAGCCAAAGATGAGTTTGAGTCATCATTCAGCCATTCTGCAGCTGCCTCCCTGGGCAAATGAAGGAATTGCTCTGTGTCTGGGCTTCTCAGTTGGCAAACTGGCTTTGAAAGTTCTGCCCTGACTTCTTCTGAGGCCCCGGTAAGGAGCAAATTGCATAGTGTCTGTCTACCTGCTTAGGTAAAGGGCCTCAGGGCTGGGTCATTGGCATTACAAAATGGATTCGTTTCCTAGGGCTGCCATACCGCTGACCTCAAACGTGCCTCACCACAGCAGCAATGTGATCCTTCTGGGTGCTGAAGGATGCACATCCAAAGTGAAAGTGTGGCAGAAAAGTGGCCACACACACACCAGAAAAGACCAATCTTGGCTTTCAGGCTTCTGGTGGCTGCCTGAATTCCTTGTGACCTGCCACCAAATCCATCTGCTTCTTCATAGGGCCATTTTTCTCCATGTCTGTCCTGCGGATACATCTTGACTTTGGGTTCAAGATTTAAGTGGATAATTCAAGGTGGTCTCATCTCAAGATCTTTATCTCTTCACATCTGGAAAAACTATATATGTAGAGAGAGCACGTGTGCATGTCACTATTGAACCTGCTGAGTATAATACAGGGAGGGGGTGCAGAGGCCCTTAGGTATGGGCTCAGGGTCTCGCCCAATCTGTGTTCAGGTGGTGGCAGTTTGTGGGAGGTACCACCAGGTCAAGGGAGCCTGGTTTTGAGCCACATAACACGTTCCCAGCTGTCACCTCAAAAATGTTGCTGCTTGTGTCTCTATTTTTCTTTCCTCTTCTGTCCGTTGCCCTGTTTCCTAATTAAGCCAGCACCAGTCTGAATCCAGGGCCTGGGCAGTGGTGCCTATGGAGCTGAGGTCCTTAAGATGCAAGCCTCTTGTTCAGAGTTGCACAGACAAGCAAACACCGTGTGTACTGTAGTTTAGTTCACTGCGTTTTGCCAATGTTGGCCTTCTGGTTTTGACCTTGTATTACAGTTATAACCATTGGAGGAAGCTGGACAAAAGGAAGTTTCTGTGTGATGTTATTGTAACTATCAGTGAATCTGTAATCTTTTCAAAAGAAAAAGTTGACAGGAGCTCCCCATGACTCCCTGAAACTCATGCGGACGAAAACGACCACTGTAGGTTTTTCTTATGAGAAGGCAGGAGGAGGCCTCCTCCTCAGGATGTATGAACTCACGCATCCTCTCAGGGCAGCCTGGTACTTCCCATTTCCATGGGATGTTGGGAAGTAGCTTCTCCCCTGTCTAGCTTCATCCTCATCCCCAGCCTCCTGGATTCCTATCCCGGCCACCACCTCCCTGAGAAGGGAGTTGTGCCAGGTTCTCCTCTAGCCTCCCCAGGCCAGGGCTGGTCTGAGCCACAGACACACGGCTGGGCTGGGCCAGCACCACCCAGCCTCAAAGCCCAGGCTGAGCCCTGTCGTTGCTGGCCCACACATGCAATTGGCTCCTGCTGGGCCCCTCCCCTGTACTTCCCTGGCAGGTACTACGGCCTCAGTAACCCCACCCTGAGTCAGAGATGCTCTGAGCTCCTAGGAGGTGCTGCTCTGGCTCTGGCTGGGGGCCAGCCCTCCTCGCCTGACTTTGGTTGTCATCTGATGCCTGGCCTCCCTCTCCTCCCTAGGGCAGGGTGCTCAGATCCCCTGCCGTGGCAGACTCCAGCTTCCACCAGTCGGGGCAAGTTGAAGGCACCCTTCCCGGGCCACTTGTCTGCTTTCCTCTCTCCTTCCTTCCCACCTGTGTGGAGACTGTGAGTGAGTTCAGGACCATCTAGCCTGGTAGTTTTGTATCCCACGGCAATAAACTTGAGGGTCCCTGGATAGACTTTGGTGCTTATCTAGGAAACCTCCTGAATTTATGAACATCTTACAGAGGCAGCTTTTGATTCTCAGAAGGGCCCATGACTCACAATTAATTATGTCTCTGGGGACAAAAGATTATTCCTGACATTGACCTGCCTGGCTGTGGTATTGTTTCTATGGAATGGGCTCATCTCAGTGCCTCAGTTTCGTCCCACATAAAATCAGTTAAGTAAAATGTTGTATCACATGTCACACCTACTCAGCATTGTGAAGAGGAACTGAGAGAGTCCCAAGTTCTTAGCACAAACCATTAGGGACTCGATAGAGATTACGTGTTATTAGCATCATCTGCTCTAAGCACGGATTATCTCGCTTGGAGCTTTCAGCAGCCAGGTGCCCAGGGATAATCCACCTTCTCCACAGGACCTCACTCACCCAAAGTCCCAGGCATTCAGAGGCAGAACTGGGGTTGGCACCCATGGCCTCTGCGCTTCTGCTACACTGTTATCACCTACTGTTGAGAACCAGAGAGGAAAAGAGGTGGTGAGAGAGGAAAAAAAAAGTTTAATACTTTCAACCCTTCCAGGGATTGTATCTGGAAAGCCTTTTGCATTAGGCTGCCTGAAGTATATGTGAAAGTACACGGCTTGCATGTAATTACTAAGCTGGAACAAAATTATAACAGGGCCTCGCTTCAAAGGAAAAGCCCTCCTGCCTTTTCAGGCGCCATTTTCCCCTTTCCCATGGGCCACCTGGACAGGTGTCCAAACCTGCCTCCCAGGTCACCTGCGCTGGAACCCTCCTCCCTGGCCCGGCGTGTGCGTGCTCACCTGCCTACCTTCGCCCCGCCGTGCCCTAACTGCATTCTAGTTCCTTTGCTTGTCTGCCATGTTGTCTCTTTTGAAGGATGAGTTAAGCCTGGGTCTAGCTTGGTGCCTGGGATATAACTAATACCTGCTGGGCAGATATTTATTAGTATCACGCCGTTCCTTCTTTTGCAGCCACTTCCTGCCTGTCTGTGGGGTCTGGGGATGGGTGTCCCATGTTCTTAAGGCACTCATGATGGGGAGATGGCACACCCCACCCTGTGAAAGCCCTCCAAGTTTCCAGCTAGGCTGCCTGTTAAACTTAATGCCCTTAAGAGCAGAGTTAGGAATTAAAACCAGCCAGTAACATGTGAGATATTTTCCTCCAGCATTTATTAGGCATTAGAAATAAAGTAAGGAGCAGGAATATGAGAGTTAAGTCCCTGGCCATTGCCCTGGTGACATTCGGGGTGACAGAAAGCAGAAGGTTTAGTGTTTTAGGACCTGCTTGCTGTCAGACTGCTCAGCAAGCCAGCGCCGGCCTCCATCGAAATCCCCTGAGTTTACTGTCTTCCTTCTCTGGGAGCATTAGAGGGGAGACAGGCTGGAATTGTTCACTCCCACCCTTTCCAGAGGTAGAGGGAGGTGCTTATTTGAAAGGTGGAAGGAAAAGGTCTAGGTGACCCCAGGGTAGCTGAGTGTGACCTCAGACTGTGAATCAGAATCCTGTCACTAAAGATGTAGGTACTTCAGCATAGCATCTTGCCCTCACCAATTTGGTAGTCAAAGGATTTAAGCTTTAATTTTGGATTTTAAAAACTTGGGTGGGGAGGAGGACGGTTGCTCATCAGGGTTCAGGCCCTTCCCAGAGCACACCCCACCGCCTAGAGAGATTTGACTGGGTCCCACATGAGCCACGTTTAGTGGAGAAAGGAAGCTTCTCTGAGCTCCAGTTTTCCCAATGGAAACTTTGCACGGTCGGACCCATTTCCAGACTTGTAAGAGCAAAATGAAGTCATGTAGATGAAATTCAAGTCGTGGGATCACTGTACGTTTTACCCCCTTGAAGCTTTCTTTCATTCACAGAGTAAAACAGAGGCAAGAAAGCAGTTCCAGCCCTTAAACTGGGTGTCAGGGGTGGCTGAGGGGCAGGGGACACCGTTTGGAGATGAAGTATAGTGTGTTGACTTTGTCCTCTCAGTTAAGATGTCTGGATGTTTAAGTGACTGTCGGAGAAGCTAGTGAAGGGATACTGAGCCCACAGAACTCCTTATTTTTTTTTTTTTTTTTTTTAGAAGCGGAAGATACTATGTGGCTTATGGTATGCTCTAAGTGGGCTGCTAGTACCTCTGTGGAAGAAAGCAACAGATCTCCTTGTAACCAAGAGTCTCTAAGACTCAGATCAATTTCGTGTTGTACTTTTTGTAATATGCAAGCTCTTACTATGCACAGATGAACGACAAGCCTCCTAAGTGTCCCAACAGCAAGGACACAATTTACCCCACACAAAGTCTTGATAAATGCTTGTTCAAAGCATGAATAAACAAACACAGAAATTCTTTGGTGACACAGATGGTACATTTATAGGACTCAAATTGGTGCCAGCTTCTTCAGAATACATACTTTAGTTACTTGATATACTAAAAGACGCTCCATCTAAAATCGGAAACTTTTGTTCTAAGCACAAGCAGCCTCATCAATTGATTAGAGAAACAAATTCAAACAAAGCCAACAATTTGTGCAAACTTCTCAATTTGTCCACGGGAAACAATAGCTCTTTGGAACAGAAGTTCTCAAACCTGAGCGTGCACACAAACTCTCCAGATGAAAATAGCCCAGTGACCATGATTTGGGAGACAGTGGCTTAGTGGTTGCAGCAGGCAAAGTAATGACCCCTTAAAAATGTGTAGACCCTAATCCCAGGACCTGTGAAAATGACAGCAAAAGCTGTATGAAAGTCACAGATGCAATCTAAAATTGCTAGCTATCTGACTTTAAGATTGAGAGATTATCCTGGGTTTTAAGGTGAGTTAAATGTGACTAGACCAGTACTTAAAAACAGAAGCTGTGGCTAGAGGGAGATGTGACTACAGAAGAATCAGAGAGATGGGATGGCTGACTTTGTAGTTGGAGGAAGAAGCCCATGAATGTGGGTGGCCTCAAGAAGCTGGGAAGAAATAGATTCTCCCATAGAGGTTCCATAAAGAAGTACAACCCTCTTGACACCTTTCAGTCCAGTGAAATCTGAATTGGATTGCTAACTAAAATACTGTAGGTAGCAATTTTGTGTTGTGTTAAGTCAATGTAACAGCAAAGAGCACTAACTTTGGTCTGGTTCTTTTTTTTTTTTTTTTTTCCTTTCTTACCCTCTTATCTCTCTTTGTTGTTTGTTTTCATTAGCTGTGTTGTTTTGAGCACCAGGCAGTGTCACATAATGAAATGTTCCATGGTTCCTCACAGGGCACGGGTCTATAGTGTTTATTTGTGGTGGCTTTCTGGTTTATGCAGTCCTGCAAAAGTCCCCTGTTGTGGCTTCTGTCTCTCATTCTCCATGACTTCGTCCTCCTCTGTCACCAACCAGCAAAGAATGAGTAGAAATGAAGTTATTGGCTACACGTCAGGCAGCAGAAAAGTCTGACATTGTTTATAATCATTCCTCATTGGCTAAGGTCACAATTGAACAAGAAATTGAGGAGTGGGCATTCAGACTTAAAAATAAGACATGGGAGCACGATGCACACCTGATCTTGAATTTCTGTTGAGATATCTCACAGCTCTTTGTTTTCCAAATCTCATAACTATTATTTTTATGAGTATGTGTTTGTGACACATCATAATTATATTTGTCTTAGGGAATTAATACTTGTGCACACTTGATCTTAATCATATGTGCTTCTCCTCCTTGCCCTCGTATCTACCCCAATCTGTCTTTGGCTTGAACACTGGACTCACTTCCTTGGCTACAAAATTCCAAACTTGAAAAGCAAAGAGTGATGTAATGAAGATAGTTTAGTTTATGGTAACAAGTGAAAAGTCCCAAGCATTTGAAATGGGTCTTGTAAACTGGCACAGTTATTTCCTGTTTAGTGGGTTTGGGACTAAGTATTTGTTACTTTATTTAATTTTCACAGCCCTGGAGATACGTTGTGCAGATAAGGAAAAAGAGGCTCGTATAGTTCAGATGACTCACTTTGTTATCATGTACTAAAAGGTGGGATTAGAACCCAAGTCTTCGTGGTCAGAAAGCAGGTGATCTTTTCCTGTTTACCTCTTCTGAAGACAATAAATGCCTGTGCTTTTATGAGATGGTTTTCTTTCTCTACCACTAAATTTAATGAATAGTGAATTGGTATTGTAGAACTCATCCATAATTACACCCAAATGAATGTTCTATTGACCTATTGTCTTATTGCAGTTAGCTTCAATGAAAGTTGGCCTGATTAATAATCATAATACTGCTACTTCTTACTTGTAGATGGCTATGGTCCAAAGAGTCCAAAGTACTTTGTTGATGTGACTCAACCCAGTCTTGCTGTGTTTCTGTAAGTGAGGTCTGAGCCTGAAATACTGTGAATTTTTTTCATAGAGAAATGTCTTGGTACTCGTAACTCATTGAGTTGACATTGCTTGCTGGTGCTCTGTGAGTGGCCTGTCCAGCTTCAAGAGACTTTGCTCGGCATGGAAATGTGTCCTCATGGATTCTGCTTTCCATAGGCCTTTGGTGTTGCTCAAACCATAGGTATTGGAGACTTGCACAAACTCTTCCATAACAATGTTGAAGATTTATCTGCACCCATATTTGTGCAGAGAAGCCTATAAATTCTTCCTTGGAATAACATCCTCATCTCCGTGGTCTCTTTTTAGGCCCTTCTCTTTCTTTTCCTTGTCCTTCATGTTGTTCTCCTCCTTCCCCTCTTTCTTCATCTCCATTGTCATCATTATCAGCATTATTGAAAAACTTACATAGTACTAGCTGTGTTTCAGGACCCATGTGAGACCTTTACATGGACTGTCTGGCTCATATGTCATGACAGCTACCGATAAGTAGCGCTCATCCCCAATCCTGATTTACAAAATAGAAAACTGAGGCATGGAGTGAGACAGTGACTTGTTGGGTTCTGATAGCTCTCAGCCTAGAAGTGACTGTCGTGGGTTACCTTGAGAACTCCGAGGCCAAGAATGCATGAAATAGCAGTGAGTGGGTATTGTTAGATCCTGTTTTACAGAAAATGAGCTAAGACTTAGAAAAGTTAATGATTTGCCAAGCTCACGTAGTTTAATAAAAAGTGGTGGGGTGTATTTTAATTGCTTTTATTTGTTTCCAAAGTCTCTGCATTTAATGTATGAGTTCATTGGAAGCAACAAAGAAAGGAGGAATTGGATGGTGGGTGGATGGATGAATGGATAGGTAGATGGCTGGGCAGGGGAAGGGTAGAGGGAGGCAGGACTTTCTGTCGATGTCTGATCATAGAAGAGTGCCACACACGTAGCGTAGACCAAAAACCTTAAGTTTGTGCAAACTGGAATTGCTTAGCCGTAGAAGGAGACTTACACTCTAAAATGGGATATTTTTAAACAGTTAAATAAATGTTGGCTCAAGGAATTCAAGCCCTGTTGACCTCATGGATTTAAGTGAGAGGGTAGGGATCATGCATGGGAAAAGTGCATGTGGGCACTAACTTGAATAATAAGGAACTTCTTTGCGCTGTAAGGTGTCACAGCAAACCTTAAAATATAGCCATTCTAAGCACTGAGGCTGGAGCAAAAAATGCTAAGGAAATACTGGTTATCACACAAGTATTGGTGTCAGAATACAAGGAATCAGATATCATTATCTTCGTTGACAGGAGGAGGCGGAGCTAGTAGAGCTTGGGAGTTAGGGAGCCCAGCTGTGAGGGTCCCCCTGTACCGATTGGGACCTTGAATGAGTTCGTCACTGTCCTCAAAGGAAGGGTAAGGAAAAGATTTACGAACAAACAGACAAGGGACATACCTGTTGTTCTGGAATGTTTGTCATTTCTCAGCCTATGGTTAGGATCACATGAATTGTTATGTTTCACTTGCCACTTTGCAAGTTAGGGACCCTGAAAGAGAGTCTATTTTATTAGCATTTAATCATGATTCAGGTGCAAGGAGGAAACTCACTCAGATGAGCATATTTCCCAAGAATGCCTCTTCACGGCCAGGGTCCAGCTTCCTCTGGTTAAATGCTTTAGGCAGCGGGTCACTAAGGACCAGCTTCCCTGGAGGCAGAGGCCACAGGATTTATGCTACTCAGAGGATCTGGGGTGCCCCTACATCATCTTCACCATTCAGTGACATGGTGATCGAAATCCCAAAATGGATGAAAAATTCCTTAGGGTTAAAATGACAAGTTAGAAAATGCCTTTGACAGGATAAATCAGTACGCAAGAAAGTGCATAAATAAAAGCTCTGCCGTTCTGCAAGACATACTGCTCTCGTGGCTGCTGAGCAAGTCTGCTTTAGTGACTGCAGTCGTTTCGCTGGTCTCTCCTGGTTGGTGACAAGGGGAAGGACACAGATACAGACAAACCACTGTGCCCTTCTCTGCCCAGTGGGGTCAAGGAGACCCAGGGAACAGTGTGCATTTGCTCATCAATTTTACTGACTTATGTATTTTGCTTCAGAGAATGAAACAACACAAACTTCTTCCTTCTTTTTTCTCTTTCTTCTTCCTGTCTCTTTCCCTTCGTTCTCCCTGTCATCACTTAAAAGAGCATATCAGTTATTCCAGTCATCTATTGCCAAACTTTAATGGCCTAAAACAATAGCGATCTTTATTTTGCTCATTTATCAGCAACAGAGAGAGAGAGAGAGAGAGAGAGAGAGAGAGAGAGAGAGAGAGAGAGAGAGATTGGATCATCCTCTCTCTGCTTCATACTACCAGCTGAGGACGCTCCTTGGAGACCAGAGGGTTCATTTCCAAGTGGTTCCCTCACAGGACTGGTGTTTTGGTTTTGTGAGTTCACGAAGGGCTGTGAAATGGGAGACTCAAATCTCTCTGTAAATCGGCTTCTCCAAGAGACTGCACGGTCTGTCTCAATGCATGGTGATGGCTTTCCAAGAGATCCATATAGACTCAAAGTCCTCTTAAAATGTCACAGAATTCCAGTTTGTGTAGCTAGTTTGGGTAGCATTCTCTTGGTTAAGGACATAAGGCCAGTCTAAAACCAAATGGAGGGGAATTAAATTCCACTGATGTGTAGAAATAGTAACAATGAATTTTCAGCTTCCTTTATGGTATCCTTACCTTGTAGGAGGTGAATATTTAATGTGGATAACTTCACAGTAATAATGCAGTGTTGCAGCTTCAAGACTCTATATGACTCATGTCAGAGGGCAAATTTCCTAATGTCATTGACAAATTCTGGATGGACCAGTGATCATGGAGGTTCCTATATCCAGCAGACAGTGAATTTAAGTGAAGCACCTTTGTGTTTGCATATCAGCTCTGACACTTCATAAGCATGGAGCTATATATGTGTTTCTGAATTTCTACAGATCTCAGACATTTTCATACCTGCTTTTACTGCTTTGTGAGTAGTCAAAATGATAGCATACTTACCTTGAAAAAAGGGACACTTGTTAAAAGTTATTGAGGGCCAAGGTTGTTGTGGATGTTCAGTACAGTGAACCTATATGCTTTGTTTAGTGTTGCAATTCATCTTCCATGAGTCTTCGGGATCTATCAAAATTGAGCATATTATAAATAGCTTTTGGCATTGTCTTCTCTTAAATTTCTGCTTTTTTTCCCTGAGTTTTCTCCTTCTTACAAGAGCAGGAAATGTGCACTTTAAATAAAAAAAATAAGTAAACAAGTAGAAAGAAAATAAGTCAGCTGTATTACCGCAACTGAGAGGTAGCACTTGAGAGACTTGGGCCATTACTTCAGATACGTAGCAATTATCTCTTGCCAGAAACATGATGACCCATGTGTCAAGACTCCATGTAGCAATTTCTTTACATGAAATTAAGGGACAGCTGGGGGTGGACTTGTCCGGCTGCCCTACTCTGCTGCACATGGCTCTAAACTCGTCCTGGAAACAAAAGCCAGCTCAGGTAGATTGTTCTGCTGGTGATGGGCAGCAGGGCAGGAGAACAATGACAGGTGTGAGGCCCATGGAACCTGAGGCTGGACCTGGCCCTCCTGTCATTGCATTTCGTATTATTGAGCAAAGCAAGTTACTAGACTGAATCCAAAGTCAGAATTTGGCAAAGGATGTAGATTCAGAGAGGAGTCGGAAACTAAGCTCAATCATGTTTAACAGGATCAGCTATGGCATAATGGTTTTTTTTTTCAATAATTGACTCAAATTACACATTCTTTTTGGTAATTAATTTTTTTTCACTTAACATACTGCAGAAAAATTCCCATTTAATAAAATAGCTTTCTGAAACAAAATTTCCAAGGACTGTGCCTGTACTTATTGAATAAATGTTCCATAACTTGTTCAACTGGTTTCCAGTTACTGATGATTTGGGTTGTTCCTGGATTTCCAATGTCATTATAATACAACTCAAGATTGATATGTATCCGTATTCATTTTTACTGCTTGGTCAAACTGACATGGTTTCACGTATATTGCCAAATTGTTGACATTCAAGAAAGTACCAACTTGTATGTTTCCCATGTACTTTGGGTATAGTTAACTGTGGATATATATATCATAAAATTTTATTTTGTGTTAATGGTACAAAGAACACCTGTATAACCTTCTCATAAAACGTTTCCATTTTTCATTTTTTCCTTTTGCTATATGTGTATCTACATCAGTTATACGTGGCCCCCTCTCGTTAATATGATCATTTTTATTTTTACCTCTATATTTTATATGTGATTCCCCAGCCCCCTGAATCATGTGAGAATAAGTTTGGAGACACTGTGCCCTTTGCCTAATTGAGTACTTATTTCATAAGAACAAAGATATCTTCTGACCTAAGTCTAATGCCATGATCAAAATCAGGAAAATTGACATAGATGCAATATTGTGACTTAATACATAGTCCACATTTATATTTTATCAATAACTATCCTTTTAAATATATTATCTTTTTCTATCTACGATTTAATTCTAAGTCATACATTCTGTTAGTTGATGTGTCTCTTTGGTCCTCATTATTTTACAATTTCTTTCTTGGTGGTTTTGGATCTCAATGTTTATGAAGAATAAAAGCTGATTATTTTGTAGGATGTCTCTCAAGTTGGGCTGTTTGATGCTTCTTTGGGATTAGATTTAAGCCACGCATTTGGGGTAGGAGAATCAAAGAAGTAATGTTGTTCTCTTCTTGGGATGGCACATGAGGAGGTTTGTGATGTTAATTTGTCTGCTTTTGAGATTTTCACTGGTAACCTACTGAAAATATCTGTCAGATTTCTTCACCAAAAAATCACTCGGTTTTTATTTGTCTTCCCTTCATAGTTGAATACTGCGAGACTGAGCTGGGTTTGGTGTTTCTCATTGCCTATTCCACCTCTAGTTCTGTTCTCCTTTGGTGATTTCCTAACTCCATTAACTTGGCAATATTCTGTAGGGAAGATCTTTCTGTTCTCCCCAACTCATTCATTCATTCATTTGTTAATTCATTCATCCTCTACATTACAACATACTTAAAGATTATTGCTTTACTTGCAAAGTGATAATCTAGTTTTGATATTTGAATTGTTCCAGATGTGGCTAGTGGGAGCCCCTTTAAGCTGGCTGTCAGGTCTTTGTGATGTGCCCCCTTGTTCTTGGCACACTGTCTTTTCTGATGTAATATGACATTGCTGGCTTATCTCCTATTTTCACTGGCCCATTTCTTGAATCTGCTTTGCTTTTCATTCTCTGTTCCTTTTAGTGAGGAATGTTATTTAGAAGCATAAATATGCTGGCATATAGGCTATTGTGTCTACAGTTAAGAATTGGATCATGCAATTAGGGATGCTGAGCAGTTTTAGTATATGCAGGTGGTAAGCTGATGGGTCTGAAGAGCTGATGGGATAAGTCTAGTCTGAGTATCAAGGCAGAAGGAGACTGGTGTGCCAGCTTATAGATCAGACCGAGAGAGGGAATTCTTTCTTGGCTTTTACTCTATTAAGGTCTTCAATGCAACGTGAGGCCCACTCACATTGGAAGTGTATTCTGTTTTACTCAGTCTACTGAGTCAGATGTTAATCTCATTCAGAAACAGCCTCACAGAAAAGCCCAGAACAATGGTTAGCCAAATATCTGGCTATCTTGGCCCAGTCAAGTCGACACATAAGTTAACCACTTAATTGTGTTGTCTATACTTGTCAGTTTTTAGTTAGTTATCTTAATTGTACAATAAACATCTGTGGACTACCACCCAAAAATCGTCTAGTTCCTTGAAAAGAATGTACATATAACATGGTTGGATTTCTTCCCCAGATCCATTCCTGCTTCCTCTTCTCTTGTCATCATCATTCTGAATCCATTTTCAGTTATTTTAATAAACAAAAGTGTAATATTCAATGAATTTTCACTTAGATAAATACCAACATAATTCTCCCATATGAAGCTATAGAACTTTCCCAGTGACCTGAAGAACTTGTACATAGCCCTTTGCCATTGTTTTTACTCATTATCATTTTGCTAAAATTTATCCATATGATTTTTTTAATATCATTTCACTTTGTCCTTTGTGAGTGATGTACAATATTTCCTTGTATAAAAATAATTTTATTCACCACTTTCTCATTGATGAATATTTGAGTGGTGTCTAAGTTTTTGCTGTTGTGAATATATTGTAGCTGTAAATATTCCCAGACATATGTTCTAAAATGCATGTGTAATTATATCTATGAGTAAAATGGGTAGATCATGGACTATATGAATGTTTAATATTAGAAGATAGTACCCTTTTTTTTCCCCAAAGTTGTAATACTGTATTATACTCTACTAGCAGGATATAAAAAATCCTGTAGCTCTAAGCCCTCTTAAACACTTTTGATTTTTACCAATTGTATGTGTAAAGTCATAAATCACAGATGTCTTGATACACATTTTTCTGATCATGAATTCTGTTTAGCTCTTACCAAGGCTATATTAGGCACTAATACTTCTGGAAAATGCCTGTTCTTCTCTTTTGCCCATTTTTAATTGGGGATCCATAATTTTGTAATTGATTTGTACAGTCATCGAATGTTTTATGAAATAATTTATTTTGAGCCTTGCCTTTATGATTTCTGCATTTACTTTTCAATTTATAATTATTAAAATATTCATCTGCATATTTTCTCCCAGTAACCCCTGGTTTGTTCTCTGCTTTTTCCATCCCTAGCATGCTCCAGCTAGGCCACATTCCTGAGCTGAAGGGTTGCAGCCTGGCACTACATACCCGGGTACTCAGGCTTCTTCTCCACCCTTTCACCCTCCACCCAAGCTTGGCTTTGTCCTGGCCCAGACAACTGCTTGAAGCTACCTGGTTTATTTCCAGCAGATCTGAGTCATTTTCCTTTCCAAGAAACCAAGGGGTCCACCATTTACTGGATACTCTGGAAGATTAAGCTAAACTACTTTTCAAATTAACAGACTGAGGTTCCAGGAGATGATGTAATTTACCCCCAAATTCACAGCCAGAAGTATGAGAAAGGCACAAAAATACCAAAATATTCCTTTTTGGACAAAAGGATCTACGTTTGAAAACTTTGCAGTTGGTTTGGTGAACATGCACTAAATCTTTCTTTTGCCTTTGAACCCCAGAATATGAAGAACGAAAGTCGCAGAGCAGTTGAGCCGGTCTCCCTGCTTAGTCCAACCCTTTAAGTCTGCTCTTTATACTTAGTAAAATATTTTTAATTGAAGCCAGCTATGTCTCTCTGCTGCATCTAAAGCTTCTACTTTTGCCCTTTGCACTCGCATTAGAATCTGGACTCTTTGTCATGCCCTGCACGGTTGGTACTTGTTTGTCTCTCTCCCCTCATCTCCCACACTTCTTGCTCAACACTTGTAACCACACAAATGTGCTTTATGTTCTTTGAATGGACTGAGCTCCTCGCCACCTTTAGGTCTTTGCCTCTGCTGTTTCTTTGTTGAGAATGCGCCTTTCTTTTTTCTGCCTCTGTGCATAATACTTGCCTTCTCATCCTTTAGTGACTGCTTTAGCTTAAATATCCCTGGAGACAAAGCATTCCAGTGTCTCTTAAATATCTACATCCCTCACCCTCACTGAGGTATCACAACACTTTGTTTCATTTCTGACTAGAGGTCATTACTGCTTGGGCTTATGTTGTGTATTTATTTCTTGTTACTCCTTTCTGTCCCATTCCTCCCTCTGAGGAACTGGGTGCTCTAAAAACCTGTCTGGTTCATTTGTATCTCTAGAGGCTGGGCCAGTGACTGGCACCCTGTTGAGTCAATATTTCTTCAACCAGTTAGTGAATCCAGTGGCTACTCAATAATTAGTGGTTTGCATTTCCTTCTGTCCTCTGAGCATTGTTGGTATACACACATACGACCTGAAGGAACTTGAATTTAGGCAATGGAAATAACAGCTCAGTGGTTATATCAGCCCAGCGTGTCTCAGAAAAACTGGTGGAACCAGCTGAGGTAGCTACTGTTTTCTGCTTTATGTAGTTTAATTTCGTCAGGCTCCTTGGTATCTGACGCCGCTTCTGACCTGAGTCTATGTATTCATGGTGAAATGAGTTTATATTAGTCTTAATGTGTTATGACATATAGACTCAGTGAGTGTCGTATGTGGATTAATCCCTACCAAAAATACCTAATGGCCTACAATACCGCAGTGACTCTTGCGGAGATCCCAATGCATTTTGAAAGGGGATAAGAGCCATCGAGGGGCACTTTTCAAGTACTCTGTGTTAGTTTGGCTCTTTCTCAACACTTGGTCCCTAGTGGAGTGATACCATGAATGGAGAGAGGGAGTTCTCATGGTCTCCGTGTGCTGACTGAGTAAGTAAACAGACTGGACACTGTTCATCCCTGGCAAGTGTTCTAAGCTGAACTGGAATTTGCCATCTGAATTTATATCCAAGTATGTCTTTTCGAGAATAGCCTTGTTCCCAATTCCTGAACCAGTCTGGCTGGAAATTGGAAAGGCGAGGGACTGCTTTTCTTTTTTAGGAGCCCCAGAGGAGAAAGCCTAGTCTTTCTCCTGGTGGAAAGTCTTGTGCGCCGAAGAATGAGCTGTGGATGACATTTAGGAACATCAGCCAATTTTACCGCAGTTCTTCCCGACTCTTTTCCTCTCTCCCTCCTTGTGAGATCTCCCTTTTGTCTTTCAACTCCTTTCTTCCACTAGTGATGTGACGGGTAAGAGAGGACTGACTGATGGAAGTGTTTTATTTCTGAAATGTTGACAAATTAATGGTAGAACAAAGTAAGTGTACTTAGACGTGATAGTTAATGATGGTAAAATGATAAGAAGGCATGCACAGACTTTTAGGAACATAAACACCTGTGGGTTACTACATGCTTAAAAACCCGCTCTAAACTGAGAAGAGAACTCAATTTATGGCATTTGCTACTTCCTATCATGGGAACACTGCTGCCCTGGGAGATTTCAAGTTACCAACCCGATACTGCTGCCCACAAACTTGGGAAGAGGTGGGGACAGTCTTGCTCTCTGAAGGCTGGCTTGGCGTAGCACTAAGGAGGGTTGTCAGCTGAGTTCAGTTAGAGACAGGTGTGCCATATCAGGGAGCCTTGCAGATAAAGTGACCCTGGAGCTGTGTCAGCTACTTTGGAAACACGGAGAGCAGGGAAGGAGTGACACATCTAATTTTTATTTTCTTTTATAACCATTGAAGAAAATACGAAAAATGCAGATAAACTGAAAGAAAAATTTAAGATTATAACTTAATTGCTATAATTGTTATCATTATATCTACTCTTCTATTGCCTTGTCTTAGAATTATTTAGTTACTTAATTTTATTTGTTCATTTTTTTGTGATACTGGGGATCAAGCCTAAGGTCTTTGCGCTGAGGGAAATCCCCGATCCATTTTTACTTTTGATAATGTGACGGGATATTGCTAATGTACCCAGTTACCTAAAGCGGGTTCAAACTGGCGATCCTTCTGTTTCAGCCTCCCAAGTGCTACGATTATACGGCTCTGTACTGGGCTTGGTTTCGAATTTATTTTAATGTGTAGCTTTTAATTTTATTCCTTTGGGAGTTTTTAATGTTTCTTCCTTCTTTCCTTCCATCCTTCCTGTCTTCTTTCCTCTTTTTGTCTTTCTTTAACAATTTATGTACACTACATATTCAACTCAGCCTTTCCTATTTGATAAAAGATTTTAGCATATTTTTACTTCCTTTGTACTGTCTCTGGTTTCTTTTTCCTACTTTGAAATTTGTAACAGGCTCTAACATTTTAGGTCAAAGTGTGGATGTAGAATTATTATAATTAGCATTGTTAATATTTTCTTTAGTGATTAAAAAATATTATTTGTAGCCAATTATGGTAGTGAACATGTCATCCCAGAATTCTGGGAGGCTGAGGCAGGAGAATGACTCGTTGGGCCTAGCCTGGACACCTTAGTGAATTAGTGGGACACTGTCTCAAAGAAAAAAAGCCATTTGGATGTAGCTGAATGCAAAGGCCCAAGGTTCAAAAGTTACAGTACAGAATATATTCCTGAAAGACAGAGTCATCTGTATGTGAATAACTAATTATAAAACACTTAGCCTGCCACCAAAAGAAGTTCTTCAAAGGTGGATGCCAACTAGTAGGCTGTCCTGAAGTTTGTTACCCTTTGAAAATCAAAACTTTAAATACCTGGGACAGTCTTGGTGTGTCATGAGGAAGACTGTAACTTATAAATGAAAATAAAACAACTACTTGAGCAGGGGGAAAAAAGCCCAGGGTTCAATCTCTAGTACTGAAAAAAATTGCCTTTGTCATGCTGTTTTACAATTGAACTTAAAATAATGATTTATTTCCTTTTAGTGTTTGCTGGTTCTGGTTTTAGCTTGTCTTTCAACTGGGCAAGAATGCATGTCCACATAACTACCAAAAAAAGGCACACCAGTCACTGATTATAGAATCCCTTGCGTGTTTGAAATGAAATGTGGTTCTACTAACATGCCTCACATATTAAATGTCAATTTAGTTTGAATTTTTAAAAAATCTAATATAGTGAAGGATACTAAAGAAGAAGGCACTGGCCACTTGGGATCCTGATGCCCAACTGGGTGGTACCTCAGAAACAGGTGCTGTGTTCTCCTGAGGTAGGTAAGTTTGGCCAAGGTATGAGCCTATATTGCTCCTTGATAAAATGAGCCGTGTTCTATTAAGCATGGCATTTGCCTTCTCCTTGATTATGGTGGGCATAGGTTCCATTAAACCAGTCAGTAAGCCACCAGACCATAAGCCATACCAAGTCTAACCTAGCCCTAAGTAAGAGCCCTTCTGGCTGTGGGCTCATATGCTTTGGATAAAATCAAGGCTACCTGACACTGCCTGCAGCCACGGGAAGAAGCTGGGAGCGCAATAGCAAGATGACTTTTTGAAAGCACCCATGGAGGGACTGCTGGGGTGTCTCCTTAGCGTCACTGATACCGCTGACATCCTTGGGGTTTTGTCTGACTGCGCCTTAATCTTTTCCAGGTTCTCGGAGAGGTTGGCAAACTTACCACTAAGACGTACATGCAGACAGTGACCTCTATGACCGCTCACATTAATCCCATATAGCTTCATGCTAAGGATCATCTGGGATTTGTGAATTCAACCTACAGTATAACTGATGATTTGCAATATTGTTCCTGTGTGCATTTTTGGCATGATGTTAGTCGTTTTCCGTTGATTGCCTCCCACGTTCACCCGTCTATTTCCTTATCCCCACATAAAGATGAAGAAAAACCCTGAGAAAGGACAAGTCACTTGCTCAGGGCCGCTTGGCTGAAGGGTAGCAGAGCCCACTTCAGCACTCGGCATTTTGGCCCACTGTTTTCGGACTCCTCTTGACTCCGTGGTACTTTTTCACTAATGATGGACACTGTCTACAGAGCCCCCTCCTGGGAACCCAGCTTGCTTCCATCCTCTCTGACATCATCACTTCTCTAGCTTTTACATATAAGCCAACGGGCTCAGGTTTTTTGGGTCCTTCTGTGAGTCTCCCCTTTACCCTTTCTAGGAGAGTGGACACAGAGCAGCCGCCTGGCCTGGGCCTGATTTTCAGCCTTGCTGAGGGCAGACTCCCCTCACCCCTGGGTCCTAGAGCTCACCTCCTTCCAGCTTTTACGTCCCGGAAAGAAGGATTATGAGGGGCTGTTTATAGGCCTGGAAGGAGCAGTAAAAGGTTGCATGGATTTCTGCCTTTTGCTTAATAGACCTCCTTGTGTCCTTCATGTTCCCATTCACTTAAATACGCACAGAGGAAAAATGGGGTGGGGTGGAGTTCAGTTACACTTCCCGAAGTCCTGGGCCTGCCTGATAAGTCCCCAAGTTCTCTGTGGTCTGGAAAGACTGGGTAATGACAGTGTGGTGCAGGGAAAGCCAGCTATTCCCAGTCCACACCATGTTGCAGAGTGCCTTGGGAGGCAGGAAAGATGACAGAGCACTGGCTGTAGGAGAGAGAGAAAGAGAAAGATGGGGAGAGAAGAGAAAAGGGGGAAAAGAGAAGGAGGAGAGAGAGAGAAAGGGAAAAGTCGTGGTTGTGGGTTTGAGAAGTTTAATTTTTTTTGAGGAGATTGGTAGACATGCCACAATGCTAGTTATACTTATTGAGCAGTTCTTAGTCCAGATGTTATTAAATAGTGTGTATCTGTTAAATTTTTTTCTTCAAAGTAAGTACTGATATCACCCTTAGCTCTCAGATGTGGAAGCAGATATTAAGAGCGGTGTATCAACTTACTCAGCCACACAGTTAATAAGGAGCAGAGCAGGGGTCAAGTGGAAGCCATTGGCTTTTAGAGCCCGTGATCTTGAAGGCTGTGTGATAAAGCTCCTCCCAATGAGAAGCAAGCCTGGGATACTATAGCATTGATTTTGGCTTGTTGGTACCAGATCAGGAAATTCAGAAAAACAAAGGAGTAGCAAGAGAAAGAGGGAGTAGGTATCACGGAGGCCCTCTGTGCTGGTTACCTGTCATGATATCCAATATTCACAATGTTCTTTAAGATGAAGTTTTATACACACACACACACACACACGCACACATACATATATTCCCACTTTATTAGTATATGTGATAGACAATGGTTACATTGAGCTTACATATAAAAATAGGCAATCAAAAAGTATGCAGATATAAAGTAGAAAGCTATTGTAGAAATATTAGATAGTTAAAAAATTCTCATCTGCATGTAATATCATATGTCTGTAATCCAGCACTTGGGAAATTGAGGCAGAAGGATCATGAGTTTGAGATCAAGTATGGACTGCTTAGTAATATCCACTTTTTAAAAAAAAACCAAAATTGTTAAACTGTATTTTGTGATGTTTGCAATATTTATCATCTTCTGTAAAATTATTCTTAAATATTCATTTTGTTAGCTAACTGTAAAAAAATCCTTATAGTCCTGTATACAGATGGAGAAGAAAATTCAGAGATGAGCCACTTAAATGACAAAATAACAATAACTAGGATGCACAGAGCTGCCTGACTCCCCAAAATGCAAGGTCAGATTGCCTCTTAAGAGGGAGGTGATTTTTATTGATGGTCGATTGGAAAACAACTAAATTTATTCATTTAACCACTGCTCGCTGAGAACTTCCATGTGATGTAGTCTATGGGAAGCTAAGATATTTAAAACTCCAGAGCTATAAAAGTACGTGAAATCTGGGCAATCTTTGTCCCTGTTCCTGGGAAGCCCCGTCACATGTCTGCTGGGGACTCCTGAACAAGCTGGGGTTCCCATGCCTTGGACAGCTACCCCACATGCCCTTCTTCTTGCGTTAGCTACCATCAGACTTGGATACGTGAGCTTACCTTCCATGTGCACTGAGAGATCACTCAGGTGTTTGTGTGGAAATGTAACTGTCTTATGTGAGGAAATATTAGTCTTGCTAACCGTCCTTAAACTGACAGCTGGATTGAGGGAATCTGAATAGAAACTCACCCGGAGAACAAACACCAGGGATCATTTGTGAGGGATCATGGCCGCAGAGAAGCTGGGTTCTTGGGGGAGGTAAAGACACACATGTGAGGGGCAGGAAGGCCCATGCAGGTATTTTCTCTGACCTCTTGGACATGGAAGCCTTTCTGGTGGTACAGTGCTCCTGCCATGGCTTCCAACCTCTGCTGACTCCTGTGGGATGCATGCGAAAATCGGCTCCTTTAGTTATGAAACATGAGTGGAATGCGTTCTAGGCTCCACATCGCTGGGAGACAAAAGTCTAAGGCCTGAACCCTTTCTTTCTTGGCGGGGGTGTGAGACATGATGGAGAAATTATGGTGAAACAATAGAATGAGCTGGGAGTATCTGCTTCTTCAAGAGACCCATGAGTCTGAAGGCAAATGAAGAAAAGAACAGAAGACGTCTCTATCTCGTGCTACGCAAGGAACTCACCTGAGAATTGATGCTGCAGCCCAAGGAATTTTATGACATGTGCTTGACTTTCCGCAGCGACATTTTCATAACTCATATCAGGGATGTTTTTCTTACTAAGGAAATGTTGTCATTGTTGTTACTTATGTGAAGTTTTCTTACAGGAAAAATTAAGAGAACAGAAGATAAAATGTGAAACAACTTACTAGCATAAGATATATGACTTTGATATTTTAAATATTAGCACTTAAAGTTTTTGCATTACGATTATTATGCATTATAAAGTTCTTTGCATTATTTAGCACAGCTCAAAAATCGTCATCTTGTTTTCCTCTCCACCACTACCATTTTAGATTTTTTTCTTAGTCTTTACCAAGTAGAAAATATAATCAAATTTGAAAAGTGAACTTACAAGGATCTAAGAGATATCATATGGAGAAATGACAAGGAACGCACATTCAGGAATCAGACTAAGTTTAAATTTTGTCCCTTCTCTTTTTAGTACATGACATTGAACACGTGAGTCGAAGTGTTAAGTATTTGAGTTTTAGTTTCCTCTGATGTAAACCCAACCAAGCACACCTGGAAGTGCGCCTTCTACTCTCCTGAACATACCCTAATCTGATCAAGTTGACATATCACAATTAATGATCTGACCTTCTTCAGCTCAGTGTCTTCTCAGATATGATGGTTAAAAATACCTCTGGCGTGTCCTTACTTCCAATACAGTCCACAAGTCCTCAGTAAGCTTATATTAGTTAAAATGAAGCCAGTAGAATTCCTCATAAACAGACAATCTGGGAATCACCTTTACCTCAATCTCTGATTGGACTTCTGTTCACTTTGTAAGGCGGTTTGAATACCAGTTTTCTCTCTCTGCTCTTGAAATTCTTGGTTTTACTAGACTTAGTGGCACAAAAGCCGTTTGAAGGTTGCTGTGATTTCTCCCAGCCTTTGAGGGTGCTAGACCCCAGGGCCCATTCGTCTTCTTGAAAGTGATGGATGTCCAGAGCTATGATAGACCAAGAAGCTAATCAACATATAGCTCATCCTACACAAATACATTCTCTCTGTATAATGACCATCACTTTTAAAGTGTCCTTAATAAGATCAATTTTCTTTTTTTTTTGTGGCAGTCTAAGAAAATCACATGGCCATGATTCAATGAGAAGAACTCTGCTTCCCAGACATTTTGGAGTGAGCTCCATAGAAATGACCCCTTGTGCGGCAGCTCATTTGAAAATGGACGCCTGAAATTTGAAGCTTCTGTCTTTAGATTAAGGGTATGTATTTGAGTTAATTGCTTGTTTCCTTTAATAAGCAGCTTCAGTAAGCCTAGTCCATCTTCCTCACTTGTCATTCCTGAGACTGTATGCGGCACCTCATTTTCAGCTGGTCTGGCACAAACTGAGGAGTGTAGTTGAGATACCACTACTTCTCACATAGCAAAGACAGTATTTTAAGTCAAACTGTGTCATCCACCCTTCTTAATGACAATCAGATTAGCTATTATCATGACCTCATACTATAGCAGGTAGGCAGAAGTTTAAATTTTTAAGTAGATGGACAGTTATTTTTCATTTTAAAAAAGCTACTTTCTTTCCTGCTCTACGATGTATATCTCTTCAACACTTTTAGCCACAATCACCTTCTCGGTACTCATATTAAGAGCATGCTTGAAAAAAAAATAAATTTCTAGTTTATTGTTCTACTTTGTATCAATACTCAAACATTATTGAATATTTCTTTAGACTCTTTCTGCTTATTCATATCAGTAAAAGAGAATCCTGAGCATTGGCCAGGAGACCAGGTTGAGGGACCAGAAGATTATTAGATCTGTCATCTTGAACAACCATATTTTGCTTTAGAACTCTACCTCTTGATTGGCAGAATAGTGATCGTGTTTGTGTCTCTCACCCTGTTGCAAGGACTAAGTGAGCAGCAAACACAAGGTGTTAAGTAAGGTGACAGGCAGTGGTAGTGACAGTCTCCTCTGGCTACCTCCTCTTTACTTTTTCTTCGATCTCCCCCCTTGTCTCCCTCTTTCTTCTTTCTTCTTGCCCTTCAAAAGGAAGACAGAAAAGGGGGAAACAGGTGTAAGCTTCAAACAAGAATAGTAAAGTTGGCAAAGAGAAAATAGATCAGATTTGACTAATTCCAAGAACAGTGCAGTGTTTTGGAGAAAAGAGAGCCATTTCTTCTGTTCGTTTTTCCATGCACTTAAAATTTGGCCCACAACCAGAGAGAGCATACATCAAGTCATTAGGAGTAACCCATTCGATGCTGCGGTGGACAAGGTCTTTAAGAGACTTGTATCTTAGTGCTTCAAGTGTGTGTCACTTTCTGCACTCCTGGACATGTTTGAATAGCTCTTGGGGTGGGTGGGGACACTCAGGGGTACATGTGTTGGAAATGAAAGCCCTTATTGTCATTATTCTGTTCCTACTGTCCTGTTGAGTAGAGAGTGTATGGATGTGCTTGTGTGTGTGAGAGATAGAAGGGTAGAGTATGGGAGATGTCCATCTTTTCCTTTAGATCACTCAGTCACCGTAGGTCACCTCTGGCTCTGCCTCATAAGACTGCCCTGGATGATGACCTGGAATCTGTAACTGGGTGGGGTGTTGGGTAGTTTCATGCGCCACACTATTGTCAGGGTTGTCCACCCAAAACATTCACTTTTCTCTCCTTGATTTAAAAAAAAATATATAGTTTTTAAGAAGCAAAGTACCCAGATACATGGAGAAGGGACTGACAGCATTCCAGGATTGAGCCTGCGGCAGACAGTACTAGCCAACCCCTCTGTTCAGGAATTTGTGAAGTTCTGCTGCCTGGGTCTTCACAGAGTGATGGCTTACTGTTCTTTTTAAAGATAAGCCTGCTTGATAAAACCACCATACACCTGCTAGTTACATTTCTGGCCATCCCTAAGGAGGTAGCCTTTTCCCATCCTCAAATTTTCTTGCATAAACATGCCATAATCATTTTCTCTGTGCCTTTTTACAGGACCTCCAGTGTCTTAAAAGATTTCTTCCTTACTGTAAGCTCTAGTTTATTTTTCTCCCTTCTATCTCAGTTCTAATGTGGTGCATTGTGTGATGCTGTTCTCAGCTTCCCTGCATTCTCATAGGTTGGGACAAGTGGCTATGGTTCTATAGGTTTTATCATAGTTGCATGGGTTCTAGGGGATCCTTGAGAAATATTCTGATTATGTTCTTTAGTGCCTGGCTGAATCAGAGTTTTCAGCTGAGGAAACAGAAAAGATTCATGTGTAGTGGAGTCCAGAGAAGACTTCAAAGGGCCATAGAAATGCTCCTTAAAAACTAAAGAGAAGCCACAGAAATAGATGCTAGGTGATGGTGAAATAATACAGAACGCAGGGAGTAGCACTCAGTGGGAAAAAGTTCACTGCTATTTTCCAAAGGGTCACAAAGTCCAAGGAGTTAACTGTTTGCATAGCTAGGCTTGCTTAGGGCAGAGGAAGTCATCTGTATTTCAGTCCTTCCTATTAATTTCCAGCCTTCTAAATGATTTTTTTTTCTCATTCAAACCCCATGGTAATAAGTAGTCTCTATATAAATATGACAGGGATGCTTGGTTGATAAGAATATGCTGTGGATCTATAGTGGCATTATTAATGATCTCGTCATCAATAAAATTACATTTTTTTTTTAAAAAAAGGAAAAGCCTTGAACATAGCTCATACATGTGTCTGAAACCTTGGAAACTGTGCCGATTCTGAAAAATTTCCCCCCTTCTTTTGTGTTGAAATTTGAGTTTCTTTTGATGTTTTCTTCTTTAGATATTGCTTAAATAATTAAAGCAGTTGTTTTTTGACCTACTTTAAATATAGAATATTTAATTTCTATCATTAAATTGGGCAATAATTTCATACTGTCTTATTAAACAGGAAGTAGGGAAGTAGAGATTGATTCTGGATTACTTTATGAAAAGCGTGGATGCCATGACATCAAATGTACTCACAGCCCCATGGTGATTCTCTGCAGCCTCCAGGCACTGACTTTCCCTAACTTCAAAGGGAATTGGGGAGGAAGGAGGCACAGTGTGTTGGGAATACACCCCAGGCCTCTGCTACCTGCTGGGAAGTAGGTTGCAATGTCCGTGTAGTTTATTTCAACCTCAAGACACTATACCTTGATGGGCAGAACCCAGAGCCATACCTGTTAATGAAAACAACCTGCCCACAAATACAGGCCATTTTTGAGTCTCAACCCTGTCCCTTAGCAGCTGTGGAGCCCTGACCAAGTCACCTAATCTCTCTAAGTTTCTGTGTCCTTATTTATAAGGTAGAGATCTTGCAATTGAATTTTTAGAGCTGTTTTGGAGATTCAAGGTAAAGTTTAAAGTACAAACCAAGAAATAGGTAGTATCTAACAGTCAGTAAGTGATTTTTAGTATCACTGTGGTTATTATGGATGAGTAAGGCTTCCTCTACTCCTGCCAGAGATCTATAGAAGTGTTTCTCTCCATAGACTCTTATGAAATCCAAGCCTCTACACAGCCTGTCAGCACAGCTGTTCTATGCCAGAGCAGCCTGGAAGGGAGTCTGTGAATGTTAGGGCTCTGTGAGAAGCAGAATTAATAACAATTACACACACACACACACACACACACACACACACACAAATTTACTAGGGCTGCTCACAAGTCCGAAAAGAAAGCCAAAATGGCCACCTGCACCAGAGCTGGAGGACACAGTGGCTGCTGAGACATGAGACTGAAGAATGCTAGCACACTAGTCCGAGACCAGAGGACCGTTAATGTGAATCAGCGACACAGACTGACTTCCCAAGGTGATTGTGAAGACCTGAAAACTGGAGTACATCTTCAATGAAGATCAGCTGTGTGGAGACAGGAGTGAGTCAGTGCTGAAGGTCAGAACTCTCATCCTTCTTCCGTTCTTTTTATCTAGTTTAAGCTGCCTGTTTATTGGTTGGGCCACTCCTATCCAGAGTGGTTGTCCTTCCCTCATTGGCTGGTCCACAACTCAATCGCACACACTGAAAGCTGTGACCTGGGGATTTCCTAATCCCATCAAGCTGACATAATTCCTTCAGTGGTCACAGACCCCGTGACTATGACTCTAATGGATGAAGCACAACTGCTGTACTTGAGTTAGGTCTGATCATTCTTACTAGATTGTAACATTCTCTTATTAATTTCGAAAAATATAGCCTGCCTTAGTCAACTTACATAAATTCCCTTAATCTTAGGCCTTTCCTGGAAGATGTCTAAGAGATGCTACTGTGTATTGCAAACATCCCTTCTCATCACCTAGTGTGGTACTCATTCCAGCAGACAGTAGTGCTCTTAATTCTAGTTGTCTGCTCTAAAGCCCTGCTTCTCATGTCTGGTGAACTGGGCACTCATACTGAAGTTTTTCTCTTCTAAGTGACTCTAAGAAGTTTATTTTGCTGGGTTATTCGAATCCAAACATAAGCATAAAACTCTCCATGCTTGTCTATGAATTTATGCAACAATACTCAATGCACAACTCTAGCCTCCTAAAGGAAGCAATGATGAGAGAAATAAAGGAAAGAAAAAGATGTCATGTCTAACATCCTAGAAGAGGCAGGTATTAAGCAAAAATAGAACACTACAATTGTGTTGAAGTGCCATAGGGAGGATGTAATTAATAAGGGTACTATATGAATAATAAAAGGGCGTGACATGATCTGAGATGCAAAGAAATATTTGTCTAAAGCAATGATCTTTGGACTTTGTTCTGACAGATGAATATTAATAAAAACAAATGCAAGCAAGTGGAAATAGGAGATTATTTGAGATTATTTCAAATGCATGTTTGAAGGTCCAAGATAAAAAAAACTATATGGTGTGTGAGAATGACTCCCTCAGAAAACGAGATTCGTGAGACACACAACCAGTATCCAGGTTATGTAAGACTTCGTGGAGACCCCTACGGATTTCAGCCTTCTGCCAAGAGTAACGGCGAGCCACTGAAGTGATGTAACTGCTGGAAGAAAATACAATCTAATTTGCACTTTCAGAAAGATATTATTGGGTCATTTGCTAATTGGACATAAACCAGCTTTCCAGATACACTTCCAAGATCAACCCCTCATCTGGCTCTGAGACAGGGACCCAGAAGGAAGTGTGAGTCAGAACTCCCTGAGATGAATACCTCTCCTCTCTGCATCCTGGCGGTGATGACTAGAGTGCACCAAGCCTTCATCACCCTCCTTATCTTGGCTTCTGGTGCCAATGAACTTTCAGCAGATCCAGCTTTCTTGTGCCTGGAGGGCAGGGAAAGCATCACCCGTATCGCCAGCATCATCCTCTCCTCACAAAGGGATCACAGTGCTGAGTTTTCGCCGTAATGAAAGTCAAACTTATTGATGAATTAATCTCTCTTAAAAACTTGGATTGCTTTGAGTTTTATTCTCCATTGTATTTGTGGGTAATAAAGAACTTTCTAATAATGAAACCATAAAGTTTACAAAAAATAGGAGCCCCTTTATATACTCCGCTCTTTTTAGCTTGCTGAACAGTGCTTAATATTTCTTATGTGAATGAACCTTATAAATGAACCTTAAAATTTTCTAATAAAAATAAAACTCCTAATGCTCCCACCATCCTTTCTTTCTCTTTTCTATTTCTTTCTTTCTTTCTTCTTTTAGAGGATACCTTTATTCTGACATATACAGGTACATATGGCACATATTGAATGAATTTTTTAGCATACAAATGATTTTGATGTTGTTTCCAATATTTTCTTATAACATGAGAATAAACTTTTATTTAGCTACGTGGACTTTCCTGTGTGTATACTGATGGACTCAAGTTATACACACAGCGGTATATAGGTAGGAATGTACATGTATGTATTTGACAAACCGTACAATTTAATTGGGAGTATTTTTATCCACACAGAAGCAAGAAAAATAGAACATGCTTCCAAGGTAAGAAAGAAGGATGGAACAGGGTGAGTTTTAGGAACTATATAAATAAACAGAAGATTAGATTTTATAATTATTTAAAGATTTGGGCTGATCTGAAATAGCTCAGATTGTGTGGAATTGTATTAAAGACTTAGGGGACACTTAGTTCTGGGTAAAGGAGAAATCCTTACGTCTTGGATTCATCAGAATGAGAGGTTATATTGATGAGGAAAAAGATTGTTGACTTTTTAATTAAAACAGTTACTAAGAAAAGCATTTTGCCTTGTGATTCAGGATGCACATATAAAGTGTGCAACCATGTCCATAGATAGATATACATTGGTATGGAAAAATAATAGATGGCATGACTAAATGATAGAAAAGTCTAGCAAAGCAAAATGGGCCTTTGACATGTGCAACGTATTTTGATATTTTGATTCTTTCATATTTAATTCTGCTGACGTCTTCATTTTATCAGATTCATATCACAGTAATAGTATCCCACTCTTTATGATGCCCTGAGTTACAGCTAGGCAGGGCTAGATGTAAAAATGCTCAGAATGAGTGGATGGAAGAAGAGAGGTGACTGTCTTGGGCGCAGTCCACGTCGGGCACTAACACTGCAGGTCCAGCGTACATCTCTGTAGCCCAGGCCCAAGTGACCTCTGTCTACTTTTCTGGGGCTTTACTCTTGTTCGGGGGCTGAACATCACCACATTGGGTGTTAAAATTCAGTCCTTGTTTTGAGCTGTTAAGAGGTGGGACCAGGTGGAGCTGTTAAAAGGTGATGGGGTCCTGAGTCTTTGCCGTCCAGTCTGTTCATTGGTGAATGGCTATCACAGGAGTGGTGGTGCTGAGCAGGTGAGCCCTCGCTGGCATACTCAGTCTTGCCATGTGATGCCTTCTACCGTGTCATGATCTAGCAGAAAGACCCTCACCAGATGCCAAGTCAGGCCAGCAGCATGCTTTTGAACTTGAGAACTGTGAGCTAAAAGGCCCCTCCTTCTTAAAAAATACAAATTACCCAGCCTGTGCTTTAATACTGAAACCAGGTTAAGATAATCCTTAGGCATCTATCCTCATGTGGCTTGCGTTCACCTCCATGTCCTATTCAGTAGGAGGCGGGATGAGGAAAGCCAGACCTTTCCTCAAAGGCTGCAATTCCAGGAAAATCCTTTATCTTTGCAGCTCACTGGTCAAAATTCAGACTGATGCCCCCCATAGCAGGAAGAAAGGTGGGCAAACACGGTCTCTACTGGATGCCACTGTGCCCAACCCAAGCTCCCAAATCCTATTCCTGTAGCAAAGGAAATTCATGGCACTTGGAAGACAAGTAGTATGGTTACGTGGTCATATGTACATGGTGTAGTGCACATGGAGATGGATATTGGAGCCAGGCGTTCTGGGCTCCAAGTTCAGCTCTGGTGTATAGTAAATAAGCAATCTTGGGCATATTATCTAACTTTTGTGCTCCTAATCTGTACAGTGAGAATGTACCTACTTAATAGGATTAAATGAGTCAATATTTGGAAAGTGCTTAGAATCATGCTTGACACAGTAAATGTGATATAATTGTTAAAATTTTCAAGACAAAGAATTAAGAACATGTGAATTACATCAGTCAAGAGAGGGGATCATGAGTAGATAAATGTAGTATTGGTGTGTGTGTGTGTGTGTGTGTGTGTGTGTGTGTGTGTGTGTGAAAGAGCAAGTCTTAGAGGAGAGGTCTTTATTTCTGACCTGAATTACCATGTGGGTAGAAATAGAATAAGGATTATATAAAGATGAGGAGAGGAACAAGGCATAGCATTCTGGGAATAGATTTGGGTGTGAGGGAGCTGGTGGGGGGGGCGTGTAGTGAGCTTGACTTCACATGGTTCATGGACAGACCAATCCACCCTCAAGGTTCAGGGTTCTGGGGGCTGCTCACACCAGGAAGACATACGTTGAGAGTCTAAGATAGCCTTAGGCAAAAGGTAGAATAAGTTAGAGTCAGTGACCTTCTACAAGGCCTGACTGATGTCCTGAGATTATTTTATCTTGAGAGAAAACTGCAGCTTTCAATAAAATGGGGCCCAAGACCATTAAACCTGTGTGGTCTCTGCCAACTAAGGTATCTCTAGCTGCCACAAAGAGAAAACACAAAAGTCCACTTGTGAGATATGATAGAAATGTAATTTTAATGTGAAGTCAAGTTGTGTGGCAGATGGTGGGCTCAGTGGTTGGGGACCAAAGGCTTATGGGTTGTAAGGTCACTTGGGTGTTGACCCTACCCGTCATCCTGGAGAAGAGAGATCTTAGGAGAGTGTTCAAAGCTTTGATGGGCCCAACAGTAGATCAGATTATTTCTGCCCACATTACACAATGTGGGGACTTGGTTGGGAAACATTGCTTTGTGCTGAGTAACCACTTCTCTGAAGCCACTGGTCGGTGTGAAAAGTGGGGGGATGAATATTTGGGGAATATTTGGTCTTCTCTGCCCCAAATAGTGTACATGGCTGTGTCTGGGAACCTGGTGGATGCAAACCAGCCTCAAGTGTCATAAATAAATAACTATTCATCAGTTATGGTCACATTAAAAAAAAGAGTTTGTATTCTTAAAAGTTACCCATTCCTCTTCAGACTGGCAGCCTTTTAGCACAGCGTTTTCCCTGGTGTTCATTCTTACATGAGAAATAAGTTTGTATGAGGAGTTACCCAGAGGAAGGGAGGGACCGAGAGATATTCCCAATATTTCATATGGCTCTCTTATAACCTAATCGCTTTAGTCTTCATACAGGATAGAGAGAAAATGTAGCAGTGAGGGATGTGTAGGGGAATGTAATAGAACAGATGGATATGATCAAAATGTTGTAATGCACGTATAAAAATATAACATACCAGTATTTTGTAAAATTCGTATGTGCACAAAATGTATTAAAACAAAAATACACTTAATTTAAAGTATTGAATTTAGGATCAGAAAAGTTTCAGTTCAAATCTTGACTACCTATTTTCTTTTTTTCCCCTCATTTTACTGATATGTATAAGTGCAAAATTTAAGGTTTACAATGAAGTTTAGCATTTTGTGCACCTACGTATCTTGTCAAGGTGACAAGGACTTTCCCACTCGCCTTTTGTCCCTACCCCTCTCCTTTCCTCCCTCTCCACCCTAATTTGTTTCTTGTTTTAAGTTCCATAAGAGTTGTGATCTGGTTCTCTTAGATCAGAGAGACCGTTTGATATTTCATCTTCTGCTTCTGACTCGCTTCAGTAAGCATGATGTTCTCAAGTTTCTTCCATTTGTCCGTAAAAGCCTCAGTGCTGTTGGACTTAATAGATGCATAGTATTCCATTGTGTATAAATATCACATTTTGTGTATCCACTGGTCTGTTGATGGGTATTTTGGTGACTTCCATATTTCAGCTATTGTTAGTTGTGCTGCTATGAACATGGGTATACATATATCTCTGTTATGTGTTGTTTTGATAGTATGACTTTGGGCAACTTTATTGTCTTCTTTGGCTTTGATTTCCTCATCTTTGAGATAAAAATGGCATAGCTACTTCCTTGAGGATGTCCTGAAGATTAAATCAGATTATGTGTGCAAAGTATTTGGTGTAGCACGTAGTTCAGGAGCAAAGCCTGGTTCATTGTAGTTATTCATTTATGTAGTGTGAGTTGTAGCTCCTTTGGTCAGAGGCCTGACACACAGGCAAGGAGAGGGCAGTGGAATACTCCTGTCCTGGGAGTGAAGGGAATTTTCTTCTGTGACGATTTTTTTGAGAAGCTGAATCCTTCCGTGGGGCTGGAGTCTCAGCTCACTAGGAAGGTAACTACACAAACTAGAGGGCTCAGAGCCAGCTAGCTCAGCCAAGACGGGGCACTTTTTTCTTGCTTGACATCCATTTTCTTTCCATTGTTTTGCCTCCCTCTTACACAGAATCAGTCAGATGAGAAGCGGCAAGGGATTCTCAGTCGGGTTTTTTGAAAAGTTGAGTTAGTATATGTGCATGATCCATACTGGTTACATACAGCTGGGAACTAGTGCCTGCACGTGTTGCTTTTTCACCACTTTTGCTTCTCCTTTTCCTCCCCAACCCCTGTTGCCACCCCAGTCCCCAGATCCCCTTCCTCCCTCCACAAAAATCTATCTTCTCCCTTTTGTTTCACTCCTTAAGGTCTTGAAGCCAGCACAACAGTGAACTGTTGACTAAGCCAGTGTGAGTTAGGGTGCTTGGCCTGGTGAGATGACGAGCAGCTTGCCTTCAACACCGGTTCCCCCGTGAAAAGCCTCTTTGGTCTGATACAACTTCTGTGGGCAGAACACAGGAAAGAAGAGGCCCTCAGTTCATACTAGATCAGGCCACCCTTGCCATTTGACAAGTCACAGCCCTAGTGCTGGGCTCATGTCCCTCCTGCAGAAGCTCTGCTACTGGGCTGGGTGATACAGAGGCAGCTCCCAGTGTGGGCAGTAGACAAAAACAGTGGTTGATGTTTAGTGTACCCTCTGGTCAGTGAGCCCGCCTTCTGTCCTCTGAGGCTGGGTGGGGAGAAAGGGCTAGATGGCGTGTGGCCTGAGCTATGTGCTAGTTGTGCAGAAAAAAAAATCAAGCTTTGGTCTGTGCAAATTATAAATTAAAAAACAAATTTGTTATGTATTACACATAAATTTAATAAACCCTATTCCAGTTATGTAGCCCATTGGATTCAGGCCAGTTATTCATTACATTGGGTTTCTTCTTCAAAAACACACAAAAAGGAAAAGAAAAAAATAGTCCCTTTATTATTATTAGTTTTGAAAAATATTAAACTCTCTAAATTCATTGCCCTATCTGGGAGATTCATATCACACAGAACACTGAATTCTAAGATCTTCTCCAGTAAAGAAACACCTTCACTTTTGTTTAAGCCAGTGTTTGACTTTGGCATGACATTGGTCCCTCTAAATGCCTTCCTCTGTCTGAAATGTGGAGAGGAAAAACTTTTTCACAGTAGGAGTTTGGGAGGGGGTGATAGTCAGTTTCCTGGTCTCTGCTTCACACCTCCAGAAGTGGAGCAACTGGTTTTCATTGTTGGATTTTGAAAGGCTGCTTCTGCCTGTCAATTGCTTGAGCCTCCAGTGCAGGAGGTAGAGGAAACAAGTAGAAAAAATGCTTCCTCACCATCAAGACTCCTAGGACTGGAAAGCAGACAGCTGGAATTTTTGTCAAGAGGATGCTGAGAGGTTGGTGGAACTGTGGGGAGACAAGAAAAATGATGCTCTTCTCCTGGGCATCTAATTATTTGTTTTCTTCCCTTCTTTCTTCCCATGGTAATTACTGTGCCTTTAAGACATTAAAAGGAAAAATGGAATCTGTTTTAATTTCTATGCACCCATACGCTGTGGGGAATATAGACGCATGGTCAAGCCATGTTCCCAATGCATGCATTAAATGCATGGTGGAAAGATGAAAAGGGTTATGCGTGGGGCAAAACCAGGAGGGGAGCCTGCATAATCCGTAAGGTTGGAGGAAGAGCCAGGACTTCTGAAGTAAGAGCAGCGAATATCAGTCCTGAAACGAAAGAGGAATCAGATTAGCCAAGGGAAAGGAAGTGTAGATGGAACAAGTCTGGGGCGACTCCCTTTGCCTGGGGCTTCCTTGCACGCTCTAACGACAGGATGCCAGTCCTGATATGAGGGGCTGCTCTGGCTCAGGTGACACCTGTTCTCTGTTTCTTCTACAATTACTTCAGAAAACCCAGCTTTCCTGTGCTCAGTGCCAACTTTACAGAGTCCCCACAGCCAGTTTCCAGTTAGGTTCCTACAGAGAGGAGCAATAACCATTTTAATGGGAATATTTCCAAAGACAGGGTCAGAGGCATCCAGTTCTTGCATGAAATTAATTGAGCTCCAAGGTCAGAAGGTGATGAGTGGGGCTCCTTAGAACAAATGATTTCTGTTTAAGTAAGAGGACCTTGGGGGTCCTTTTAAGAGCTTGCCCACACTCAGTAATTATGTTGCCCCTTGTTTCCAAACAAAAAAAGCAGTAAAATGAGGGTGCTCAGAGGTAGAGGAAGCAGTGGGAGGAGACCTAATTGAGCCTGGCTGGGTTATTGTTTCAGCTGGAGTTTGCAGAGGAGATAGTTTGGGGCTTCCCTTGTCGTTTTCTTAAGGATATTTTACAATCAGAGATACATCCATTCTGGTGGCCATAAACCCCTAACCAAGTATTGTGTACAGAAGTGCTCAGTGTTTGCTGCCGTCCTTACCATCATCCCCACTGTAGTAGAAATTGAGGTCATCTCTCAAACATCCATTTTTATAAAAACTCACATTTTATTCAGATGAACACCTCTACTGTTCAAATATACGTGCTGTGTGGGAAGAAGGCTGCACATCGAGAGTTGGTTCAGAACGGCTTTACTTAGTAAACTACCCCCTATCTGGCTGGTCATGGTGATTGGTTCAGAATTGGACACGTGGTCTCATTGGACCAAAGAAATGTGGAGAGATATTTAGTAGTAATTTCCAGAACTGAACATCATTTTTCTCAGGGAACTTTTCTTAGTCACTTCCTCCCCTTGTCTCAATGTGGCCCAAAGAAACATGGGCCTTTGCGAGCGAAAGGCTGTCTCATGATTGTGAAGTACCTGTACCTGAGGGTGAAGTGGACATTGTGGGAAACAGAAGAGAGATGGAAATGATTATATTGGCAAGCTTCTGAGTCAAACCAGTATTTTGCCACATGGAAACCTGCGTTATTCACTCATAGGGATATAGTACCTTAAAGTAAAAGACACTTCGTGTTGATTTATTATTATTATTCGTAACTCAGTGTATCTAAAATGGACTTGACACAAAAAGTGAGACATCGCTAATAAGAGACTCAATGTGAACTTGGTTGGGAGGTACAAAAGACAGTGAATTTCAGCATGTTAATCAGGTGCTTGAACACCTTTGGAAGGAGACCATCAAAGATGTGATAATAGTAGACTTGAGCTGATGTCTACTGCTGAACCCTTGCATGGCTGGGTTGGCAAAATTTGGGATCTGAGCACAACACCCTTTATTCCATGTTCCGGGGATCCAGGGAGTGCCCTTCTCTTGAGTTCCACCCGGTGGAAGCATTTTCTTGAGCAAATTTGAAAACAGAATAATGAATAATTGGGTGACTGAGAAAGTGACAGCAAGCAACCTGTCCTTATAAATAAGTGGAGCATTCACAGAGGTTAAATGTGTGCTTTTTAACTGAACATGAAGATGTGAAAAAAATCAAGATAGCCAAGTCTTCAGGGTCCGTGGGCTTCGTCTCAGAATACGTTCTGATTACTGACTTGTTTTCTATCCTCTCCTCAGCTGCCTGCTGTGACAGAGCTCCACGGGGTACTCCTCTGAGGTCTTTGGAAGCAGGCAACCAGGAGTCCTCCCCAGTCCGTGGCACGGTGGAAGGAAGCAGTTGCTTACAGGTAATATGGCTTTGTATTTGCAACTGGCTTTTGTTGTGTGATCTTAGGCAAGTGATTTAACTTTTCTGACTCTGTTTTCTCATACGGGAAACTGTGTGGTTGATTTTGTCTTTATAGCATGCTAGGAAGATGAAATAGGCAATGTAGCCGGTCAAGCTCACTTGTAGGTGAAGAGTGATTGCTCACTGATATCCATCGTTGCTCATGGAGTGGTGATTTTGGAGTGTAAGGAACAGCGAGGAGCATTCTGCTCTGCTGTTTGAGAAAGATGTTGACTGGTTAGGGCTAAAAGTGTCTCATCAATGGTTTCCAAAACCATTGACCTCTTCCTTTAAGGTCTCTGGGTTATTCTACTAAAAATATTAAAATAATTGTTTCTACTTTAAATTCTATGCCTTCTCCTTATTTTAGGAGAACTATTATAAATATTTGATCATAGATCTGAAATCTAACATAGAATGAGCTGACAGTTTGAGGTGACAATCTAGTCTAGCATAGCCCACAGAGCTGGCACAGAGGTGGAAACTGAGGCACAGAACGAGGGAGTAGTCCACCGCCGCGGCTGTGGCAGAGCAGGGAAGACTCCTAGATTGCTCTCGGAAAAGTGTAGTGCTGCCTCAGCTGTAACAACATCACTCAGGACTTAACTGTTCCCTCTGGAATACATTGTATCCAGTGGTGTGAGCGTGGACCCTGCTTTCCAGCAGCTTGGGATCTCACTCCTCTCAAATCTTTGGGAGTTTTGTTCACAGCACGAGGTGCTCCTTCTCTTCCATGCTCCTCCAATAATCTGGTGTATCATCCTTTTACAGCCCTCAACGCCTCTGCCTTTCCCTGTCAGCTGTGAAAAAAAAAAAAAACCCATAAAATCAGGATCCCAGTCCCCAGTATACAGGATGACACAGGTCCGTTTGGTAAACTTAGCAAAATCATAGCATTTATAATCAAATTATCTGAAGATGTATTGGGCAGTAGGAGTGAGAATGGGACAAAATGTGAACATGGCACTTTGCCTACTTTAAGAAAGTTTTCTTAGTTGTGTTTAGAAGGAATGTTGGTCAAGAGCATGGACTTTAAAATTATTCTGTGGAATTTTGAAATCTAGTTCTGTTGCGTACTAGTTGAGTGATCTTGGACAAGTTACTTAATTTACCTGTATTCTTCCTGAAAGAGCACCTAGAGTCACTGTTCAGGCAGCTGTGATGTGGGCAGATGCTTCTGTCATTGTGCATATAAATTCATACGTGTTTGTAGACTTGCATTGTTGCATGTGGCTGTGCATGTAGATGTAGCTGCCACCCACAGTTCTCTTACGTTGTCACTTCAAAGTTGTTTAGTGAGTTTGGTGACATTGATCATTCATTCAATGAATAAACATGTAGTAAGCACCTAGAAGGTGGCAGACCCCATTAAGAACTGAGGAAAAGGCTATGAATTAAACATATTCCCTCACTTTAAGGAATGCAGTCTATCACCAGTGAGCAACTGTGACACTGTGTGTTAAGACATGAGCAGAAACCTTTGGAATCACAGAGGAAGGAGTGAACAATTTTCTGGAGAAAGTGGAGGGAGGGCATGGAGGGCAGAGAGGTGCGCTGTGTCGTCAAGACTGTAGAGGAAGAAACAGAGAAAGGGCTCAGGAGAGGACAGGTAAGGCAAACATTGGGGAATTCCTTTGATTTTATGCAATTTATTTCACTCAAATGGTTTCTAGTTTTTGTTAGACATAAAAAGTGAAGTTGTTCAGACATAACCACTTAATAAAGAGAACCGCTTTATTATTTATTCTCTTGGCCTAGGGTTGTTATGAGGTTATTAGTGAAACCCTAAGTATGTCATAAATTGAGTAAGTATGGGAACTTCTATCCTAGACATAAGCACAAAGACATTTCCTAAATGGGGTGTGTGTGTGTGTGTTGTTTTTGTTCTGTTCTGTAGTATGATTCTCAACTATAATCACATGTAGTGTTAAGAATGTAAAAATTCTACCTTTGACCAGAAAGAATAATCATGGATGATCACAACTGTGTGTACATGTACACTTTCCATATACATGCACACACACATGCACTCAGAGGGAGAGATGGAGAGAGACAGAGAGAAAGCAGTATCACCATGATGGTAATTTCAGAGGGTAATTGCCTTTGAGAAATGAAAATGATTTAAAATCAATTAAGAGATCATTTCTAGAGAAATGAAGAGAATCCAGATTAGAATTTCCAGTGAGGAATGATTTCTACAGGAGGGGTTGTCCCCTTGAGGAAAACAGTACTTCCAGCTTTCCTGGCTGATGCGTGGGTGGTAAGCCTCTATAAGAGTACCAGGGAACAAGACATTTTTCTAGGGTGTGGCACTTTTTTAACCTCATTAACATCTTTTTGTGAGTCTATAGTGTTTGTCCAGAATTAAACTGTAGTATCTTGACTTGGTGTGGATTTTCATTCATTCAGTTGCTGCTCACCTGTTCAGCCTTCTTCCATTCTGTAAAATACCTTACAGCTACTTAAGACTCGAACCACCACTGTCCCTCTTGCTACTTCTGTTTTCTGTCAAATGTCTTCAAAGATGTTCCATGTTTCCTGTTAGAAACTGACTTTAGAGTGTCATCAAATGACCTTCAAACACCTTACAGGGAGAAAGCATGTTTGATGGGTACCATCAGCGTCACTGACTGAAACATACTTCCCTTTGCTTGTAGAGTGACACATGCCCTCACGTGCTTACCTTGTCTACTCACTGTGTATGTGGGCATCTTTAATGGAAATGATGATGAACATTTCCATTTCTTATTTAAAAGCAGTTTTTGGTTCTAAAGTTACTGGAGCACAAGTTTTCATCTTGTCCTGTCTTCCATTTTAGGATTGATTCCTCACATGGGAAATGTGTCTCATTTCTAGGCCATCTGAAGTCCTGGTTATCCTGCTGTGTCTCTAAATGCTCCTCTTGGACTTTCAATGACTTTCTTCTACTCTTTGCATTCTTTCCCTCATGGTGGCATGCACCATTGGCTCATGGTTACCTCAGAGGCTCGCTGAAGGATTGTATCTAGACCTGTGGCTTTTCTCCTGAGTTTGTAACTTCCAGATGAGTTACATTGTCACTTGCAGACTCCTAGAACACGTGTAAGCTCCTCCCTCTACCCAGACTTGCACTTTACCTTTGATCACTGTCTTTGTTAATGGAAGTCTCACCTTTCTGGTACTGGAGAATTAAAAACTCACCATTGTGTCTCATTTCTGTCTTTAATTCATCTCTATGTCCAGTATGTTGACACAGTCACCATGCCACACAGATAAGTGGGTTAGTCTACCTTTTCTTTCTCTGCCTCCCTACTTTTAAGCTTTCACTAACTGATGTATGCAAAAACCCCTTAGCTGGTCTTCCTGATTCTATGAGCTATTTTCTTTTCTGCTGCCACATTATTTTTTCAAGTCTCAGTTTGGAATCTCTTACTTCCTTACGCTTAATACTTTGTAGATTACCCCTGAGATAGGTCTGTTCCTGACTGCGGGCCCACAACCATAGAATCCACATTTTGATGGCTTTGTAATGTGTCAACTTGGCTGGCCAGGACTGCATTTCCCAGAATTCCTTCCTTTTATGTTTCCAGTTAGGGAGAGCCTGAAGGCAGATTATTGTGCAATTCAGAGGGCAGCAGGAAAGTGACTGCCAGTTTTCAGAGGACACACGTTGTGAGCGAGCTGCTGATCCACCCTGCTGGCACTAAGCACTATCTGGGCTTGGAAGGAGGCACTTGCTCCAGATCCTCCCTCGGCTTCTCTGGATCCTAGGCCAGGCGAGAACCAAGAGAACCAAGAGAACCAAGCTCTGCATGATCTTCTCCTCATCAACACACAAGATTTTCAGTCTACCCTGTGGGTTCTAGGTTGTGTTTGCCTTAAAAAAAACCAAATTATTGAAATATAATTCATATGCCATTTAAAAGATACAGTTCATTGGTTTTCACTGTTATTTACATAATAGTACAACCATCATCACCATCAGTTTTAGAATATTCCATCATCCCAAGGGGAGCTTCACATCCATTAATATTCCCTCCTTATTCTTGCTCCCAACTCCACATCCAGTTAACTCTCAGTCCTAGGCAATCACAAGTCCATTTTCTGTGTCTAAGGAGTAGAATGTTCTGGAAATTTCACATAAATGGATTCGTTTAACATGTAGCCTTTACTGCCTGGATTCATTAGCTTTCTGTTTACAAGGCTCATCTCTGTCATACAAAATATTAGTACTTGATGCCTTGTCCTTGTTAATAGTATTCGTTTTCCCTTGTCCTTTTATTTGTGGTGATTCTCCCATTTGAATTTTGGGATCTCTATGTGTAAATTGTTGTGAGGGCATACATTTTCATTTATCTTAGCAGGAAGTGGAATTTCTGGGTAATATGATATACGTTATACAGACCTGCCATGGGATACCAACGTGACGGCCTCACGGTGTATTCCCAGCAGGAAGGCAAGATGGTTCTAATACTCCTTATCTTCACCAGTGCTGGCTATTATTTACCTCTTTGGCACTATCCAAGAGAGAGTGAAGTGCATCTCATTGTGAGTTTGATTTGTGTCTTGAATTTCTTACTGATGTTGAGCATCTTTTATTGATCATTTATATTTCTTCTTTGGAGAAATGTCTATCTTCCTTGTCTTTTCCTAAACAGCTGCTGTGAGGATTTTGATCACCTGCATACCCACCTCCCTGGAACAAGTCCTCATGTATCATTTGGGCTCTATAGTACTTCTCCAGCTGTCTAAGCCCCTCAATCCAACCTTGTATTCCATTGCTGTCTACGTACAGCTCTGTGCTAGCCCAGCTGTGCCGTATCCAGCATCCTGTTTTATCAATTTTTTTACTTTGTGTTTGTTAGTTTCTTCAATAATGTGCATTTCTCCATCTTTCTTCCACTTAAAATTTCAATTTTCTTTTAACACAACCTTTTATCCTTTTTCATCTTTGGATGCAATTCCAATATCAGTCTTCCTGCTTTAAATCTTATAATATGACTTACCTTCTTGAAAATCAGTTTCTTTCTCTGAAATCTCGCAAGATGATTGAAAGGAATGATGAAAAGCATATGTACAAAATACCCTCATAGAATATATGGCACATGGCAGGTGACGACTGATGACTAATTCTATTGATTTTCCATCTTCAAGCATGTGGAGAGCTCTGTAAATACTGTTCTACCCTTTCTAATTTGTAGGACTGGAAACAAAGACAGGAAACTCAGGTGACTCATGTTTTTATGCATTTTTCTCTTTTCTGTGGCTTCGGGATCCTTCTCTGACAGCTCACCTTTTGTGTGCTAGGTTCTAATGCTAGACACTCCCTTTCTGTCAAGGCTTGTATTTGCAAGATGATGAGACCGATGACTTCCAGTCAAAATGTTGCCTTTTATCTTGTCAAATAATTTGAGGAGACTGTGGATTCAATAAGTAGCAATAGACCTAATTAGTAGGATTGGCTCTAATTTATAGCGGTGTCTCATGTTTGCATCATGCTTTAGAGTTTTCAGGTGGTTTTCTTCCTTGGCTCCTATGGCAGCCCTGGCTGTGGGATAGGCAGGATGGGTGAGGACCCTGGGCTTGGTGACGACTCTGAGATACGGAATTCTTAAGTGATGCAGCTGAAAGTTGCACTGTGTAACTAGAACTCATAGATCCTGGCTTGCAGCCTAGCGCCTCTTTCTCTGTACTCTCCAGCAATAAAAATGAAAGGGGAGATAAGGCTATTGCTGCAATGTAAAGCCCAGTTGATCAGCTTTTATTAGTTAATCTTGAACTTGTCCTTCCTTGGCTTCCTAGGGCCTGGCTGCTGTTTTACCTTATCTGACCTCTGTAAGGCCATCATTTGGAATCCAGGGTGCTCTGATCATATGGGTCAGATATGTAAAACAGGAGCTGTTAGATAATTTAAAACATTTAGAAATAATTATTGATGCATATTAATTGTATTTAATAAGTTTTACTATGAACGTTTCCATACATGCCCGTATTGTGTTATCATCGTATCCATCTTCTTTTCTTCCTTTTTGATTTTCCTCTCTTTTCCCCTCCCCCTGGTGTCCCAATCCCTTCAGAGTCCCTGTTCTATTTTCAGTCTTTGTTTTTAGTTTCCATGTATGAGAGAAACATGTGATGCTTGTCTTTCAATGCCCACTTAATTTCATATGATATATTTTTATTGCACGATGAACGATCTGCAACCTTAGTGACTTAAAGCAACAATTTATTTTTCTGATGGTTCTATGGGTTGGCTGTCAGTTCATCTGCTGGCTTCAACATGTGGCTTCTTTCAGCTGTAGGGTCAGCTGGACTGGGGTATACAACGTGTCTCGGTTACTTTCTCGTTGTTGGAACACATTACTTAATTCCCACAGCTTGAGGGAGGAAAGGTTTATTGTAACTCACCGTTTCAGGTTTACTGTAGCTCTCAGGCCTTTTATGGGTGGCTGACAGTGGCAGAAGTGCTTGGTGAAGGTCTAGCTGGAGAAGAACTTCATGGCATTACAACAGGAAGCTGGATGAGTGAGATAGAAGAGAGCTAGCATTTAACTTTTGGGGTCAAGCCCCAGTGATTAGCCCTTTCTGACCAGGCCACATCGTCCAACAGCACAGAAAATCAACGGATTAACTCCTATGTTTGAATCACTTCCCAAAAGATGAGATTTGCCGGGATAAGGGAGGAGTGGGCACTACAGATTCAAGCCACAGCATTCCAGCCCTGGCCCCCAGAAGACTCATGTCTGCCTCCTTATGAAAAATAAATTTAGTCCATTTCTAAGATTTACCAAAGTCCTAACAGTTCTAGCACTATTAGTAAGTCCAAGTCCAAACTCTCCTCTGCTACATGAAGCAAACTTTAAGCTATGAACTCCTGTTAAAACTTAAAAAAGTTAAGTACTTCCAACATACAATAACGTAGGGCAAATATTCCTATTCCAAAGGGAAGCAGAGGAAGACGGAAAGCAAGAGGATCAAAAAAAGATTGAAACCCAGCAAGGCAAGCGTTATATTCTGTAGCTTCACTAAAGCTTCTAGCTCTGTGTCTATCACTTGGGCTACTCGTGGGGAGATGAGACCTCCAAAGGACTTAAGTGCCCCTGCCCCTGCGGTGTTGCCTCTGGCTGTAGCCTCCATGGCTTTTCCTTTGCCGAATTCTGCTCATACCCTGTGGCCCTCCTCTCCAGACAATCCTTCTTACTGGCGTCTCTAAATTTCCAGGGTCCTCGCTGCACGTTCAGTCTCCTTTTCACAACGTTACGTACTGCCCTCCCAGGGACACAGTGAGGCCACTAAGGTTTTCTGAAACCTGTATTGAAGCCTGCCTGACCCCACAAATCTTGCATTCTGCATGCCTGTGAAGCCAGCACCATGTGGATGATGCTAAGGTCCGCTACTAGCTCAAGCAGTAGTCTGGCCCCATTGGACAACAGTTGCAGCAGCCTTCAAGTGCCTGGATGGCTGAACTCCACGTGACTGAACTATGCCAAACATTTTTCTCTTTGACCCTATAGGTTGTGCCCTAGGATAAAGATAAGAGCAAAGTCTTTTTTCTTTGTACTCCTGAATGAGTACAGGGTAGATTCTTGCTGATTCCAGAAATGCCCTCAAGGCATCTTTCCTCTAGTTCTTACTCCAAGCACTTGGCTTCTTTTGACTACTAATCTCTTCAGCAACCACAGTTCCCCCCTCCCCCCAACTTTACCTTTCTTTTCAGTCTGGAAAACCTGCAAACTTTTCACATCTTTTTCCTCTGCTGTTTTATTTCCCTACTTTTCAAAGTAGAGTTGAGGAAAAGCCATAAACAGAGCCCCTATAACATCCTCAACAGTGGTTTGGCTCAAAATTTCCTCTACCAGGATAAGTAGTCCCCCACTCTTACACTCAGTTTTGGGCAAAGAATCATGATGGGGCAAAATGCCAACACAGTTTTTGTGGGAGCACGGCACATGTGGTTTCTAGATCAATTGCCAATAAAGTCTTCCTTTGTGTCTGAAACCTCTTGAGCCCAGACTTTTCAGTCTGCATTTCTATTGACATTCTAGTCTTCTGAACTCTGATCAGAATCTCCCAACAAGATGGGCAAATAGCATTCTAAGGCTTTTCTAGCCAAACATCTCAAACCTTTCCAAACTTTTCCCACAAAAGAGTTCCAGTGGCTTCTAAACCTTCCAGATAACTTGCATCAATGACCTCAATTTTCTGGTACAAACTTCTGTCCTGGTTATTTTCTTGTTGCTGGGATGCAATACCCAACATCGACAATTTAAGGGAGGAAGGTTTATTTTAGCTCACAGTTTCAGAAAGTCACAATATTTTCATGGGTGACTGACAAGGGTGGAAGGGCTAGGGGCAGCTCTAGTTGGAGAAAAGCTGTTCACACAAACACAACAGGAAGCAGAATGAATGAGGAAGTTGGCCTCATTCTTAAATCTGGCAATTGGTGGTGATTGTACTGGGCTCATAATCTACATATCGTTTTGGGGCTGTGCTTCAAGGCAGAATGCCAGAGGATGCAAAGTTTGTTAAGACTCAAACTGGGATTTTGCACGGCATCACTTCCAATCGCTGTCTTGTAAACGTATGACAAAGTCATCTTGACTCAAGTGTAGAACTGCATATCTTGGTGGAAGAAACTTTGCATCCATATTGCAAAAGAGTACAGGAAAATTATTTGGCTATTTTAGAAACAATGGTGTGCACAATCTTTATGCATGGGGTGAGTTAGAGGTAGCGGGCATGGCTCTCACGGTGTATGCCTCTACAGTCTTGGTTAGGGCTCGCCTTCTGATGAGAAGAGGCTTGATGTTCTAATCCTTAGAGCCTTCTTTCCCTTGGTAACCAGAGAAGATTTCAACATCAACACCCTATAGACAATTCAGCACTAGGCACACAAACCTGATATGTATTCTTTTGGGAAATTTCAGGTATTCTGGTTACCTTTTGTTATACTCTGGTGAAATATTTAGGTGTAAAACCAAATTGAAGATAATCATCTCCCAGAAAGTATTTAACATCTGATTCAGTACAAGCTAATACTATTTCCTGATTTATGGTTTGTGACAAAGTCCCAGCTTGAAGTGTGTTTCCTCTCTATCGCTATGGTCCCAAAAAACTCTAGTTCTTTAGTGAACCCAAAGAGAGAGATTTTTTATTTGGCTAAGAATCTAAATATTTTAATATTCTCTTGTTGTAATACCATCAAAGAGCTCCCCTTTTCACCAGCCTTTCTGAAGCATAATTTATTATCTTCAAGTAGATACGACTATTTTTATTATCTATAACGGATCTCTTTTGCTCTTGAGCCACAAGATTTCCTTTGGTGGAAAATGATTGAACTTTTGAATTAAAGGTGTATCATTCTTTCAAAACCTGATCTTTCTCTGTTTCTCTTTCTCCCTCTTCCCTCTCTTTCTCTAAGTAAATATCCCTGTCATCATTGTTTTCCGCTTATAGCCGGTGTTATACTTGCCTGTCTCACTGCTTTGCTCAGAGTATATGGACAGAGTGAACTATTTCCATATCCTCATGGCATCAGGAGAAGAGCGTCTGGGCTGCCCATCTAGAAATCACAACTCGTGTCCACTTGGGATTTTTGTTCTCTAGGAAAGGGGAGGGATTGCTAGTCTTCAGCCTCTTTCTCTTTGCTTTTTTGTTTTTTTCTCCAGCATGAGACGGCCTAACCCATCTTGTGAGAGTCACTTGTCTTTTACCGTATCCACACCTGTCCTTGGGCATGAGGTTGTTAATGATCATTCTTTCCAAACTTTGTTTCCTGTGTACCGACATCTACTTTCAAGAGGTCTCAAATATTATTTCATTTTCCTTGAGACTCTAGTCCTCAAAACTACCAGCTATGCATTGGTAGGTCTAAGTGGAAACCCAGAACTGAGCTGTGAAAGCTGTCCTTTCTTTCTTTGGAATAAGAAGCCTATCAGATCCATGGTCTAACTCGCCAGGTTAGTTGGCACGTTCTCACCTTCTGTAGCTCTCGGGAATGCCTTTACTCAAATAGAACTGTTGCCTGTATGTTGTCAACATTTACTTTGGTAGGGCCAATTTTGTCTTGTTTCTTTCATGTGTTTTATTAAGGACACATCTTTGATTGTGATTACTTTACATGTGCTTATCTTCATAACAATCTTGAGATTGTTGGGAGAAGAATGCTTAGCACTATATTAAACACATTGAATTCGCTGAGTTAATGTCTAAAGAAACCACTGTGGGCTGCTAGAGACATACAAAGCAGTATTTTCCATTTGTTTGCGAGTGAAAAACAGTGTTGCGTGCTTAATCAGCACTCTTTTAATGTTTGTTGATTGACAAACAAATGCACAAATGTATAAGCCCTGCTTACCATTAGGATGTGCATTAGGCCTAGCTCGTTTTTGTGGGAACATAGACTTTTAAGAGAGTTGCTCGAGTACTCTGATGATGGGATGATCAGCTCTGGGTTCCCATTCTATTTTGGGCTTTCTCTCTCTCTCTCTCTCTCTCTCTCTCTCTCTCTCTCTCTCTCTCTCTCTCTCTCTCTCTCGCAGAGTCCGTTTGCTGCCCTCATTATCGCCTGATGGACTTAGCCTGTCTCAGAGCCTCCCTCTTGGCCCGGGGGATTGCTTTCCACTACTACAGCGTGCTCTCTTTGGGAGATTTCAATTGCTTTTGAATTAGTTATAGGCTCAAAAATGATGAGAGGCTCTCATTATTACAATGCGGGTTTTAAAATTGCTCCTTTTCAAGTTTCCAGTGAGGCGGCATTAACCTGTCATGTGAGAATTCCACATGGTCACAAAAAAAGATAGAGTTTTGAAAAAAAAAAAATAAAGCAGAAACGAACAAGCAGGGTCAAGGGAGCCAAGGAAATGGCCTTTGAAATATCTTCCGCTTATGAAAGCCATGCCTGTCTGTTTTACCACCTATAAAATGGAGGCAAAGCTTGATCTCAACTTTAGAGATAAGACAGGAAGTAGTTAATGATCGTGTCATGTAAAACAATTCACTGAGCATCACACTCCGCCAGATTTGTAAAGTTACACTGACATATGTTTAGTAAGACTTTTACAAGCAGGCGATATCCTAACACCAAACAACCAAGGACTGAGTCTGCACAAGTGACACGTGAGTGGTGGGCGCAGCCTCTCGCTCCTGCCCCTCCCACCCCCATCCCTAATATCCATACAGACAAGAAGAGGACTACAGAGCAGTCTGCCCCTAATAAAAAATTAATTAGGTCTTTCAAGGAAGTATTATTCTTTCTTAACTTTTTCTGTATTTTCAAATTATTCTAGGATGGATATTGTATTTCATTATCAAAGCAAATGCTACTAATGAGAATGCTGATGAAATCAAAGGAAGATATAAAACACATCAGCTACAAAAATAATAAAGATGGCAGCTGTCTTAGTTTGGCTACCCCAGAAATTGACCCTGAGACTAGAGTTTGAATACAAGTAGCTTATCTGGGAACTAGTTCTACAAAGACATAATAGGGTATATTGAAAGACCCCCCGGTGGCTAAGTTAAGATTTCAGTTTTTAAGTGGTTAACAACCCCGTCCTAGCAGAAATATCTGTAAGAGGGAGTTGAATGTGTGTGTTCACAGTGAGGTTTCCATGGGATGCTTAAATGACCTGGTGGATGCCCCAATTCCTTGTGACCAGGTGTCATTCACAGAGAAAACTTGTTTATAGTAGCAGATGCCCTTGTGGTTCTTACCTGATCTGTGTCCGGTTTATACTTGCCTGGTCTTTGCTCTGGTGCTTGGGGTATAGCTTGGATTTTCCCTGCCATCCTGGGGAAACTCATCCTGGATCAGTAGCTCCTGGTCTTTCAAATAGGATGTACAAAGTCAGGATTTGTATACACAAAAGGGAATAAGTTCAAAGATTTATTACTTATAGATTCTCAAGAAGGAGTCCACAGTTAATTAGAAGCGCCCTATCTTTGGGTCACATAAGATGTTTGTGTGTGTGAGAGAGAGAAAATTAACATCATACATCATACAGGAATAGAATGTAGATCACTTTCACATTTGCAGACAGTCAAATGTCTGAATAGTTCATTTAAGGAGGCTGTGGAAAAGTCTAGAACCCAGGTTGATAGATAGAAAAGCTGTCTCTAAGTTCTCATCTCTGGCTGCTTGCTTCGGACGTTTGGATGTGGTGTTCTTATAATGCCTTTGGCAACAACCTACATATCCCTGTGATTCTTAGGCAGGTTACACAGGGGAGTAGAGAAAGAGAAGGAAGGGAGAAAAGTCAACACAGGGGAGGTATGAATGAACATACTGTTTTTCAGGGCAACTAGGACTTAAAATTACAAGAAAATGCTAGGGACTACTATAGAACACATCCCAGAGTTGTCCCAATCTAGGGTACCAAAGAGACTTTGGGAGAGTCACTTCAGAGATGAGTTGTACTTTTGTTTTGATGGGGTCTTTTTCCCCCAAATACACAGAGAAGACATTTTGGATTTCTCTATGTCCTGACTGAGCATAGCATACTCACATAACCAGAAAAGTCTTTAAACAACACTTGGAGTCCTAAATGTTGATAGTATGAAGAATGACGAGTACCAAGAGGATGTGCAAATCTGCTACACTAGTGAACCTTTGTCAGAATCCAGGCAGAGAGTTAGTTGACTATGAAACCATGATACTAGCTTGATTATCGCGATGAGCAAGTAGCATATTTTCATGCACTTGCAATAGAGAGTAATATCTCAAGACTGAACTCAAGTAGATATTCTGCCTTCACCTTGACTCCAGGTTCAAGATCTATATACATTAAACAGAAACCTGTATTTGATAAGCAAACAGCTCAGAGAAGGCTCCCAACTACTATTTGTTAACTGATAAATTTGTTATCCAAACATACAAATACACATAAAGAGAAGTAAAGTCAGAAAGATAAATGGCAGAAGTCCACAGTAGTAGCTTTACTATTTTTCCATTATTTTTACTGTATCTAAATATTGAAAAGTTAGGTGATGGGAATTGGAAAAAGACACACATAACCCAGAAGAGTTACATGGTTATGGTGCTGTTGGTCTTTGGAATTGGGCTAAAGTTCAATGCCGATAACAGTTCTTCAGTTATAGAAACCAAAAATGTGGTTTTCCCAAATCAAGAGACTTTGGGAGGATCATGTCAGAGATAAGTCATAACTCCGATGTTGACAACCTTGCTTGTGAATTGGTCTCCTCTTACTGAGTGACAATAAAATAGAAAAACAAACAGTAAAATATATTTTCATTATATGAAAATACACATAAAATGTTTGCGAAATGATAGATCTTAGAATATTGCTAGTTTTCTTCAATAAGATATAAAATAGCATTGATTCTACTATGTCAAAACAGAGAATCTTATAGAGCCAATTCTGCTGAGACATAACCTAAGAGAATAGAAAAATAAAAACTTAAACATTATAAAGATTTTAATGCAAGAGTTAAGAGTTCATCTTATAAAAATATTTATGAGAGAAAGTAAAAAAAAATTCAAGTAAAAATATGAAAAAGGTCTCACTAAAGAATAACTAAAACATACAAAAGAAAACAGAAATTGCCACACTGGATTAGGGGTCAGCAATTATGGCCCATAGAGGAAATCTAAATCCCTCTTTTGCCATTCTATAGCTGCTGGTTAAGGATTGCTAGTGTGTGACTCATACTTCACAGGAAAATGTAGTCATTGAAATAGACCCCACATGGCTCACAAAGCCTAAATTACCTATCCCCTGGGTCCTTAAAAGAAAAGCTTGCTGACCCCAAACTAGGTAAAGAGAGGATAATTGTCATGCTGAGAGATTAAAGAGCTAGTTTCCATATGTCCGAAATTTTATTTTTTAACCTTTTGGCAAAATAAATGAGGGCAAATTTAGGAACAAGAGTATTACAGAAGAGGGAAAACTTTTTTCATAATGAAAAGCAAAAATAATGATTGGACAAAAACTTACACATAAAGCAAACGTAATTATACAATTATTTAAAATATCTGTGAACATACAAAAATAAGGTTGTGACAACAATCTAGGATATCATTTAGACTATGTTAAATAAGGTGATTGAATTAAAAGAGCTATAAGATTATGCTGAAATTCCCTTGTTTCATAGATCCGGTGATTATTTACCATCCCAGATTCCCCAGTAAAATAATTAGTAGTGTGAGGTCAAACGTCCTAATTTAGAGAATAAGTACATGTGGTTATTTTGTTGGTAGCGGTTGTTGGAAGCTAACTGGTGAGATCAACTGTAATAACACAATAAATTATAGTTTAACTAAGGTTTTGGGACAGTTTAATGTTTTGATAAGTGAAAACAAGAACATATTCAAAATTACATTATTAGATGAAACTAAGCAAAGTAGAGCTTGTATAACAATACCCAAACAAAAAATAAACCCCCAAAACAGAAAACAAGAACAGAATAGGATGACAGAAGTATTGTCATCATTTTAATATAACAATAAATGTAAATGTTTAAAATACTATCTCATTAAGCAAATCTTTCAATTTTATTAGCATAATCTTCAATAATGTGTCTTTGAATAAAACAATTTGAAACAAAATGACTGTGTAAGAGGAGAAAGAGAGAGAGAGAGAGAGAGAGAGAGAATGATGCAGGCAATTTTAGAGAAAAACAGGGGAGAACAGCAATTCCAAAAATGAGATGGCAGAGATTTCATACAAATTAGTGCCAAAATCAAAATTCAGTGAGAAGAAAGGAAACATTTCTCCATGATAAAAGAAGAAAAAGTTGACAGAAACAACTTGTAAGTCGAAGGAGACAGAATGTAATGATGAAGTCTGTGTACACAATGTGAAGATGTGTTTAGATGCCATATGACTTAATTACTCATAACTGGGGCAGAAATCCTGACATTCACAACTTGAAGGGGAGAATATTTATTTTAACTCACAGTTTCAGGAGGTCTCAGGTGATTCATGGCCAGCCAGCCACAGTGGAAGTGTAGGGCAGAGACCTAACTGCAAGAAAAGCTGCTCACCGCATGGCAGGCGGGAAGTCAATTAAAATTTTAATTTTAGGTATATTTTAAACTGATATTTCTCCAGTATATAGTTGTTTTAGTTTAATTTCTCATCTATTTTGGGCAGAGAGGGATGGAAAGAATTAATTAAATTTAAGCAATTAAATTCAAAGCTTAATGTATTACAATCCAAAGAGTTCCCTGTAAAAATTTCTTTTTATGTAGGTAATTTTTTTTTCAGAAGGTAAATACTATATTTTAAATCCTAAGAGATATGGTCAAATCATTTTTGATAGGTGAGTTTTATGTTTGAATAAAAAGTGAATTAGTTCTACTAAATAATAACAGACTAGAGTACAGTGTAGCTAATAAAAATCATGGTCTAGAGCTCTATGTGCAGATGTGGAATAATTCTTAACACACACTTTAATAACATTTACAATAATATATTTTCAATGATAACTTTTATGTCAAGATGTTATAAAATCTCAGATGTGCTTTGAATCAAAAAATTAAGATGATAGGCCAAGGTACATGCTATCTTGAAAACAGTGGTAACCTCTCAGGAACAGAAGAAGAAAGAATGGCAGTCAAATATGAGTTATATTCATTGGTAATTTTTATGATTAAATATCCATGTATGTTCTAATAAATAGCACATAAAAGAATTCTCATAGGGGCTTTATTCGTAAGAGCCAAATGCAGGAATAACATGTGTTCAACAGCCAAAGGGAGTAGATACATCAGGGTATACCCAAACAATGAAATCACAGATGACAGGGTGTGCTGTGAGTGTGATGGTGGGGTAAATCTCGCAGACATAATTTTGAGTGAAAGAACATACAAAAACTGCCATAGGATTTTATTTATACAAAGTTAAGGGCAAATGAAATTTACGTCATCTGCCAGAATCCTGATTATCAGTCAGAATTGTGATGATCCTGAGGAAACTGAAAGGTACACCCCAAGTCACAGACTGAGTAGATGAGAACACAGGAGTCCTTCCTTGGGTGGTGAAAGTTTTGACTTAATTTGTGGGGTGGTTAGTTGCATACACATGCAAGAAGTTTTGAGCTGTACCTTTTAGGTTAGTACACTTGGTGTAAATTTTACCTGTATAGAGAGATGATACTCAGAAATCAACAAAATAAAGTTTCTTATGGAAAATAAGATCTGTGGATAAAACACAAGGGTTAGGAAGGTGCCAGAGCCACATAGTTAAGGACTCTGTAAGAATTGTTTTAACATGATGTTGTGATTTGTATCCGAAGTAGCTCCTAGAAACTCGTGTGGAAGGCTTGGTACCCAATGTAGCAACATTCAGAGGTGCTGGATGGTGATAGCTCTAACTTCATCAGTGGATTACGAGAACATATTCTGATGACTCTATTGGGAGATGACAGGGAAAGAAGTAGGCTTAGTGGAATGTAGTGAATCATAGAAGTGCAACCTGTGGGACTATTTCTGGTGCTGACTCCTTCCTCTCAATATCTCTTACCCTTTTGGCTTCCCAGATGCTGTGAGTAGAACCATTCTCTTCTCCACCACACTCTTCCACTATGGTTTTCTGCCTGACCTCAGGCCCCCCAAAATGGAACTAGTTAATCATGAACTGCATACTCTGAAACCATGAAGCGTAAAGCGTTGTTCTTCATTTACACTGACTTTTCCAAAGTATTTTGTCACCACAGTAGAAAAGTAATGAAAACATTTGATCATGTTTCACTATTCCACTGGTTGGAAACGCTCTAGATGCAGCCTTCTCCAACCTCAAATGGCAGTATACTCTGATGAAAATGTGTCTAAAGACAGCTACACAACTCTAAATGATAAAACATACTTGTAACAAACATTAAATATCACAGTTTCATCACTTAACAGAATAATTGAATGAAAGAAATATATGTATCGGGTGATGAAAATATATATAGAAATCAAAATACTAACCTGATCAAATTACAGAAGTAGACATTAGAAAAAGAAACAAATGGAGCCTTTTAAAATGAAAAATACCAGGCTTGAAGTTATATTATTATCTAACATAATAAATAGCACACTTGATAAAGCAGAAGAAAATTAGATAACCGAGAGATCTATGTGAGTGCTTCAAAGATAAGAGAACAATATTTAAAGCAGCTGGGGAGGAGTGGATTATTCACAAAGGAAAGACAGTTAGGCTGAAACCAAACATCTTAAGAGCAATCATAAACTCCAGAGTATCATCTAATAATACCTTCAAGGGAAGGAGGCAAAATTTTTTATCATCTCAAAATGTTATGTCCAACTAAAATGTCATTTTAATATGATGGTGAATTACAGTTATTTTCATAAAACAAAGACTGAGTCTTTCCCATTTATAGATATTCACTGGAGAAGATGCTAACGATTACATTGCAGTATAAACATTTAGGGGAAGAGGAGACCATAGGAAATATTTGTGATCATTGATTTCTGTAAACTTGTGAATAGATTGTTCTGAACATTGATAATAGAAAATCAAAAATAACCATGGCCATTTTTGAGTACTGAAAAAATGTGGGACTTAGAGATTTTCAGGCCATAAATTCATAAATGAATCTAATTGCACAGGATGTGGGCAAGGCTGAACTTTCTGGAGAATCCATTTCTTGCCTTTTCTAGTTTGTAAAGGCTGCCTGCATTTCTTGGTTCATGGCCCCTTAAGTCTTCAAAGCCAGCAATAGTTGATTGAATTTCACCTTATATCTCTTCCACAATCATTTATGTACCTCTTTTCTTCATATTTAAGGTAGAGTCAGTACCCTCATCCTGAGCTCACGTGATGTGCGACCTTAATTTCAACTGCAATATGAATTCTCCAATTCTACATAAACATATATTCACATGAAGTGGACATAATTTGGAGGACCATGTTTTTATGTAGCACAATCCTCATGCATGAATGAGAGACACTCAATATAATATACAAAATTCTTCATAGGCTAATTTGCAAGTTATACATAATTTTAATGAGAATTTCAGCAAGATTTTGTTTTTTATTTCTGTTGAAGTTGACACACCACCCTGAACTTTATAGGGAAGAAAATAAAGCCAAAAGTGATGAAGAAGAAATTTAAGAAATATAATTACAGCTAATCTTATAAGACTTCAAGATTTATTAAAAGTTTAGTAACTAAAGCAGTGTGGTGCTGTCTCAGGAGAAGACATACTAGAAAGTTACAAACAAAAGCTCTAATATCGGTCTATCTATTTATTGAAATATTGTTATTTGACACAAATATTAATTACACCAATGAAAAAATATGAAACTGTGACAACCAATCATAAGAAAAAATACAGGTATATTCTCACTTCATTATAAAACTTTAAGTTCTAAGTGCTTGTTAACCCCAGTGTGAAAACAAAATTTGAAAACAGGAGCAATGTAGAAAAATGTCTTTATTACTTTGAGAAAAAGAAAACTTGTTCAGAAGAAAAAGGTAAACAAACAACAGGGGCTGGAGGAATGGCATAGTGGTTAAAGCGCTTGCCTTGCAAGTGCAAGGCTCTGAGTTTGATTTCCCAGCACCACATCAAGCTGGGTGTGGTGGCACATGTTTGTAATCTCAGCACTCAGGAGGCTGAGGCAGGCAGATTGTCCTGAGTTCGAGGCCAGCCTGGGCCATACCAGTGAGTTCAGGACCAGCCTGGACTACAGAGTGGGACCCTGTCTCAAAGAAAATAAAAGATAAACATTGAAAAAGAAGATGGATATATTTCAATCAAAATTGCAAATATAAATAAACATAATGAAATTTCATTTGTGGACTGGAAGACATATCCAACCTGTGTGTTCAACAAACAGTGAAAACGTAGACTACGATGGAACTTCTTACTGTCAACAAGATAAATGAAAAATCAGAGGAGACATGTCAAAAATCATAATTAGGCAATCCGCATGTAAGAGGAAAGTTAAATGATCAATTAACATGTGGAAAACGCAACCTCATTGGTAATCATTACTATTTTTAATTTAAAATGTTCCCTCAAGGACTGATGTGTTCAGAGGTGAGGCTTGGAGGATGACCGGACAGTGAGGGTGCAAGCCTCATAGGTGGCCTCATCCACTAATGAGCTCATAGCTTGACGGGCCCTAGAAGGTGTGGTCCGGTTGGAGGAAGCTGGCCACTGGGGAAATCAGCTAGAGCGACACCTATTGTCCCCAGCCCCTTCCTCTTCTCTCTCTGCTTTGTCTTGGTTCACCTTTCCCCCTTGATCTTCTGCCTCACCTCAAGCTCACAAGAATAAAACTAGCTGAAGATGAGTTAATACCCCGGAAACTGTGAGCCAAAATAAATCTTTCCTCCTTTAAGCTCTGTCAGGTGTTTCGTCACACTGGTGGAAAGCTCACTGGTGCAGTAACCGACAGTATGAAAGTGTCATTAGCAGGAATATATTGGCAAACATGGCTTTGTTTGATCACATCAGATGTTGATGAAAATGTGGGGAATCAGAAACACTTCTGCCCAAAATTTTATGCAGCCACTTTTGAGAACAAATGGATAGCATATAATAAAGGTGAAGATACATGTATGCTTTAGTTCAGCAATTTCACTACAAGATCTGTATTATATCAGCAAAAGAATCCAGAGGGAGGGCCCAGTTCAACTTGCTGTACCTGTTAATTGTCTTCAGTGACCTCTCATGCTCTTGTCCAGGACTTCTGTGGACACTCTGGGGAATGAGGAGCACGCTACCTGCCTACTTGCATCAGGCTGCCTGAGTCCGTTTCCAGCCGAAGGCCGCAGAGCTGCTGTTTCCAGGGCTTTCTTCAGCTTTCTTCTCTTAGGAAGCCCATGATATTCTTTGGTGTTGAAAGATTCCTTATTCCTTATCCTTATCTTTACACGTTTAAAAAAATTAACTGACTTAATGGAACATTTCTGGCCTTCCCATGGTTAGAATTACAAAGATAGTTTTCTGAAATAGGAGCAACTCAAAGGAAATCTGCTCTCTTCTCCCTGGCAGCCAGCTTTTTAATCCTGGCCTACATGTCACTTCTAATCGTGGGCGTGATGCTTGAGTTCCCCTTAGGCCTAAATTTCACCCAAGTAAATCCTTTCCTTCAGCAACTGCAGAATGGTGTCAGGGAGAGTGATCTTCAGGCACACACTTCTGCAGGCAATAGCAGCCGACCCTGGCAGGAACCTATAGAACCCATCATCTCTAATCGACTCGGTATTGGTACTGACGGGCCTTCCTGGACCCGTAACTAACTGGCAGAGACCGGACGGTGTGAGCGGAGGCGCGGGAGCCCTGGAGGTGGGATGTGCGCACTTTTAAGTAAGCAGGTAGTGTTCTCAAAGTGAGGGTTAAAACATAAAGCTGGTGGAGGATTCTCTCCAGTTCTACCCAGTTTGGCTAACTGTGGTTTTGGAGATCTGGTGAAAGATGGGCCAATTCTCTCAGAAAAGCTCAGAGGTACTTTGTTCATCCTGAGCAAAGTTCTCCAGCATCAGGGATTGCAGAGTTTTGTCTGCTGTGAAGTCTTCTAATAAGTAAACCAGAAGCTCTTTTCCTCCTCAACATTCCATGCAAAAAATTTTCAAACATAGTAGTCAAAAGGAGTTTCTAGGGAACATAAATGTTACCCGTTGCTAGATTATGCCGTCAGTGTTTTACTATGATGTTTTATCTGCATATTCTTCTACCTAGTCATCATTTCATTTTGTTTCCAGATGCATATTAATGTACATTACAGAAAGGGTTACATACCCCTGAATACTTCTGCATGGAGCCAGAACTTCAGATTCGTTTACATTTTTTTTTTTTTTTTTGGCCCAGTGAAGTACTTTGCTTACAATGAAACACACAAATCTTAAGGGTGATTTACCGAGTCTTGCCACAAAGTTATACTTAGTCTACTCAGATCGCCACTGAAATAGAACAAGACTATCTTTCAAAAAGTTCCCTCTTGCCCCTTCATGGCCAATCATCTCTCTCTTGCCTTTCAGAAATATTTTATTTCTTTTTCACTCTAAATCTTCTCTATTATGTCTTTACAAAAGTAGACATGTATTCTGTACTTTTCCTGTCTTTCTTCTGTTATTCAACATAACATTTTGAAGTTTATGTTGTGTGTATAAGTAGTTCATTTCTTTGGATTGGTAAGTAGAATTATACTGGATTAACACACTATCACTTATTCTCACTATAGTTTATTGTGGATAAATTATCTTTTCTCAGCTTTGGCAAATGTGACTAATGTGACTGTCGGTATTCTTGCATAAATATAAATTAACAATTCGCACGTCCATAGGCTCATAGTAATATTTTCAGTGCTACTCTCCATTTATTCATGTATCTACTCATCCTCCCATCCACGCATGCTTGCTCCTCTCCATTCCAATATACATTGTGTGTACACGGCAGCCAGGCAGTGTTCCGCCCCTTCCTCAGGGGTGCAGAGCTAGAAGACATACCACCGTATGCCTTGAAGCACTTAAAGGAGGAACCGCAGAGACACACAATAACCGAACTACAAAATTAAAGTTAAGATGGAGGTTGTCTAGGAGAACAGCAGGTAACCAAGCTCGGGAGAGTTAGACAAGACTCTCAGGCAGGTCAGGAGTCAGGTTCCAGGGAAAAAAGCAGAGCACAAAGTACAAAGTCCCCAACACCATCCAGGGTCGGTTTTACCATTGAGCGTCATGATGCTTTGTCCTGTGGCTTTCTTCAACAAATGCCAAAGGTTTCACCACAGAAGTCAGTTGAGTGGAACTGGTCTTGCAAGGGTCCTTTGGAGCCAATTTTGTATTTGAAATCTATACTCGGTAGCTTCCTCATTGTATTTGTGTGTTACTTGCAGATCCATTTACAGCCTACGTCTCATTGATGTGAGACTTTCATAAAGAGGCAGTGGTTCATGTTAGGAGGTTATCTCGTTTTTAAGTTCATCAGAAAAGTTCTGTTGATTCAGAGAATCAGCCAGGCGTTCCTAAGTGTGACGATTCCAGAACACAACAACTCCGAGTTGCAACGTTGGGCTCCCTTTGAGTCATTGGTGAAGCCGTCAGAAAAAGTACAGGATACTCAGTTAAATACGCATTTCAAAACTGTGTTTTTTTAAAGGAACTGTGCCACTAATATTGCCTGGGCCATAAATATAACCTAAATTTTGATGTGATTTATTTATACCAAAAAAGTGATTAACCATTTATCTGAAATTAATTATCTGTGCATCTTGTTATTTTATTTGCTTAGTTTGGCAGTCCCCTAGTCACTGGGGAAAGAGGCTCTCTGGACAAGGGAGTTTCATCCATGATCAATACCAATCTAATAAATGCCCCAAAATAAAAAAAAATTATGAAGAGAATGTTAATTGTGTTATACCCCTCTCTGTCTTTAAGCTAGAACATATAGATTCAAATTATGGCTTTCTGGATAAGTTGAAGTCATTAGATTAGTATGATACCAACTGTGACAGCTCGTATTTCTCTCTGCCTGTCTGACAGCAATACCCTTTGATTTTAGAGTTTTAAATTAATTTTTAAGGTCATTTTGGCTCTTATCAGGGTATTAAATTCACTTGTGGAAATCAATGCTTATTTTTTGCAAATCTAGAAACACTAAACTTTTTTTCTGTCTAAGCTAATGTCAGTAAAAAATGAGAGCCTAAATCTCACTAGCAAAATGCAGGGCAAAAATTATAGATTAGTATGGAAAAGATGGTTCGTGATAATTATTTTACCTTTCAGATTCATAGACTAATTCTGGTCTTTAAAATAGCTGAACAGGTTTTTTTGAATGAACCCTAAAGTGACACAAAAGGTTAAATGGCTTCGATTCCCCCCCCCCCCGCCTTTGTTATTAGTATGTATATGGGATACATACAGTGGTTACATTAAACTTGAGAATTTTGTTCACATATACATGGCGAAAACCTCACATTCCCTTCCCTGCCCCTTCTCCCCATCCCACCCTTGACACTCCCCCTGACTCCCAGCATTTCACTTATTTGACTCTGTTATTTTATTTACACTCTCTTAGAGAAAACATGTGATATTTAATCTTCTGGATCTGACCCACTTCACTAAGCGTCATGGTCTCAAGTTGTAACCACTTACCTGCAAAAGATTCATATCTGTCTGTGTTTATGGCAGAGTAGTAATGTATGTGAAACACTTTTGAAAAAATCCATTGGTTTATTGATGACTGTTTTGACATCTTTCGTGATGTAGTTTATTACTAGTTTTGCATAAATACAAGTTAAGTATTCCTTTGGCTTGCTGTGGTTACTCTTTGAGCAAATTCTGTTTTGTGACAGTGGAGAGTGTTGCTCTGTGGATGTGTGATATGCTGTCTGTGTCACTGAGGTGTGGGGTTCCTTATTACTGATTGATTCTTTCCTGCTTGATGGTTGTACTAGGTCTGCTGTGAGGAGGTTTTTCTGCTGTTGAAGCTGCCGGTCTTGGCATCTTCTTGTCTGCTGGCAGATGATGCGGGGAGTGGATGCTTCTGGGTGCCTCCAGCGATGAGTGGCAGTTAGGCCTGCTGGTGTGAGCTCTGAGGGGCAAGCAGGGGTCTGGGCTCAGCTGCTTGGATGGCTCTGGCATGCAGCAGAGATGGGAGCCGGGTAGGCGCCATTGCGCTGGCTCTGAGGTGTAGGCAAGGGTCTGGACGTGGCTACCTGGGTGTTCCTCATTTGGAGCACTGTTGGGTGTAGAGTAGGCCCATTTGCGTGTGCTTCAAGGTACAGGTGGGGGGCCTGGGTGTGGCAACCTGGTGTCTCTTGCACAGTGCAATGATGAGGGCTTAGAAGGCGTTGTCACATGGGCTCTGAGATGCAGGTGGGGGTCTGGACATGGGTGCCTCTTGCTCACAGCAGCACTATGTGTCCAATAGGCTCAGCTGTGTGGGGTCTGAGGTGTAGGCAGAGATCTGGGCCGGGCTATCTGCATGTCTCTGGTGTGCAGCAGTGGCAGTTGCCAAGTAGGCCCAGTTGTGAGCTTCAAGGTGTAGGCAGGGGTCGGGGCTCAGCTACCTGTACAGCAGCAATGGATGGAGGTGAGAACCGGCTGTGGGCTCTCTGAGGTGTAGGCAGAGAGACTGCCGGTAGCTACTTGGGTGCCTCCATAGTACAATAAGGTCTGGCACCAGAAGGCCCAGTCCCAGGGGCTCCCAGATGCATCTTCAACTCTTTTCTTCAATTTCAACATACAAAAAAATAATCTTCTAATTTCTGACCTATCTGTATATATATACAAGTTATATCACAACTTTAAAAAATAAACTTTGGAAACTTCTTTTTATCACAGTTAGATAGCTAGTTGATCACTATTTGAAAGTAAAAAGAGTCTGGGGGCATAATCCAGTGATTAGAGTGCTGTGTAGGAAGCACAAAGCCCTGGGTTCAACTCCCCGCCACCACATAATGGTTACGCGTTGTGGCGCGTGCCTGTAGTCTCATCACTCTGGAGACTGAGGCAAGAAGAATGCTGTGAGGCGAGTCCTAGGTGAGCTTGGGCTTTATAGTGAGTTCTGGAACAGCCTGAACTACAGAGAGGGACTCGGTCCAAAATGAATAAATAAATATTTTAAAATTGAAAACAAAATTAAGACAACAAATTAAAAGAAGATGTTAGTTTTAGGGGAGCGAAGGCTGTAGGGAGATGGCCTATCAAGGTGAGTCTGAGGATCTCTCCAGGGCTGGTATTCCATCAGCGCTGTCCTCAATTTATTTTGCAGACTTGACCAAGTTGTTGAACTTCCTCAAACTTCATTTCCAGCATCATTAGCATTTTCTATTCATGTATTCCAAGGAATAGTAATCTCATAACAAGGCACGTGTGGTCAAATTTAGTTGGAAACTGCTGCACAGTTTAGCTTTAGAAGAGTTCCAGTGTTCATTAGCATCATCAAAGACTCTGAGAAGTGCTAGGATGTGTCTGTCTCACCTCCAATCAGTCTCGGTTGACCTCAGAATCCCCTTTACTGGCTAATGCTTATTAGCATCCTACAGACTTTACTTTACACAACACTGGTCCAGCGTATCTCAGGTCTCTTGCAGCAATGATACTGATGAAATGTAGAAAGAACAACTCAGCCTCTGTGGACAGGCTCATGGGATTAAAAGAGAATTAAGCGCCCTGGTGTCCACAAAGCAACTGTGGTGCTTCCTGGTCGCTTGAAGTACAAAATGATTCACTTGTTCCTAATGAAATCCATCATTTAAGTAAGGGAGTAGTGACTATCACAAAATCTTGGTGATATTCTACAGTGTCCAAAAGTAACAGAACTCACCAAGAACACTAAGTTGTTTTCCATATACTTTATTTTCCTTTTCTCATATGACTTACATTGCATCACATGCTTCTCCCCAGAGTTCATTAGAAAAGTTCTATGTACGTTTAACAGTATCCTTGTTCTTTCCTCACTTTCTTGTCTGAAGTGCCATCGACTCACAGGCAGTGTCTATCATCATGTTAAATAGCTTCTCTTCTGCGAAGGCTCCCTGAAGGCCATACTGTTCTTCATGCAGATCAGTTTCCTCAGGTGACAAGTAGGTTGCTCCAAGAACAAAGTCTGTAAATTTCAGGAGCTTGGAATCTGGGAACAACCAGCCACGTGGGAATCCCAGCCAATGACAGGCCTGGTACAGGTCCTCCAGAGTACTGGCTGTTCCATAATCAACTTGATCCCTTTATTTGTCATCAGTGAGGCACTCAACCTCCAGCTGTCTGGACCTGGCCATTTGCCTCAGTCCCCACCTCAAGTAACGCAGTGCTCTCAGTGGGTACTGCAGACTCTGGAAGGACAGGAGGAGCACCACAAATACGTGGGAAAGCTGGGGATAGCCTGCCCTGTAGATGAGGGCCAAACGCAGTCACCTCAGCATCCACTTCTCGAGAATTCTGCTTTGGGAATCAACCACGGCTTTGTATTTATAACAGGTGGCAAAGCTCAAAAATCCAACCGCCAAGGCATGGTCTAAAAATATAGACTCTGATTCCACACCATGGTCACTTTAGGTCTTACATCAACTGGCAAACATCATAATCTTAAGCAAACCCATGACCACTCATGAAAGCCCACAAGTTGCTGTGCTTTGAAACATACGTTTTCACCAACAGCTGAACAAAGACAGTAAATATACCTAGCAAGGTCCCAAAAGAGGAATAGCCAATGAAACTTCAGCCCAAGGCCTTTGCACAAAACAGTAGGACAATGCTTGCCACAAACACAAGGAAGAGTTGGAAATCCTCAATGTTTTGACTCATTCCAACTGTGTAAACCAATATCTTTGTGGCAGGCTTCATAGAGAAGCACACAGTCTTCTTGTGTAGACTTTGATTAACATGGTTTTCTTATGCTTCTCTGGGGTCTACATTCTGAAGCACATATTTGATGACTGAGATAATGGCCTCTGGAGAGTATGCTACCTGTGATGTAAGTGAGGGAATTTTTCACCTGCATCGTTGACCACATAGATGTCTACTCCTTTTGAGAATGTCAGTTGTAGCAGTCACAGTCTGACCCAGAAGTTTTAATGAAACTCATTTCCTCCTGAAAAGTTTTAGGTGTCTCAGCCTTTATTCTTGGTCATCATCTTGGTCATGCTTGGTCATCTAAGGTAGAGCTAGCAATGCCAGAAAGATTGGAGGAGGAAGCACAGTGCACACATCTTCCCTGCCCCTGGTGCCACAGGCCTTGTAGCCAGGGCCGGCAGCCAGAGCAGGAGCCACCAGAGCCCCAGTGTCTGCATCCAGCTCAGACTTGGCTCCACAGCTCTGTCTTCTGCACCACCTTCCAGGCTGTTAATTCTATTTTCTCAAGCATTCATTCACTCACTCAGTCAAATGATAAATATTATGTAATAGAGGTTTATGCAGACCTCTACAGCTTCAGCATTTTATAAAGAAATATCCATAATTAGTCTTTAGTAACATATATCTTTAGAGGACTGGAGAGTAACTAAAAATTGAAAGTTGGTATCCGAATATTATAAGGCCTTAAAACACTGTAGTCATAGCCACATGAATTCTGTAAGTGAATTTGTCCCACCCTGCTGTTCCTGTGCCAAGCAGCGCTCTTTAAATGTGGAAGGCACAGTCTACTTCTGTCCATAACTTTTTTCAGACTGTTATTAGGATTCATATTGAGTGTTGACCTCTTGTAGTTTTGGTATCAACTTTCAAACAAGCAGAAAGAAAAACAAAAAAAAAGTTAGATATATATTTCAAGGCAAAGATTCAGCTTCTTTCAGGAAGTTGACATTAATCCTCAGTAACTCACTTTTCCTTTCTCTGGAAATCTTCGTGCTAAAGAGGCTAAGCCCTCATGACATGTGCCAGGGCACAAAAAAGTTGATGCTAGTAGATATTCATAGAAGTCCTGGTTAACATTCCTGCATCAGAATTTGTGAAAATACATCCACTAGATTATCCAAAGGATGTCACTGGCTGTAAGCATCTGCCAGAGTCCTTTTCTGCAAAGATCCTGCTTTCTGTGAGGGAAATGTCCTCCGTATTCCCCGTTAACTTCAATCTGCATGCAAATCAGGATAAACCTACAATTATATCACAGACCTGTCCGAATGGTCATGAGTTACCTCCCTATTACTGTAACATGATACTCGAGATATCAACCTAATGGAAGAAAGGTTTATTTTAGCATACAATTTCAGAGCTTACAGTTCGTGGTTATGGTTCCCTTGCCTTAGGGCTGTGGCAGGGTGTGCGTCCCAGTGGCAGCTCAAGGTGAAAGGAGCTTCTCAGCTCATGAAAGCCAGGAAGCACAGAGAGAGAAGAGCAAGGAGCTTTGGTTCCAGTACCCCCTTTGATGATGCCCAGCAACCCTTCTGGTAGGCTCTTAAATTTTTACCACCTTCTAATAGCACCAAGGACTGGCAACCAGCCATTTCATGCATGAGATTTTGGGAGAGACATGTCCAAATAATAGCAGATCCTTTCTAGCTCTGTTAACCTGGATCACTGCCTATTCTTGAATTTCTGACTTGGGCCAGTCCGATGTACCTGAAATTAATTTCTGGTTAAGGAAGTATTCTTTTTCTGCAATTGAAGCTGTAGTATGTGGTAGTTCTCATAATGCAGTGTGTATCCAAATCCCCTGAATAGCTGCTGACGTGCAGTTCCATGGACCTCATACTACAGCCATGAAAACAGCCTCCCTACGATATCACACCCCGCCTTAAGAAGCACATTTATGTCCAAACTTCCAGAATGATGGAGTTGGTGTTAGTCTTACCCCATTCTCTGTACTGTCGTCTTACTTGGCACAGGGTAGGCCCTCAGTAAATATTTAGTCAATGAATAAATTTAAAATTACTGAAAAATGATGATGGTGTGGTGATTACACTGAGTAGTTTAAAAATATGAAAGTTGACTTGAAGATAGGGTTTTTTGAGGCTTTATCTTTTGAACTGCTGATAAATGTTGCCCTTTTAAGTATAAAAGTAATATCCCAATATGTAAATTGTTGTTACAAAGTAAAATATTCCTTCCTTCCTTCCTTCCTTCCTTCCTTCCTTCTTTCTCTCCTTATTTTCTTTTTTTTAAGTATTAAGTTAGATACGATAAGGTAATTGTTCAGTGCTTAATTTTTAAGTGGTAAGATTTTGGATAATTTTTGAACTATTCCATATTGTATAAGATTTTGTTTTCTTATAATATGCTCATAACTACAAAAAGAAATTAGTAACTGTTAAGATAAGAAATTGCTTGTCTTCTGATAAATTGTTAGGGGGTTAGAGTCACTCAACACGTAGGACCTCAGATCCTAAGAAGATGAATGAGAATTCAGATTGCAGGCATCGGGTTGCAGTGGCCCACATTTGTAAAGTGTTTCTTGAAGAATCTTAATATATATTTCAGATCATGCCTTTACTGGTCTTAAAAATTTCTTTCACCAAGCTCAACATTTAGACTGTGCCTCAAAACTACCTGTGTTTTTTAGTAATGCACTGGGTATTTTACGCCTTCCACACGCTCACTAGGTAAACAATTTGCATAGTGGTCAGGGTGATCTGGAAGCTGTAAAGAAAAGTAAGCCATGGGGTCACTTGAAGGTCATTAGGACTCTGGTACTGGGTTCTGTTTGGACACAGGAAAGTAAAAAGAAAGTCAGCTCGTGTTCTTAAATATGTCAAAGTATCCTTTGTAGGACTTTCTCTAGGGACGTGTCTCCCTTTTCGGTGAACAGAGGCCAAGTGTTGATATGTCTTATCTGACCTTGCAGCCCAGTTGACTACCCCCCAACCCAATTTTTCTCTTCATTCTTTGAAATTCTTTTTTCACAAAATTTCAGCTCTGTTTTGAGTTTGTTGTTGTTAATGTCCAGATACTTTCTTCTTGAATTGTCTGGTGTTCTTAGTGAGAAGCCACCCATCTTGTATTTCCAAAGTTGGAACCCCACCCCATTGCCATGAAACAGCCATCCCTGGCTCCTTGGAAAATCTTATTGTGGCAAATTAATAATATAAAAATTTTAAGCCTACATTTTTACTCCCCTGAGAATATAGGAAAACAACATTCTTACAGTCCTTTGTAGCTCAGTGAATCCATGGGATAATTTCTGCCTGCTGCAGTGTGGATGGTGGTGATGTAAGAAAATTCTGGCTATCCTCTCAAAGTTCCCGACAGATATTCCATCACTCACCGTGAAGAAGATCCACTGAAGGTCTGGAAGAGGAATTCTGAGTTCTAGGGAACAGCACAAATACTAGATTTTGAAGTACTGCCCACATTGGAGTCAAGGGAAGATAACATTCTTAAGTCACTGTGTAAAGAAAAACCTAGCAGAACCGTCTGGCTTGGAATGTTTGAATTGAACATTAAATATGTAAGAAATACGTTTTTATCATATATTCAGCTTTAGGTAATTTTGGTTAATGTCGAACAGTGTAGCCAACCTTGACTTAAGCACCACTCAATATTTCAAAACCCACTTCAAAACGTTCCATCTCTGTCTGTTTCTCCGTAGGAAAAGTTAACCCAAATATATGTCAAGGTTTCTTACGACAGTATCCTGAAAAAAGTATTTTCCTACATTACACCCTCTCTCTGTAGACTGGAAATGGCTCAAGAGCAGGGATTTCTCTCACTTACCCTTGTGTCTTTATTGAGGATCACTGTATCTGAAGTGTTCCAGGCTTCCCTGAGAAATGATAGATCCCACGTGAAACCAGACAGCTTTCACAAAACAGTTATTCTTTTTATTGCTTCAGAGACAGAATTAGGCTAGCAGGAGGTTGGACCCAATGGTTGCAAAGAACAGTTTCAAGTCTCAGTAGCCTTCTTTGAATAGTGGGAAGACTTCAGGTCCTATGGCAGTATTTGTGTTTTCTTCTTCATTATCACCAAATAGAGCCAAAAGTGGAGATGTGTCTTTAGAAGGCTAGGCTCATCCTCCCAGAGAAGCTGGTAAGAGCCATGTGTTATGAATGCTGTCCTTCCTGGTTGCCAATATGGGCAAATGATAGTGATTCCTGTCTCTGCCCTAAGACCTGGCACAAAGAGATCAGGATAGACATTCTTAACCTAGATTTTTCATTCAAGAACAAAATGGCTTTCTGACGTAAGAGGACTCAACGTCCAGCTGCATTGCTAAGAGATGGCAAGAGGCAGTGGCTCCAGGAGAACCATTTTTTGGTGCTGTTTCTTCACAGAAATACATCACATATATTGCATTGGGGTTTCTTGCTCCAGTGTACAAACATACATGTTAGCAATTTTTGAGTGTACTTTTCTTTTTATTATAACTCAAGGAAATTCTGTGATTTTGGAAACTGCAGTGGCTTTCTTAGATGTTAAAATTTTATGTTTACTTCCCTGCTTGATTTCTTTATCCTAATTGGCCAAAAAGTTGTGGAAAAAAAAATGAAGAGTTGTTCTGAATCATTTACCTAGAATTTGGACAGGGTGTAAACAAGCTGTGCCTTCTAGGAAACCAGAGCTGTGGAAGTACTGGGATGCTTTCCTGCGTGGCTAGGGAGTTCACAAAAATGCAAAGGCTAGCACAGGGTTCTTGAGAACCATGAGCACCAATGAATATTTGCAATGAGAGGGATAATATCAGTTTCTGATATTATACTGTCTTAGTATTTTTAGAGCAGTGAAAAGAGCCACAGTTTATAGAGTACCAACTGTGTAGTGGCTACTATTAATTTCTTACCAGCTAACTGGTAAGTGTTTAAACTGACCACTGTAATGTTCAAGGCTGAATAAGATTTTCTATGTGACCATAGGGCAAAGAATCAGACTAATTCAGTTCTTTCTGCCACAGAGATATCCACAGGATCCCCATGTGTTCAGTAGGCTTTTAATATGTAGAGGTTGTTGATCTAAAGCATTCATACTTGGTTCAAATGCTTTTGCACAGGAGGTAGCCAGAAAGGGTGGCTAGAAAGTAGAGGAGGACACGAAGGTATTCTTTCTGTGAAAGAAGCCAAGCTAATGGGGTTCTGTGGACTCTGGCAATCCCAGGGCACTGAGAATTGAGGCCAGTTTGAATTGTCCTTTAGTTATTTTCTACAGTGTCTTGCTGAATGCCTGCTGGTGGGATACACTGGGCAAAAGTGTGTTGTGGTTAAACATGTTTGAAAAACTTTATAATACCCTGGAAATTTGCAAAAGGCTTTTCATGGCATAATGAAAAATTCTTTTAAAAATTACAGAAACAAAATGAACTATCCCTCCCTCATTGTCTAAAACCCAGGGAACCCCAGATTTAGTCTACAATGTATTATTTTGTCCCTTCCTGCTTATATATGTTCCATAAATTTGATATATTTCACCCGATATATTTTTCATCTGATTTATTCTTATTCAGTAAGGGCTGTCAGTCAAACATGCATCTCATAATTATTCTTAATAATGTGCAATTTTTCTTGCAGCTTCAGATCATGCATTATATATTTATTAAGATTAAAGATTATATTACATATATTATATCTCCAAGATTATATTGCGCTATTTGTTTTATATTATAAAATGCACCACAGATACTATATTAAGCTATATGCTTATATCAGGTCTAATGGAGTGTAAATATTTACTAGATTAGCTGTTCCTATTAGCATTATGCTTAGGAAAGAAAGATGGAAATTTTGGGGAAGAAAATGAAAAGCTAATATGTAGGGTATCGGGCACCAAGGCCATAAAAGAAAGGGAATGATTCATATTTTGTTTGGAAAGAAAGAACAAGGAAATAAACATATTAAGATAAGAAATAGATTGAATGATTATGATAGTCTGATGTCAAGTTTTGAAATTTTAGCAACTTCTAGAAGTGTGTGACCAATTCAAACCCAATTTTCAATTGTTACTGTTGGCTATCATGCAGATCCCTTTATCCTCCCCAAGTTATTACTAAGGATTTTAAAAATACATTTTATATTCCTGTCTAGTTAGATGGGAATTGAAAAGAGTCGAATGCATTGATGCAGAATGAACGAGGTGATACGCTGAGTAAGTGAGGCTGCTCCAAAGTGAATTGTACAACTGAGGTGGGAGTGTAAGGACATAAGAGAGGCAGGAAAGGACGCCACGGTTGTGTGGGAGTTTTACAGAGATCTCTTCTTTGGCTAGCCGTGCCCTGGGGCTTGATCAAGCACATCTGTCTTTCATGAAACAGAGAAATGCAAACCCATGCCTAGATAGAAAGTTATGTGTAGAGATGGACCTAAAGAGATAAAGATTTGAGGTGGAGGCTTTTAGAGTACTTTGGAATCTTAGCCATTGTATTTAAATGTTTCCTATCTTAAAAAAAAAAAAAAAAAAAGCTAGTCTTGGTGGTACAGGCCCGTAATCCTAGCACTTGCAAGGCCAAGGCAGGATGGCAAGTTTGAGACCAACCTGGGCAGCTTAGCAAAATAGTATGATTTTGTCTCAAAATATAAATAAAAAGTGGGCTGGGCTGAGATGTAGCTCAGCACAAAGGTCCTGAATTCAATTCCAAGTATGACTCCATATGTATGTGAACATTGGTCTCCCCTGACACCTATGCACAGGTAGGGAGGGGAGGAAGTGGGCTTTCTGACTCAATAGGAAGAGGTTGTAGCTTCTGGCTACAGGGTTGGGGACAGGGTGAAAGGGGAAGAAGAGTGAGACTTGCCTTACCTGGCTTCTCTAGACTTGTCATTTGCTTGGGGCTCTGTGAAGTCTTATTCTGGGACTAGAAAGTCAAGCATTCACCAACAGGACTTAGAGGACAACCCAATGGCACTGCCGATGAAGGAGAGGTGATGGGTCGAAGTTCAGTGTAACGAGTCTTCAAAGAGTGAAGTAATGATCTTCAGTTTTATAAAACAAAGACTGCCATATAGGAGGGAGAGGGTGAGAGCCCTGTTCTGCTCCACGCTAGTGCTTCATTCCTCTTCAGGATTGTTTTCAGACTTGGTTCATCAGCAATTCTCAGTGATCTTATAAAAGTGCTGTACTGACCAGATCCAGTCTTCCTTGAGAATCACGCAGTCGCTTCTAAGAAGATGTTCCGCGTCCTCTCCCTTACCCCGCTCCTCAAGCCCTTCCCTTCTTTAGTTCCCTTCCACATGCCATCTCTGTGTCTGGTGTGTTCTCTCTCTTTTTCCTGCTTCTCGTCCCGGCCCAATCGACTTTTACTCATTTTTACACCTCAAGTCAAATGTCACTTTCACTGCCTTGACCTCACAGCTCCAGTTGTACTGACATCATCCCTCCACCTGCCTGTTTCCTTCCCTACATTTTAATTTCTAACAGGGGACCCCCTTCAGTGGCATTTTCTCTGAACCGTTCAGAAGGGAGTCCGTGAGCTCATGGAAGGCAGAGAGGTTTCCACAAGACCCCTGGAGATGGCCTCTCTTACAGGGAGGTCAGCATGTCAAATAGAAATCAATTCATTGCTAGTCCCTTGGGTTGAGTGAAGACTAATTTGGTCCACAGAGCCAGAGTTTTGTAAACTGAGTCACATCTGCTAGGAAAAATTATAAATATTTTCTGAGGTACATAAGTTTGTTTTTGCATCATCAACTTCCATCATATGAATTCTTTTCTAAGATTGGGTCCGTAAGCCCCTTTGTGTTACATTTTTACATTTAATAATCTCATTTCTTATGAGAAGCAAAAAAGATCGTGCTAAAAATATCTTCACTGGGAATTTTATTATAATGTATTAAACTAACATGAAAAACTTTCAGGGCGCCAAACAAAGGAACAATTCAAAACAATTCAAAAGGATTTTTTTTTTGGATATTGAATCACTGTGCAACTTTTGTTATATTATTCAGTTGCAGTAATGGTTTTGAGTGACAATGGTAAGAAAACCCATGTCTGTGTATCTACTTTTGTGAACAAATTTTCTAAGCATTTAACATCTGCAAAAGCAAGTGAACAACAAACAAGGAAATAGAATCAATAGATAATCCTCTTTTTTCATGTAATTAGTCATAATCACCCTCTGAAACATAAACAGTCTCATGGATCTATCTCATTAAGACACATGTTTGTAATTGGGTTGGATTATTTCTGCTTAATAAGTTTTTATCAAAAATGTGTAATATACCTGTCTTGCTTTAATCTATGGTTTAGTGACAGTAATAATGTCTCTGTGAGAGAAATTCTTTTTAGTACTTAGAACTGCATAGTGATACGACTTACAAATAAAATTTAACGCCAATTTATGTACATATTTTGTAGCAGATAAGTATAATCAATGAAAGATTTTCAAATGTCAAACTGTTACGTTAGCTTAAAATATCTGTGACAGACGCGCTTGTTTATTTTCAAAGTGAGTGAAGTTGCTATGATTACTAATATCGACTAGTTAAAGGAATGTTTCATGGTTTTATTTAGTAATTTCAACCTTTGTAATATACCAGAAGTGACATCCTTTAATAAAGGCTGAAAACTTTACAACGCTCTGGAAAGCTAGCAAGCCTCAAGCAGGAAGACTGCTGCTCTAAGCCACACTCTTAACCAACTGGAAATTCTGCCCTACTCTGCCTCTTGGCAAAGGGTGTCACTGCCCACCGGAATGTCCTGTGGCACCCTAGAGGACCCTTGTACTCAATGCTGTTCTTATCAACCTCTGAATTCCTGAAACACTTACATTAGAAACTTTTTTTTTCCCCTGAGTTTTAGCCCAGCAAGTCATTTCTGAAGATTTCTCTGCCCAGTCCTGCCAGATCGAGGGAGATTCCCCTGATAAATGTTCTAAAAGTCCCCAAGCAGTATTCTCTAAGCTTTGTATTATAATTCTCCAAACTTCGCATTTCATTTTTAGATGTTTTCCCTAAACTGTTTTATAATTATGTATCAAATAGGACTTGAATATAATCCGGATCTGTCACTGGACTATGAGTATTCTCTTTTCTTTTTTCTTTCTTTGTTGCTTTTTCTTTTTTCCTTCTTTCTTCCTTCTTTCCCTCCTTCCTTCTCTCTTTCTTTCTTCATTTTACTGGGAATCCCTCCCAGGGTCTTTATACTCAGCTACATTCGTAGCCTATTTTTTGTTTTCATTTTGACACAAGGTCTCTCTAGTTTGTTAAGTGGCCCAGGATGGGCCTGGATTTGTTATCAGCTGCTCTGAGCACTGTAATCGTAGGCCTGGCTCATGACTTTTCTTTAGAATCTAACACGAGGCTAAGAGCTTCACTGAAACTCAGTAATTATTGAGTGAATGGATGAACTCAACAAAAACGTCATCATTCAAAAGGCAAGTACCTTAAGGATAGCAATATTCTCATGTAGTTTGTGTATATGAATACTTGTATCAGTCCTTTATTGTGGGTTTGCTTCTTTTCACAACGAACCCGGAAGGTTAATTGTATATTAACTTGTGCATGGCAGGCAGGCAGCACAACGACTTTACTCAGTGTGATCAGTAGTGATAATGACTCTCTATGGCAGTAGATGTTTGAAGCTCTCTTGCTGAAAACCAGGAAAAAGAGAGTGATGGGGTGCCAGGAACTGGAGGGAGGCCGGTCCTAGGGATGCACACCCAGGAAAGTCTTTCTTTTCCTGAATATAGGAGGCTTGTGGGTGACCTTTGCTACAATACCAAACAGCAGGGTTGGAAGAAGAGATCTGGAGCTGCCCAGAGTTGTGCGGGACACAAATACAAAGAAGGAACAGTGACGGGGGGTGGGGGGGTGGGACACGACACAGAAGCTTCTGCAGTGGTGGCAGCGGGCATTTCTCCCCTTCGGTGGCACTTCTTTATCTTGGTGCAGGGAAGCTTTTTTGAGCAGTGACTTGCCGCAAGTTCTCTTGGGGCTCTCAGGAGGGAGGAAACTCATTTAAGACAAAACCACTCCAAAGAAGATGAAGTTCTGGTGGCCAGGAGAGAGACAGATGGGCATAATTCGGTGGAATTTGGGGCTGAACACTGACTCTGCAATTCTAGCTTTGTCACTTTGGCAAATGACTTAACTTCTCTGAGTCTCAGCTTCCTCATTAGCAAAATGGGATTTTGCAATACTCTCTAAATAACAGAATGGATATGAAAGTGTTGGAAATTCAAGAGGTTGTTCAGGAAATATGTGTCCAAGCTTTTGACAGACAAAGGTCTCTAAAAAGAAACTGAGGGCAGGTAACTCAGTGCCCATGAATGTGTGTACAAGATCATCTGTGGGTCTCACCGTGCCACTTAAGGAACTCTATGAGTCAAGGATAAAGTTTCTCAATCTTGGCATTATTGACGTGCCAGTCAGGAAAGCTCTTTGTTGTGGGTGATGGAGCAGAGTGTACTGTAAGGCACTAAGTCTCATCCCTGGCCTGTTACGTGCCAGCAACACTTTTGCTTCTGATTGTGACAGAAAAGTTTCCAGATCTTCCCGTGTCTCCTGGGAAACAAAATTAGCATTGTCTAAGAAGCATAAATCCAGGAGATAGACTTATGTGTAAGAAATTGTGGTGTGTGTGTGTGTGTGTGTGTGTGTGTTTACATGATGATGAGGGGAATGGTGAGTGGTCACTAGGTATTAAATGTGCTAATATGAGAACAACCTCAGCCTTTCTTTTTGAAGCCACTCCAGATAATTTCTTATGTAAAAACAAACTTTAGCAGGGTTATGACAATTAGACTGAGGTAGTATATTTCCTTAAAGTATATAAATCTTTCCCATTTCCAGAGCTTTTTGGCTAGGGTACTTCAAGTTTCTTGAGGGATAAAACCCACTGTTTTTTTCCTATACCCTAAGTTTCCTAAGAGGGTTATTTTCAGATATAATAAGTACAGACAATGGTATATGTAATGTGAAAAGGCCGCTTCTCTTCCTGTTTGTTAGGAAAAATCAACCTATCTGAATCTCTGTGGAGGTCTAGATATGGTATACCAAGCCTGACAGCCAAGGCCAAAATCTTTCTGATCATATTCATGAAGAATCCATGGTTAGAAGACTGCGTGTTTAGGAAATTCTTAACTATAAAGTAAGGACCGAGTAGGTAATGTCGGAAGGGCAGAAGCTGATATTAGTTGGTGGCTGATTCAGTGCCGAACATGTACTGTTGTTTTACATATGTTACCCTGTTTTTATTCCCTAGAATGATGAAAGTATTATTATCTCCATTTAAAAAAAGAGGCTTGGAGAAGCTTAGCACCCTACTGAGGATGGAATGGTGGGTCCCAAATGTCTCAATAGCCATGGCGATCTCCAGGTGCACTGTTTCAGAGAAGTCTTCCTTTCCACAATGGAGAGGAGAGACTGGTGCAGCCCTGGTGTCTGTCCCCCAGCAAGGTGAACACATCCTCCCTGCAGCTATGGGCCCGCTGTATCCATGGCAGATCCTTTTTCTGCCTGAACCTGCTCGCAGTGTTGACAGGTTACAGCACATGTGGCTTTGGCTGGCTGCCCATCCCATGTAGGGCCCCCACACCATCAGGGTCCCACTGTGGGTGGGTGATACGTAGATTATTTCTCACCATGAGTGCAAGCTGCCTGTGGCTGAATTCATCACTGGGTGGGTGAAGAAATCTCTTTCTTCCCAGAATCCAGTCACTCATCAGTCAAATGGGGAACAAAGCACAGATGGTTAAAACTATCTTAATTCTCCTGTCTCATCTATGATGTGTGTATGCTAACAAACACACAAAACTCTCCATGAACATTCTCAGAGATGCACGAACCCCGCAATAGGTTGTCAGCATCTGCCGTTTCCCAGTGACACTTACATTCATTCATTCATTTCATAAATTAAATATGTTTATTAGGCTTCCATTACGTGTCAGACACTAAGTGGAGATTACGGACCTGACAAATGGGACAAGGAGCTTACATTGGAGTGGAAATGAACAGAAAACAAGTAGCTGGTACATAGATTATTTTAAGATATAGATAATGATACGGATGATGAGCAGGAGAAGCAATTGGGGATGGGAAGAGTTATATCAATTCAAGTAATTAGGAAAATTCGGGATTTTTTTATCGATTATTGAAGATTCAGTACTAAGCACTATATGTCTTATGAGAGTGATGACAAATTGCGCTTTCCTTTTGTCTACCTAGAGAACTATTTCTAGCAGATTGATATTAATATTATTGTTTCCAATTCTTTGCTTCTCTAATTAGCAGTATCTGACCATCCCTTTGAAATGTCCTCATAGTGGCAGAATGTACCCTTCTCACTCCATGACGTTGGTGTTGGTCATACGACTTCAGTTGGCTAATGGACTGCTACCTGACATTGGGCTTGGATGGTTGGGCTTTCTGTGACTCTGTTATCCCCTGGGAAATCTTAACTAGCTACATCCTTTCAGTCATATGCTAAAATGAGGTTGGCCCAGGTCCCAGTGTCATGCCACTTCAAGCAGAACAATACAGAATAGTCTATCAGATGAACGACTTACGAATTTATGAATGTGAGATTACAAGTCAAGTTGCAAGGCCCTGAGATTTGGAGTTGTTACATTTACTAATGTGGATTACATGTAACTACGCACACATTGCCTGATACATACTTAACATATCTGGGATTCTAAACTTATAAATGGATGAAAAAACATGCCGTGAATGCAAGTGATGAAGTCATCTGCATTTCACAATGTCCAGATTAAGTGTGTGCTTTTCTAACCCTTTGTTTGTCATCTCATCCTGTAAAATAGAGGGGAAAAAAAGACAAGATGGTAAGGGAGAAATTAAAGTTGTTGTGTACTCCAGAAAGTTCAAAGAAGATATGGCTTGGGATGAGGTCTTAGTTGATATAAAAAATAGAAGAAAATGGAAGATACAGAAGAAAACTGAATTAATACTTATTATTAGATTCCGGATACTGGTACAAAATGTTTTACACATAATCCTTGATTGATTTTTTTTTTACAGGCAGACAGACAAATCCTCATAAAACTTAGGGAGGGAGTTTAAATGAGTTTCTAGAACTCAAATCCGGCCTTGGTCTGTAAAGATCAAGTTCCATTCATGAGGTGATGCCATCCCATAGGAATGAATATCTGCATATTTTTGGGGGGGAAGAGATACACTGGATATCTCTATGTGAATATATTGGATCCTCCAGATTGGCTCAATCTAATCATAGGGTTCTTATGTTGAGATACCATTGCATTCCAGAAAGAATGGCCTATATCAGCTGGTCAAATAGCAGTCGATGCTGGTGAGGCTGTGGGGAAAAAGGAACCCTCCTGCACTGCTGGTGGGAATGTAAATTTGTACAACCACTATGGACAGCAGTATGGAGAACTCTTAAAAGACTAGAAATAAATATCCCCTTAGATCCAGCAACACCCCTCCTGGGAATATATCCAAAAGAGGCCAAAACAACACACAGCAGAGATATATGTATACCCATGTTCATAGCAGCACAACTAACAATAGCTAAAATATGGAGGTCACCAAAATACCCATCAACAGACCAGTGGATACACAAACTGTGGTATTTATACACAATGGAATACTATGCATCTATGAAGTCCAACAGCATGGAAGCTTTTGCAGGCAAATGGAAGAAACTTGAGAACATCTTGCTTAGTGAAGTAATTCAGAAGCAGAAGGTGAAACATTGAATGGCCTCTCTGATATGAGAGTCCCAGATCACAACTCTTATGGAACTTAAAATGAAAAACGGAGTGAAACAGGGGGGTAGGGTGGGGGAGGAGGGAAGGAAAGGCGGACAGGGGAGGGACAGAAGGTGAGTGGGAACGCCCTTGTCACCTTGACAAGATACATATGTGCACAAAATGCTCAACTCCAATGTAAACCTCAAATTTTGCACGTACACATATCAATAAAATGGGGAAAAATAGAAAATAAAAAAATAAAAAAGGAGGCCAGATAGTCAGAGTCACATAGAGTGATGTTTTGCAGCTGGCTTTGAAGAAGAAAGAAGGGGACCAGGAGTCAAGGAAAGGTTGCTTGGAAAAATTAGCAAAGACAAGAGAACATCCGTTCCTAGAGAAATTATTCTAAAATTTTATGGGATAAAAAAAGGAAGAGTGTCGTGAATGTAAAGTATTCTGAGTTGAAATATTTGACATGGAGGACAAAAAAGTGGAAAGATAATTACTTGAGCACATAGACACTCGTATTCAGGTTTAACTGAACATGAGCAAAATACTGTGTTGTTACACTATCTACTTTCAGAGGGTAATGCCTGGATTACTGATTACTATTTTTTCATTTTAATCCAAGTACCTCAGACTTGAAGACAAATCGCATTTCTTCCTTTTTGCAATATGTGTACATAGTAACAAATTCAGACAGTATAGCAGCCATAGCTAACACATAGCTCTCCTCTTGTCCCTGAGTTCCACCTCTTGAGCCAACCACTGTTAGCAGTAAAGGACTGCCTTGAACTTTCAGTCTGAGTTTGACCTAGAAGCCTGTTATTTGTAAGCACCTACATTATCTCTCCAAGCCACATTCATGTGCTAAACACATATTATTAAATATCTATTAAGGCCGAGATTTAGCTTTCCCATCTGTATTTGTTTCCTATGTCATTATAACAAATAACTATATGCCTAGTGGCTTAGGGCCATAAAAACATCTTCTCTTCCGCTTCGGTGGGTTAGAAGTTCACAATAGTTGAGGAAAGCTGTGCTCTTTCCGTGACTCTAAAGAGGAATGTTCCATTGCCTTTTCTAACTTCTAGTAACCAACTTTCTTTGGCTCCAGGCCCTTCCTTCATCTACGGTGTAGTATCTTCCCATCACTCTGACTTTCTCTTTCCCTTGTCAGAACATTGGTGATTACATTGAAGCAACCTGGAACATCTGGGATATTTTCTTTTTCTTTCTTTTTTTCTATTTTACCGTAACCACACATGTTTGATTCTTCTTTGCCATGTACCATATCATATTTATGGGTTCCAGAGATTTGGATGTGGTCATCTTCAGGGAGCAATTGCTTAGACTGCCGCATCATCTTGGAAATAATTATATATGTCCAAGTTTTTACAGAAAATTGTACCTCACAAATGAGTCCACATTCATCTAGCTCTGTTACTACCATTGATACCACAGAGCTGTGTCCTTAATTCCCTTAGTTTTGGGTCACCTTGAGGCCTTTTCAGTGCAGCAAATGTCTGTCAGATGGGCTTCTGTGCAGACATACTCTGTGCTTACAAGGTTTTAATTATCAAGCATTTGAATTAACCTTTACATTGATTTTACTCCCTGAAGCCAGTGAACGTGCTTAAACATTCAATTTTTATTTTTCTATTTTTAAGTGTGTTTCCCTCCCGCAGATAACTTGCTGGTATGTCATCACCTGGTGTAGAATTTCCTGTGCAGCAGAGCTAAGACCTTCCATTTGCAGCAGTTGCAGCAGTAGAGTCACTTTGAATTCCTGCAGTTCCTCAGATCCAGCTCCTCAGCCCTTGCATATGCTCTTACTCACTACTGGGGTCTCAGCTGAGGTGTGTTTTCCCCTGGGGAGACCATCCCTGATCCCCCCAGAGCAAGGCTCCATTGGGTGCCTGCTCTCTGTTCCAAAAGCCGTTCTGTATCCTCATCCTAACCTTCATTGTGCTGAATGGTTGTTGACCTTGCTCGCCTATGGAGACTTAATAAATATTTGTTGCCTTAGTGACTGCATGAATAAGTACCACACTCATTGTGGAAACAGCCTCTGGTGTCAACCATACCCTGGTATTTGTTATCAACTTTAGTTCTCTGAGTGCAAAACCTCTTTTGGGACATAGTAACTATTATGGAGGGCTTTGGGTATCAATTTCTCATAAAAAATGTATATGCCAGGCATGCGCTTTTTGAGTGGTGATATGCATCCCAGACCCTTTTAGGGTGTGGGCCCTGCCTTCCTCTCTAGGTCCCAGTATGTTAAGCAGAGCTGAACATATCCATGGCTGGAAACAAATAGCTCAACAGTAAGCTCTTGTTCTGGGGGCTTTTGTGCAGGCATACTCTGTGCTCGCAAGGTCCAGCATCTAGAGACTGCTCTCTGCACCAACATGCACCAACATGCATTGTCTTAGCCTTCTCGTTTCACAGAATATTCCTGGTCATCCTGAAACAAGGTGCCACGTGGCTGAGTTAAAACTCCCCAGAGAAAGGAGAGTAAAGCTGGGGGCCTGGCAGGAGGGTATCTCCTTCCTGTGCCCGGACATGCCAGGGGAGGCAGTTACCACACACGAGCTTGTTTTGCTGGAAACAGCAGGCCCAGCTAAAGGCACGACGTGGCAGCTTCTCTTTTGGTAGGTTGCAGTTTACAAGATTCCACTAGTCGAATGCCAAGCTGGCAGCCGAGAGAGTGAGGAAGGCTTTGCTTCCAGAAGAAATTTCTGCTTCACACAGGGGGTGGATTACAGGAAGGATGTGGACGTGCGACAGTTCATATCAGGAATTCTTCTGTGGGAGAGAACAGGCAAGGCTGGGTGTCAGGAGGACTTGCCAAGTGAATGGGGCGCATATGATACAGGCCGGCAGCTCTCTCCAGACTCAGGGAGACCTGTTTCCTTCCTCTCCCCTCCTGACTGCTCTGGATTGGCTGCTTGGCCACCTACCTCGCTGGCCTTACAGTTCCGGGGAGAGGTGGTCCATGTTGGAGCACTTCAGAGCAGATACTCCATTGTTTCTAGTCCCCAGAATACATACTCTGGCCATAGTTGCTCAGGGAACCCAAAAGGTCACGATTTCGAGGGAAAAGCAAAATGCGCTAACTTTTTTTTTTTTTTTTTTTGGGGGGGGGTGGTGGTGGTGAATCTCTGTAGCAAAATTCTGGACAAATAATAGGACTGCCAAGGTCTGGGTGTGTCACTGTCAGCGGGCCTATTGTTAGGCTCCAGGTCCTTGGGCTTATCCAGGCTTTGGGAGTCAAAGCCTCTATGGGCAGGTCTTACGAATTCATGTTTTGGGAAGGTTAGGAGTGGAGACAGAGGGGAATTTTGAATACACTGGCCCTGGTGATTAAGAATACAAGAAAAGTATAAATGATGTGGTTTTGCTTCGTAGAGCTGCAGTTAAGAATCTTGGTTCTGCTCTTTGTCAGGTGACCTTGGGTGAAACACCTCTCCTCTGTTAGTCTCACCTTGCTTTAGCTACAAGATGTAAATAATAATAGAATTTTGCTATTTTGAGCAGATGGTAAAGTTGTGCAGGGAAAGTGCCAGGTGCAAAATGCAAGTGCTCTGAACATGTCGCTCAGCGACATGAGTAAGTTGATTTTGGCTCACTGTGTCTGGGTGGGGAAAAGATCTCTCTTTTCTTGTGGCCAAAAGCCCAGTTTAAGTCCAGGAATGAATGAACCTTAAAGTCTAGAGGATTGCGCTATCAGGATAATTTCAGGTAAGCGACTAGCAAAGTAGAATCTAGTTCATGAGAGGGCAGTTAGAGGTGCAGACAAGCCTAGATCTGAATTTTGTCAACACCTATGGGACGTCAGCAGAGTTTTCTCTTTTAGCCCTTTTTATCTTGACTAGAGAAATAACGATCATCAAAATAAATTTGTTATTTTGTTTCATTTTATTTGTTTAGAGTTACTTTTTTCTTTCACAGAATTTCAAACTTTATTAACATACAATTGACAAATAAGTTTTTTTTTTTTAGACAATCTCTTGTTCTGTGGTCCATGTTGTTTCTGAATTCACTATATAGCCTGGGGTGGCCTCAAACTCAAAACAAGCCTCTTGTTTCAGGCTCCTGAGTGCTGGAATTATAAGTGGTTGCCAGTCTGCCTTCTTTGTGTGGTGCTAGGGAATCAAACTGAGGGCCTTAGGCTTGCTAGGCAAGTGTTCTAACTATTATGCTATTCCTCCAGCCCCCAAAACTTTCCATGCTTATAATATATAAAATGATGTTTTGTTACATGCATGTGTTACAAAACGGTTACATCAAGGTAATTAATACACAGCACAAACGTATGTTTTTGTCATGAGAACATCAGCATTTTCAAGTATAGAATACATTATCAATATTACTAACTAGAGTCACCAGGCTATACGATAGATTTCCAGCACTTAGACACAGTTTCTAACTGAAACTTTGTATTTTTTCATGATTACATTTCTGCCCCCTTCTCCTGCCCCTAGCCCTGAACTTGTCTGCTCTCTGCTTTTATGAGTTCAACCTTTTACCTGTCCCATGTCAGTGAGATTATGATTTGTCTTTTTATGCAAGGCTTATTTCACTTAGCATCCTGCCCCCTCATTTTATCTGTGTTGTTTCAAGTAGTATGATTTCCTTCTTTTTGAAATGAGGGAGTGTGTGTGTGTGTGCGTGTGTGCGCGCAGTTGCCGATCAATATTCAGGGCCCCTTTGAGAGAACCAGTGTCTGAGTATGTATGTTCAAGTCTTCTCTAACATGGAATAGTATTTGCAAACCACCTAGTTACATCTTCCTGTACACCTTCAATCATCTGTAGACTATACTGTGAACAACAATACAAATGGTCTATAGTTGATATGTCATATTGCTTAGGGAATAATGATAAGGCCAAAAGTCAGCACATGCTCAGTACTGATGGAATTTCTTTTTTTCCTGAATAGTTTTTGATTCCTGGTTGTTTGAATCTAAGAATACAGATTTCATGAATAAGAAAGGGGCTCTCTTGTGCTGACTCACTCACTCTCTCTCTCTCTCTCTCTCTCTCTCTCTCTCTTTCTCACTCTCACTCTCTCACTCACTCTCTCTCTCTCTCTCTCTCTCACTCTCGCTCCTTCTCACTCCCTCTCCCTCTTTCCCCCCTTCTCTCTCGATCTTTCCTCTCTTCTCTCTTCTGTCTCTCTCTGTGTGCCACATTTGCTTTATCCATGACAGACACTGAGGGTGATTCCATATCTTGTTATTGTGAGCAACACTACAGAGAACCCAGGAGTATAGATAGGTACGTCTTTGGCACAATGATTTCATTTCCTTTGAACGTACACCTGAAGTAAAATTGCTAGGTCCTATGGTGGTTCTGTTTCTAAAGTTTTGAGGAAACCTCAGGGTGTTTTCCATAATGGTTTTAGTGACTTACCCGGTCATTTAAGAATTAAAGGATTTTTCTGGAGAGTGGGAAAGTCCTTGTCACTTTGACAAGATACATAGGTGCACAAAATGCTAAACTTCATTGTAAACCTTAAATTTTGCACTTACACATATCAATAAAATGGGAAAAAAGAATTAAAGGGTTTCCTTATCTCTACACCCTTACCAACACTCGTTATTGGTTGATGCGGATCCATTTCAACAGGTGTCAGGTGATAATCTCCACATGGTTTGATTTTGCAATTCCTCTGGTGTTTAATGATGTTGGATTTTCAAATGTACACGTTGTCTCTTATCTATGTAAAAAATTTGTTTTGTTGCCACTGAATTTATTATATTTTTACGTATTAGTATTCTATGAGATGCGTAGTTTGCAGATATTGCATTCTTCTCTGTAGATTGCCTCATCACTTTGTTGATTTTTTGTGAAGCTGCTCTTATTTTACTGCAGTTGAATTTGCCTGTCTTTGTTTGTGGTCCTTGTGTTTTTGAGGCCATATAAACATACTTTCTAGACCATTGCTAAGAAGCTTTCCCACTGTGTTTTCTTTCAGTTCCGTCAAAGATTTTTGTCCTTGTGTTTTCTTCCTGTTTTATAAGAGACTCGGGTATTATGTTTAGTTCTTTAGTCTATTTGAGTTGATATTTTGCAAATGGCATACATTTATATGTAGATATCCAGCTTTATCAACCTTTTTCAAAGGTCAGTTGGCTGCAAACATGTGAGTTTATTTCTGGTTCCCAATTTTGTCTCATGAGAAAACATATCTTTTTATGTCAGTACCATGCTGCTTTGACTGTTACAATGTTGTATTGTGTTTTCAAATCAGGTAGTTTGAAACCTTCAGATTTCTTTCTTTTTACTCAAATTTGCTTTGGCTATTTGAGGTACTTTGTCTCTCAATGTGAATTTATTTTTCATGTTTCTGTGAACATATGTCATTAAAATTATAGCAGGGATTACACTAAATCTGTAAGTCACTTCAGGTAGCATGAATACTTTAACAATATTAATTACTGCATTTCATCAACACAAGTTATCTTTCCAACTAGTTATGTTTTTATTTTTTAATATTTTTAATTTTTAAAATAATTAGTATATTAATGTTTTAAATTAGTAAAAGAAACATAAAATAGCCATAATAGTTAGTGGTAGTATTGTTTCTGTAAAAAAATGGTACATTCTTACTTCAGGGGTGGGGGAGTACTTGGAGCCCTGGATTCAATCCCCCACGGTGCAAACAACAACAAATTCCGAATCACATGGAATTAAAGCATCCCTATTTAAAAAGTACATTACATTGAATATGATGGTGCATGCTGGTGGCAAGGATAGTTGTAACTGCTCATATCAATAGTCATTTTTTAAAATGTAACTTTTGATCTCCTATCTTAGAACAGTACCCTAAGGAAATGAGAGTGAGTGCAGGTGTGCACTAACAGCCCGCGTTACATGTAGTTTGGCTGAAATTATTTGTAAGGGTTGGGCAGAAGGCAGAAGCGATCTTATTCTTGAGCTTTGGGGAAATAGTACTGCTAAATCATGCTATATTCTTTTATCATGTTATACAGCCATAGAAGTCATAGGTCATGAAAGCTCAGCTAGGATCCTAATGTTTTATAGTTTTTAGTGTAGCTTTTTTCTTCTCTGAGTAAATTTATTAAGTATTTTCTTTTTGATACTATTATAAACAGGATTTTTAAAAAAAAATTAGGTAGTTCACTGTGTATAGAAATGCTAGATATTTCTGTGTGTTGCTATCATAGCTTGCAAACTTACTGAATTTGATGATTAGTTCTAACATCTTAATGAAGTCATATACATATTTATATAGGTTTATGATTTTGCTATTTGCATATTTTCTTCGTTTCCAACTTGTATGCTTTGTATTTCTTTCTCTTGTCCAACAGCTGTGGCTGAGATTTCTAGTACTGTAAGCAGAAGTGATCAGGGGGGATATTTTTGACTTCTTTCTTATATTAGGAAAAAGCTTTCAGCTTTTTGTCATTAAGGGTGATGTTATCTGTGATCTTAATATATATGGTATTCATTATGCTGAAATGCCATTTATATCTAATTTGCTGAGAATTTTTTTTAACATTAAACGTTACATTTCATCAATATTTTGTCTGTTGAAATTATCACATGTTTACGCTTCATTCTGTTAATGTGATATACCATTTTAATAGATCTCTGAAGGTTGAATTACTCTTGAGTCCCAGGGATATATACTACTTGATTAAGACATGTGCTGATTTTAATGTGATGCTGAGTTTGGTTCACTAGTATTTTTGTTGAGGATTTTTGCATCTGTGTTCATCAAAGATACTGACCTGAAATTTTTCTTTCCTTGTGCTGTTCTGGGCTTTGGTATCAGGTTAATGCCAGTCTTGTAAAATTAGTTTAGAAATGTTCCCTTTAATTTTTCTCTAATAACAAGTTTTGACTTTAATTCTTGAAGTATTGGGTATAATTAACCAGTGAAACTCTGACGACCTGGAGGTTTCATTTCTTTGTGTGTGTGTCTCTGGGAGTGCTGATTACTAATTCAACTTTCTTTCAAGTTATTGATATAGTAACATTTTCTACTTCTTCATGATTTAGGTTCAGTAAGTTGTAGGCTTGTGGGAATTTACCTCTTCTAGATTATCTTATTTATTGGTACGTAATTGTTTTCCATAGTTTTTCTAATGATACCTATTATATCTGTATTATCAATTTTAATGTCTCTTTTTAACTCCAGCTTTATTTACTTAAATCTTCTTCTTTTTGTAGGCCAGCTAAGGGCATAAAATTTTTGTTAGTCTCTCAAAAATTAACCCTTACGTTGATATTTTTCTATTTTTTTCTTCGTCTTCCTTTTACCTGTTTCTGCTCTGATTTTTATTATTTTTCTATCTTCTTCTGAGTTTGAACTTAGTTTAATCTTTGTGTGACTTGGGATGTAAACTTAGATTATTTATTTGAGATATGTTGTCTTTCTTAAAGGAGGAGTTTATCACTGTTCATTTCCCTTTTAGAGTTGTTTTGACTGCACCACATTCTGTTTGTACATTCACTTTTCTAAAGATAATTTTTGTTTCCCCCTTTTTATTTCTTCTTTGACCTATTTCATGTTCAGAAACGTGTTGTATAGTTGCTATCTGTCTGTGAGTTTTGCAGTTTTCTCCTATTTATTTTGTTTCATAACTTGTAATCAGAAAAGACAATTGATATGATTCAACTACCTTGATTTTGTTAAGATTTGTTTTGTGGCTTAAGTAGTCATCTATACTGTATAATGTTTTATGTACACTCAGAAGAATACATAATTCTACTACTAGATACAGTGTTCTGTGTACGTCTGTGATGTTCATTTGGATGACGGTATTATGCAAGTCTTCTGTTTTTCTAATGATCTGTGCAGCTTTGAAAGTGGGATGTCATAGTCTCATATCTTTACTGCATTGCTATTTATTTCCTCTTCCTTATATCTTTAGGTGATCTGATGATAGGTGTATGTGTACCTTTGTAATGAAAATAATCCTTTTATCGAATTGACACTTGTGATCATCTAATAAACTTTTTCTCTGTGGCCATTTTTGATTTAAAGTTATTTTTTTGCCTTACTTAAGTATACTCAATTCTGTTCTCCTCTTTCCATGTATGTTTTGTTAGTGTACATTTGAGATACACAATGCTTATATTAAACTTGGGCATTTTGTACACACACATATTACATCGACTTCATATTCCCTTCCTTTTCCTTTTTTTCACCCTCCCGTCCTCTCCCTCCTCCACTCGGCCTCTTAACACCTCACCTGTTTGACTCCATTACTTATTTACACTCTGGATTTCTCATATTAGAGAAACCATGTGATATTTAATCTTCCGAGTCTTCAGTCATTGATATTCTGAAATGTATCCATTTTTCTACCAATGACTCAAATCTATCTGTCTTGATGACAGGATAGTACTCCAGCACCATTCATTAAAAAGGCTGTCTTTTCTCCAGTGTATGTTTTTTTTTTCCCTTTGTCAAAGATCAGGTAGCTGAGGGTCCTTGAGATTGTCTCTGCATCCTCAGTTCTCTTGCGTTGGTTGACCTGTCTGTTTTTGTGCCACATGTTTTTATTCTTTAAACACTGTTGTTTGGTCATACAACTTGATGTCCAGAATTGGGATGCCACTTTTTTTTGTCTTACTGCTCAGGAGTGCTTTGGCTTTTCTGGTCTCTTTTGGTTCCATAGGAATTTTATAATTCTTTAGTTCTATAAAGAATGTTGCAGATATTTTGATGAGAATTATATTGAATCCGTATGTCAGTTTTGGTAATAAGGCCATTTTGATGATATTAATGCTGCCGATCAGGGAACAGGGAATGTCTTCACATTTTCTAAGACCTTCAGTTCATTTTTAAGCATAATATAGTTCTCATCGTAGAGGTCCTTCCTTCCTTAGTTTATAATGAAATATTTAATTTGGGGGGGTGACTGAAAATATGATTGCTTTTCGAGTCTCTTTCTCAGTGAATTCATTGTTAGTACAGAGGAATGCTTTTTTGTATTTATTTTGTATCCTATAAAATTGCTGAGACAATTCTTTCTGCTTTGTTATGTATGTTATACCAGAAGAGTTGAGAGCATTCCAAGGTTTATTCAACCAGCATCCTCAAACTGCTCCAAGTGCTTCCCACAACCCTTTCAAAGGCTTCCAAACTGCATGGTCAGGTAAAGTCACAGCAATGACCCTGCTTCTCTGGTACCAATTTATTTTTAGTAAGTCTCTTTAATTTTTCCAAAATATACAACTTTAGTCAGTTTTTAATCAGTAGTTAAACATCCCTTTTTTTCCTCTTTTCAGGTAGTAGTCGCACTTTCAGAAGAATAATAAATCATAAAATCGTGAGACTCCTTCCTTCTCTGTTGTATCTCAGTGAGAGTGATTTTGATTTTATCATTAGGTATGATTTCCTTGTGAAATTCTGGTCAGGCTATCCTATTTGATTTATTTATTCTATTTTTACTCTAGTAATATGTATTTATTTCCTTACTGGGAATAGATACTGACTTTCATCGATTACTTTTTCCCCAGTTCTTAAGATGATCTTTTTTCTTTCTCATCTCCTAATTTGCGTGGCTGATGTTGCTCACGTACAGCCACCTTTGCATTATGGGAGTCCACTGCCCTCCTTCTTTTCCAGCAACGGGTCCTGGGTAAGTCCATTGAGCTTATCCTTCTTCTGTCTGCATCTTACGTTCCCTGAAACAGTCCTTTCAGGGGAGGCTAACTGCACATGGATGGAGATTGCCATGGATCTAGCAAGGGAAGGAACCTGGAGTTCCTGGTCTCTGTTGATGGGAGGTGTGGACACATTCGGAGTATGTTCTCTCTCTTGTCATTCCCGTCTCTTGTAAAGTGCTGCTGCTGCAGCCTCTTCCCAGCTGCCAGGCACCTGACCTCATGCTTCTCTGACCACAGTACAATCAGGCCATGCCCCCTGAGCCTGTTTCTATAGAAATGGAAATGCATAGTTAGTGCTTCCTCTTCGGGCCACCTTGTCCCTTTCTTCCCTTTTTGGTTTCTAGATGTTTTATGACAGTAGCTTGGATTTCACAAGGAGGAGATGTGTCACGTGATGATCCCTATGAAGAAGTACATTTTCTTCTGTTCATTTTTTTCCTTTGAACTAGCAAATAATAATGTCAGATGCAATTCTGGGACTTTATCAGGACAGCATGTGCATTTCTCCTACAGGAAACGGGAGAGGACCCAGGTGTTAAATCTAGTGACGACTATGTAGAAGAGTCTGGCTTCAGGTTGGCCAGATAGAAGGGAAATATGACTTGAAAGGAGATGTCAGGTCTCAAAGGCAATTCAGACCTGATTCCTCCAATCCTGGGGTTGGAGTATGCGTTTATATTTTTATGGAAAATGAGTGCACATACTTCTGTTTTCTCATTTGCCTCCAGTTATAGCAAAGACGATCAACTCAAAAATCTATGGGGTCGTCAGGTTGTGGAAAAAATATCTGTAGTCTGAATTTCATCAATTGTTGGGCTGAGTCATTCATATCCAGCTTTCTGTAACACCAGGTACGGGCAGGACAGGGAAGAAGCAAAGAAAAGCCACAGTCAGGAGGTGAGTTTTTGGTTAGACTGCCCAGGAGCGTATTCTGAGACACAGAATAATTTGCACATAAGTTGTGAAAGAAATGGGTGAGGTTGGGGAAGTCAGGAAGGGAATGGTAGGGATAAAGATATGATCTTAAGTAAGGATCTGCAGGAATTGAGTTCAGTCTGATTCCACAGGGAAAGTGGGGTGTGAGTAAAAGGCCCGAGGAATTCTGACTCAAAGGAGTGGGGTTTTCATTGCACTTCATCTGAAAATAAGTAATTAAAAATCTGAGGGGGAATATGATTTCCCAGGAGATTGCAGCGTTCTGTGTACAAGCAGAGTCTCCTGAAAAAAGTCGAAGGACACACAAAACAGAGATAGGGCTGGATCGCCACAGTGGCCTTTCTATGAAGGAATTAGTCATGTAGTGGGCCCAGGTAGTCTTGCCGATTGGTAGGTCTTTCCTAGGGTTGTATAACTAATAGTTTTGGAAATGAAGCTCAGAATCCTGTACATTTTTTCCCACGTGGTGATTCTAATGTCTTCTTCTGGTAGAGAACCCGTGCTCTGAGTGTTGAAATGGGCTAAACATTATGTCACTTCAAACAGCAAGTTGGAGACGAGAGAACCGGAAGTAAAGTACTTTAAACGGGAAGAAAGAACAGTGCATATAAGTGAAAATGATGCCGTCTCTGCAGCCAGACTCACCTGAATTTCTACTCTTAGCTTGGCAATCTGGTTCTGTGATTTGGGGGGATATGCTTTACCTTTTGGAGGTTCCATGTTTTTGTCAGTATGAGCGTAATACTTAATTCTTACGGCTTAATGAGTTCATCTCATTCATTTATTCACTCAGCTATTCATTGAGTGTCCGTGTGTTTTTCCAGCCACTTATTTGAGTAATTGAGACATATAGATGAGAGCATTAGGTGGGATTCCTGTCTACGTGGAACTCGGGGAGGAGCTGGTATCCCTCTACCCTGAAATCAAAACCCTACTCTCTTCCTAGTCTTCCCTAAAACCATCCATCTCCACTTGTGGTTTCTCTGTCATTCTAATTTTCTCCAATTTTTAGAGCCTAAAGGCACATACCACATGGCAAGAAGGGTTACAGCAAGATGTTGCCAAACACTGCTCAGAAAATCCCCTGGTATAAAACACATAATAAAGCAGAGGGAATTGTCTCTGACTAAAGAAGTTGTTTTGGAAAGCCTGGCTATGTGTGAAGTTAAAATGGCTAAGAAGCCTGATGTCTGAAAGAAAAAAGATTAGCAACCAGGTTGGTGAAAATCATACTTTCTATGACAGTGGAAAATAACTCAAACTGAGAGCAACTTATTTATTCATTTTATCCACTGCTTCGTGTTTGCTCTTCTGCAAAGCACAAGTCAGCCAAGGCCTCTCAGCCTGTTGGGATAAGATAGCTTCCAGTCCCCACTTCCACGTTTCTTTCCAAGATGTTCCCAAATTTCTATATTCCCCTGACTCACAGCCTTCTGTGCTGTACCATATAATCTTTGCTCTGAACCACAGTGGGTTAGATGTCAGGCACACTCTCTTCATTTCTTTATACCAAACAGAATCAACTGACATACAAATCGTAACAATCGTAAGGAAAACTCAGCCATGTGCTTTGATCAAACTCAGAATAGAGGAGGAGTTTTCAGCTCAGGAACAGGAACAGATTTAAAGGGATCAGAGCATTCTCATGCTCCAAGTAATTTGTAGTATAGTGGAGCTTCATGAGCTGAGGATCTGTTGGGCTGCTGTCTCTCTCCTCCTTTCATACTATTCCTGCTTCTTTTTCTTATCCCTGTTTGCCTTCTCTTTTTTTTTTTTTTGCAGGGAGAGCCCCGAAGATTGAGCCCAGGGCCTTTATTCTGAGCCATATCTCGAGCCCATTTTTTATCTTTGTGCGGAAACAAGGTCTCATTAATTTGTTAACTTGCCCAAGTTTAGAAAATAAATATGATTCTCCTGCCTCAGCCTCCCTAGGGTTAGCATGGCAGCCTTTGCTACCAGGCCTGGCCTTCTTGTCTTAAGGAGCTGTAGAGTCCTACAAGGAACTTAATGTCTGCATATACGAAGATGGTTTCTTCCCTCAGAGGAATTTTGCCTTCAGTTGGTTACACAATGCAGTTGCTCCACCTCGCTGGAGTCCTTGAGAAACAATAGACACTAATGGTTCCTTTCCATTCCACTACAACTCAAGTTTATCATTTGGGGATACTAACTTTTTCTGCATCCAAAACTTGTTCTTGTCCATTTTTTGGACTTCTATGGAATATTGAATGAAGTCTTAGATGCTTGAGAAAGCTTTAAATAGACTGAAGCACCACATAAATAAGCAACTAGTCGTCAGTTCTTTAAATCTGGGACATTTTGTTGTGGTTCTTTCCTATCAAGATCACATCTCAGGTCCTAGAATGACCTCTTCTTTGTAAGCTTGCTTGCTTGCTTGGTCCGTCTCTTGCTTCTTAGAAAAATCAATTACCCTTTTTTCAAGGCTCCTGGAATTTTATATATTTCATTCCCTCCTGGGTTATTCTTATTAATGTAGCTTGAAAGATTCTTCAGGTACTCGATTTTGTCTTGATTTCTTTTTCATCTCTCCTTCCTCTAAATGAATCAAATTCTTGAGCCTTAGAGAAGTGCAAGTTCCCCTTGATCCCAAGAAGAACTGGGACATTTGGTGTAGGAAAGTGAGGCTTATTGAGACTGGCTTTCCTGGGAGTTAATTCTTCAGAGGTCTAGTTCCAGGAGTCATGGATAAATTTGTACCACTGGGAGATGGCATGACCTCTGTTGGAGGTTGAAGTGGCGACCTGTTTAGCAGGTGGCTGCTTTTTTAGCCTGTTAGGCATATTTTCTCCTTGATCTGGAAATACGACTAGGACTTTTCCTCTACTTCCTTGGGAAACTTCTCTCCTACTTTCTGTGGATAGAGATTGCAGAGATTGACTGTACTGTCATTCCCAAGGACAAGAATGTTGTCATGTGACCAGAGTATAGTCCATACTTCTGGCCCCATTCAGGGATGAGTGGGGGAATGAAACCAGAGTAACAAGGCTCAATTACTTTACTGAGATGATCCTACTTAACTTCCAAGACCAAGAACGTGGCAGTTCTCCACTCTCTGCTCTTACAGCACCCTGCCCTACTCCATCACAGAACCCACTGCATGGGATTCTGGCCCTCGCTTTTCTGTCTGCCTTCTTTGGGGCTGTGTAGGGTAGAGGCAGAGACTGTTTTTAGCTCAACTCACTGTCGGAACATAAAGGACAGTTGTCATGTGGCAGGTACTCAGCTGCTCTTTATACACTGAGGGGAAGAATTGAGGAACGAGAGTTCAGGTTTGATCTTGGGATCTTGGCGGCTAGGAGGGGGTCATGTTGAGTAAGGACAGGACTGAAGGTTGTGAATTCTGAAGAGCTCACACCTCAAATCTGATCCCCAAAGAGCTTTATTAGGAAAATAGCAAAACTGAGAAGTGCAGTGATGTCTCTAGCAGACCTCCTGGTCCCCGTTAATGACTCCTATAATAGCTTTTCATTGCCTCCTTTTTCCTCAAGAAAGTCTCACATTGTCACCCAGCCCCGTTAAACGTTCTGTGGGCCCATTATCAAAATAGCATTTTCAGCTTCACTGAACACATGTAGGAAATGTTGTCGTGTTTAAAGGAAAAAAAAAAAAAACCACAACTCTGAGAGAATAAGCACAGATTGTACTGGGGTAATTATCTCCTTTCTAGCAGCCCTTTGGAAAAAGAGGATATTCTAATTTTTGGAAAGGCAAGCCATACATCTAAAAGGGTAAGTTGTCACTGACTAGATTAGTAGCTCAACAATTGAAACCTGACATCCAATTAATTTCTCCTCCCCCTATCTCCTGCTCCCCGCCTCTCGGGCTAACCTTCTTTCTCCATAATAAAGACAGATTTGCCCAGAGAATTTTCATGGATGCCTGGTGCAGGGTTATTCCTGACTGCAGGAGTTTCTATGGGAGTAGACAGCCAAGTATGTAAATTTAAATAGAGAACGGATCACAAAATTAAGATGATGGTGAGGTTCAGACAGGATTCCCCCAGGATGGAAGGCTTGGCTCAGAGTCCTGCATGCAAGCAGAGAAGGAACCTTGGGGACTCAGCATGTGCAGCAGAACAGCAAGACGTAGTTCATGACCAGCTCTTTTGTGACCCAGTCTCTAGCTCTTAGTCTGACACCTTCACGATGTCACTGCACGTAGGAGGGTGCCTGCAGCCTGGCTCAGCAGATTATCAGAAATTCAGTTTCTGTAAGATGTGTCAGTAAGCCTCGGTGCCTTCAGCTGCAAAGGCTGGAACCTCATGTGTTAGAAGGACTGACAGAGGCCATCAGTGAATGGGAGCGTGGATAGTGCATGACAAATACAGGCCACTCTTTCCTCCCAGGTCTTTACTTGTCCCTATTCTTACCCTCCCATTCATTGGGAAGAAGATGATCTTGCCTTGGTGGGTCCAGATCTTTCACGCTCAGTGAGGAAGGTAGGCTACATTATCCAGCAATAATTAAATTGCTCTTGAGTACAAAGATCTTTGTAAAACTTAGCCTTGTGGAGTCAGGGAAACTTCCTGGAGGAGAAGACAAGGGAACTGCACAA